>JAVKPL010013628.1:0-600000 GCA_032173675.1 Gastrolobium villosum | reverse complement strand
ACTAAAGCTTTTTCATAATTTTCACTATGTTGCCATCAAACTGTTCCACTTTGAATTATTAGCTCATACTTTTTGTCATTTGAACAAGAACAAGAAATACCAAAGCCAACCTATCTCTGATACCAGTTGTTGGGAAATAAATCTAGACCAATATTAAAAACAACATCACAAGATTTATTCTTTCGTTGCGGAAACATCACTTGGTTATTTCTTCCATTAAAATATAACAGAAATTAACAACATAAGAGTATAAATAAAATGACAAGCACACAATTTAATGTGGTTCGACCAAAGTCGGACTACGTCAACCTGAGATATCAAATCCACTATAAAAAATTATAGAGTACACAATATACAACACTCGGATTATCCTAAACCCAAGAACCCCGTATACACCTTCTCACTATTTCTTATACAAGAGATTTTTTGATGAGGACATGGGAGGTGACATAACCAAAGCAGGCAACATGGAGGACATACAAGGCCTGGGAGGCCCAATGATAACAGAAAAAACTAAAAAGGCTAAAGAGACTCTAAATCACTTAGTGACAATTTTACTTGAGACATGCCCAAATCTAGATGAAAAGAAGATAAAGTAGTGCATTTAATTCATATTGAAGACCTTGAGGAATAAGCCTTGTTGGACGTGCTAATTGGGCTTGAGTTAAGATCTAAATTGACGAAGAATTAAGAGCATAAAGTCTGTATTCCACTTAGGCTAAATTCTGCAATTAGTTTTATTTTTCTTAAGATTAAATGATTATTGTAATAAGGCTAATTGGGCTGTTTTATTTTGTATGCACGCATACTTGGCCTAATTATTCCATTTAGTTTTGTTTTTATTTGGACTGATACTTATTATCTCTAAGATTATGTCAAAATGTGTGCAAACATACTAGAGCTTTTAGAAAGAAAATCCAGATGACAAGTTAGCCATTGTGCGTGAGATTAGTTCTCTTAGGTTCTTTTGAGAATCTCTGAACTTATTAAGAGTGCTTATCCTTTTGGTGTTCGTAGGCTCATCAATCCATAGATTGTGGCACCTTCCAATTCTGGTTTCTATGTTTAATTTCTTTCACAAAGTCCAGCTGAATCAAACCTAAATTGTAAATCCTTAATTTTTTACTCAAGTAATCTTAGATCACATCTCACAATATACATGGCCATTTTTGGTGATTCTTAAGCCTATCTTGCATTTCAGAAAGTGCTTTCACCTTGTTTTGGAATCACTCAATTATGAGGTGTATAATATTTGTAACTCACATTTGTTAACATGACGTGGTGTTTTGGGGCTAGCAACTACACATAGAAATCATATCAAAATTAGAGGTTGGATTTTGGGCATAAATTCTATTCCTAGTTGATCTAATCATTCACTTATCTTAGGGGGATCATTCCTAGTATACACCCTCTCACCATTTCTTATCCACCAGGACTTTTCAACTCTATCTCTTTTTCTCTCACACACTCTCTTAAGTAGAATATCTTGCTTCTCTTTTCTTATAGAATGTTCACGGCCTCTAGTATTAATTAAGAGTGAGTTATAAAGCAACATTTCAATTTTTCAATAAGAACATCTCACTTTCACATGCTCGGAGATTCCAAAAAAATAAATTGTAAAAAGTGTCGATTAATCTCCACTAGCATCAATCCATGTAAAAGTTTAATGCCAATTTTACTTTTGATTCCAAGTAAAACATATATGCCTAATCTTTCTTGGCTTCTTTACGTAAATAGTCAAAATTAAATATGAAAGCACGGGAAGCTTGATTTTCTTTGAAGTCTCAACTGTTGTGGTCCTCTAACACCGTAACTTTTTGCAATTGCTCTTTGATTTAATATTTAAAAAATAAAAAAATATTTTCCATAAATTTATTTCTAATAATTCCAAAACGATATTGTTTGAGGGTTTAGGGTAAAAATATAGGGTATTTTGAAGATTTTACATTTCTCTTATATCATGAATTTTATCAAAATACCCTTTTTTTTTACTCAATCTCCAAAACGACGTCTTTGTGAGGTTGCAGGAGATGATTTTTCTTTTGTTGCACCAGAAACTTTAATCCCTAAAACATATCATTAAACTTGATTTTTTTTTAGGTTAAATACCCCGAGCTTAGAAATGATGGAGAGACTCAAACCTAAAATTGAATTATTTGGGTCCATTAGGGCTTTGAACATCGTTTGATATTTAAAAATCGGTTCTATTTCTCTTTTTTTTTTTGGTGAAATATTTCTCTTATTTTACATAAGAGAAACAAAGTTTAAGCACACACAACATAGAGGTGGGTTCCACCTCTATTTTTTTCTCCTCTTACCTATGTGTCCTACGTGTAATTTTATTTCTACACATGAAATAATTATTTTCCTACACTATAAAAAAATAATTTCCCTTTAAAAATATATGCTCCATTCTCCAATAAAGTTTGACCTTTAAATTTATGATTGTCTTACAAATTTAATTCCTAAGAGTTACTCTAATTTTAAATACTTTTAAGTATTATATAAAAACATTAATTAGGAAATGTGGTTGAAATATAATCTGTATTTAAATCTTATCAAAAGTATATGAAATTAAAGTCATATGCTTAAGAATGTATTTGCACCAAAAGTATATAGAGTGTAAACAGAGACTAAAAAAATATTTAAAACAGATCAAATATATTAGTGAAGAAGTTATAAAAATATATATTTATTTGGACGTTAATTTAAATTTTAGAGTCTTAAAATTAGATAAATTTTTAATTTAAAAAATTGAAAGTTTGTTAATGAATAATTCCCATGATTTCTCTAATTCCCATGATGTAACATCTCCCCCTCACGATGACACTGTTTCACAGGTTCTGCCTTGTGGGCACCTCGAAGCGCAACCGTTGGAAACGTAAAGAAAATTTCCGACTTTTCACGACCCTTTTGCAAGCTTCGGAACACCATTCCGCTCACGTGATCTCTACCAACATCTCCATTACACACCGTATCAAAGCTGGCAAACTCGAAGAAGCTCGCCACTTGTTTGATGAAATGCCGTTTCGAATAGTTTCCTCTTGGAACACCATGATTTCTGGTTATTCCCAATGTGGGAGGTTCGCTGAGGCTTTGAACCTTGCTTCCGTCATGCATCACTCTTGCGTCAAGCTCAATGAGATTTCTTTTTCTGCGGTGTTGAGCGCGTGTGCGCGTTCTGTGTCCTTGCTTCATGGAAAGCAAGTTCATTCCCTGCTTTTGAAATCTGGCCACGAGAGGTTTGGCCTCGTGGGGAGTGCTTTGTTGTATTTTTGTGTGCATTGCTGTGGAATTGAAGAAGCTAACCTGGTTTTTGAGGAGCTTCGTGATGGGAATGAAGTGTTGTGGAGTTTGATGCTTGCGGGTTATGTGCAGCGTGACATGATGGGTGATGCTCTGGACATATTTGAAAAGATGCCATCTCGGGATGTTGCAGCCTGGACTACATTGATCTCAGGGTATGCAAAGAGAGAAGATGGGTGTGAGAGGGCTTTGGATTTGTTTGGGTGTATGAGGAGGAGTTCTGAGGTGTTGCCTAATGAGTTCACTTTGGATTGTGTTATAAGGATTTGTGCTAGACTTAGTGTTCTATATCCAGGGAAGGTTGTTCATGGGCTTTGCATAAAGGATGGTTTTGATCTTGATAACTCAATTGGTGGTGCACTTATCGGATTTTATTGTGATTGTGATGCCATAGATGATGCAAAGAGAGTTTATGAGAGCATGGGACGAGAAGCTTGTTTGAATGTTACTAACTCACTGATTGGGGGCCTTATCTCGACGGGAAGGATTAAAGAAGCTGAGCTGGTCTTTTATGAATTGAGAGAGACAAATCCCATGTCGTATAATTTGATGATTAAAGGTTATGCTATGAATGGTCATTTTGAAAAGTCAAAAAGATTATTCGAGGAAATGAGTCCCAAGAATTTAACTTCCTTAAATACTATGATTTCTGTGTATTCCAAAAATGGTGAAATTGGTGAAGCTCTAAAGCTTTTTGACAAAACTAAAGGTGAAAGAAACTCTGTAACATGGAATTCAATGATGTCGGGTTATATTCTTAATGGTCAGCACAAGGAGGCATTAAAATTATATGTGACCATGCGTAGATTATCAGTTGACTACAGCAGATCAACATTCTCTGTCCTATTTCGTGCTTGCTCATGTCTTGGTTCTTTTCAACAAGGACAGTTGCTTCACGCTCACTTAACCAAAACACCATTCCAAGCAAATGTTTATGTGGGAACTGCTCTTGTAGACTTTTATTCCAAATGTGGTCGCTTGGCTGATGCTCAAAGGTCATTTATCAGCATTTTTTCACCCAATGTAGCAGCATGGACAGCTCTTATAAATGGGTATGCATATCATGGACTTGGATCTGAGGCAATTGCACTCTTCCGCTCAATGTTAGTTCAAGGAATTGTTCCAAATGCAGCTACTTTTGTTGGCATTCTTTCTGCCTGTAGCCATGCCGGGCTAGTTGGTGAAGGTTTGAGAATTTTCCAATCAATGGAAAGATGCTACAAGGTAACCCCAACTATCGAACATTATACATGCGTGGTGGATCTCCTTGGTCGGTCAGGACATGTAAAAGAAGCTGAAGAGTTTATTATACAAATGCCTATTGAAGCAGATGGGGTAATTTGGGGAGCTTTGCTTAATGCTTCTTGGTTCTGGAAGGACATGGAAGTGGGGGAGAGGGCTGCTGAGAAGTTGTTCAGTTTGGATCCCAACCCAATTTCTACTTTTGTTATTCTGTCCAATATGTATGCCATGCTAGGTAGATGGGGGAAGAAGACAATGCTTAGGAAGAGATTGCAGAGTTTGGAATTGAGAAAAGATCCAGGTTGCAGCTGGATAGAATTGAACAATAATATTCATCTATTCTCTGTAGAAGATAAAACCCATCCTTATTCTGATGTTATTTATGCAACAGTAGAGCATATAACAGCAACTATTAACTCCATTATACCCTTCACTTGTCTATATAGCAGCCATGGTGGATGGAATTTCTAATGCAGCCTGCTCTTTGTGATCTTATTTTTCTTTCAGATTTGACCTTGGACCTAAATATTTCTTGTCAAGCACAAACTCTCCCAAAAGCAAAAGCTTTTGCTAGGGGGAATCCCAATATAACATGCCCTTCATGCAAGAGTCCTTAGACTAGAAGCGTGGACAATGCAAATATCCACTTTATATTGTGCTAAAATTCATCTTTGTTTTGAAGAATGCAGGGGTGTACTTGGTCATAAAGGAGAAGCTTCGACGAAATGAGCACATCCTCAAATATAGGGGTAATGATAGGTATTAGAAAAGAGAACTAAAGAGAAAGAGATAAATCTGAGACTGTATTGATAATTTCTATGAACAGAGTACACTGAACAATGGGAAATGCAATGTTAATAAGGAAAACAAATACAAAAGTGCCAATTAGAGAAGCCAGTTTTCTCCCAATCCATCAAAGTTGTCCCAATTCCACTCACCAAATGCCTACCTCCTCCAGCCCCACCCTTTCACTTTTATATATTTTACTAGCTAACAGAATTTTCCTCCAATTCCTCAGTCCTTGCTTATAACAACTCTTTCCTCTAGAGTCGTACCAATACCGTCTCGTTTGAGTTTTATCTTGTCCTCAAGGTGAAGATGAATCATTGAAAACCCTCCTCCGAGATCGCATTGCTTAAGACTTATAGACCACCTTATGCCTGCAACATAATAGCTCCTACCAGGATCGCAATGCTCTTTTTCAATTCCCCCTCGTTGAGGATTATAAATATGCAACTTGGAAAATATCCTATGAGGAGCCAATGCTACTTCTGTGCATGAGATTTTTTCGTATGAAGAAAGTTTACCGAACTTAGCATCAATAAAAAGAGTGTCATCCAATTAAAGTTTTTGACAAGGGACCATCTCATAAAATGCCATTGACAATGGCAGATCACAGCCTAGCAACCAAAAATACTTGACCATTTTTTGAAAGGGTTTTGTTAATATCATGTAACATGAAAATTGATACATCATGTTAATAAAAAAGTTTGCACGGAAAACGATATGAGAGTAGGAGGAAACAAAATTTTCATGTAACATAACATTTGCTTTTCCCTTTTTGAAAACTGGCTGTCCTCTAATGTACCAGCATTTGTAGGCCAAGGCTAAGGTAACAACCCCAGAGGAGGTTGAGTAAGTTATCCATTTCTAGCCAAATTAGGTCCAGAGCCTTTAGTGCTTTTCATTTTCTTTTCATATCCACTAATTTTCGTTTTGATGTTTCTCTGAAGAATAAGGTTGACTCAACACTTCTCCATAACTGTGGCAGCAATAACAATTTTCTTCACACCCCTTGAGTTAGAACAATTGTTACAAATAAAAAACCATATTAGTCCTTTTTTAGGGATTAAATTGGATCTTTATTAATTTTTTGAGAAACCACATTTTAAAAAAACTGGAATAGTAGAGGAACTAAAAGTTGACTCTTTTTTTTTTTTTGTAAGGGACGAAAATGGAGACCGTATTTTTTATTAGGGATCTAAAAGAGGATTTACTCAAAAAAAATCATTTTAAGTGGTTGACATTCAATTCCATTTAAATGTGCCTAGTAAAAATAAAAGCCCAGAAAGTCATTTATAAAAGAAAAGAAAATAGTTAGGCATACATTATTATGTCTTCATTCAATTTTTCTTAGCCTCCTCTTTAGAAGTAGCAACCTGACTACCTCTTCCTAATATCTCACAAGAATTCGTCCGGGTTCATGGCCAAATCTTTATTAAACATTTAGAACGTACATCATATTGGACAATAGATTTTTGATGATCACAAATTTCAACTTATAAGCCAATAATAATCACAACTCAAGTAACTCTTGCGGAATGAGTGAGTATGATTTGCCAGAATTAATCTCTTTTAACTCTTCATCTAATTTATCTAATTAATCACAAATTTCAAATTAGATTCTTGATCTAATTAATCTTTTTTAACTCTTAAATAATTCCTTGTTATTTAATTTAGTTGTTTGGGTTATTATAAATTTTTTTACCAGAATACTACGCTGCAACGGAATTTTACCAAATTACCACGGCGTCTAACCCCTATCAATTGCAGCGGGTATGATTTGCCACATGACATATTTCTTGAGGCCACCACAGTCATTGCCAATTGCAGCGACTGTTGTGATCAAATTAGTCAGTCTACTTTTGCAACAGGGACACATGACACACAACTTGAAATTCGCTCTTGAAACTCACTGTCATTGGGAGTGAGTTCTAGTCTAACATGTCAGAGAAGAGGTCACTACTGCCACTGATAGTGAGTTTAGTGCAACCTGCCACGTGTAAGAAACTCAGACATGCACAATATTTATCATTTGTGTGTTTCATCCAATTTTTCTTAGCCTCCACTTTAGAAGTAGACAACCTGACTACCTCTTCCTAATATCTCACAAGAATTCGTCCGGGTTCATGGCCAAATCTTTATTAAACATTTAGAACGTACAGCATATTGGACAATAGTTTTTTGATGATCACAAATTTCAACTTATAAGCCAATAATAATCACAACCCAAGTAACTGTTGCAGGATGAGTGAGTATATTTGGTTAAGAATGGAATGAGTGAGTATCATATAAACAACAAAAAGTCTCATATTGATTAAGAATGGAATGAGTAAGTATCATATTGGTTATGCTTAATCCATACCAGGACTATGGAAGTTATATATAGTTGTTATTTAATAGAAAATTATGCTTAAGAGTTAGAGAAACCGAAAAAAATGATCATTACCTAGCTGTGCTAGATTTAAATGAATAGAGACATGTGTGGGTGTGAATTGATATTTTCATGTGTTTAACAATAGCATTGCCCATAGACAATGATTTTCAATTTTTTAATATCTAAACTATGCACCATGTATAAGTTTTACACGGAACAGCTCACATTTAGAAAATGACAGGCATAAAATTAGTCCTGATTCAATGTATCTACATAACATTTACAAGTAACTTGATATGAAATGAAATAAGTGAATCACCAAAAACCATTAACCACTCAATATAAATATAGACTCACTTCACCTGGCAAAGTAATCAATCACTAGCAGTTGTAGCAACCATGGGAGAGGTTGACCCAGTTTTCATCCAAGACCCAGAACACAGGCCAAAGCTCTCCATCATTGAAGCCGAAGGAATTCCTGTAATTGACCTCTCCTCTATAACCCAACACACAGTTCATGACCCTTCTGCCATTGAAGGCTTAGTGAAAGAGATAGGAATTGCATGCAAGGAGTGGGGCTTCTTCCAAGTAACAAATCATGGGGTGCCCCTAAGTTTAAGGCAGAGGATCGAGGAAGCCTCGAGAATGTTCTTTGCACAGAGCTTAGAGGAGAAGAGGAAGGTTAGCAGAGGTGAGTTCACTGTGACTGGTTATTATGACACAGAGCACACCAAGAACGTTAGGGACTGGAAAGAAGTGTTTGATTTTCTAGCCAAAGAACCCACTTTGGTTCCTGCCACTTCTGATGAACATGATGATCGACTCACTCAGTGGACTAATCAAACACCTGAATACCCTCCACAATTCGGGTAATAATTCATCTTGATTTCACTTTACAACAATTATTGATATCAAATTATGAGTAATTCAGTTGAAAACAAAGTTTTTTTTTTTGTCTTTTTCTTTGGATTGTGTATAAAGTGGGCGAACGGAGCGTGTTAAAATTATTATTTCATGACTGAAAGGTCATGAGTTTGAATTCAGGAAACAGCTTCTTTGCAATTATGCAAGGGTAAGGCTGCGTACAAGGATTTACTGTATTTCTTCTACCCCATACTCGCTAGTCGGGTTTAACAGAGAGATTTTTTTTTTTTTCTTTGGATTGTGATTGACACTTAATTATTGGGTTGTGTTCAAAATGATGTCAATATGAGCAGGGTTATAATCCAAGAGTATATTCAAGAGATGGAAAAGCTGGCCTTTAAGTTGCTGGAGCTTATAGCTCGGAGCTTAGGCCTTGGAGCAAAGAGTTTTGAAGAATTTTTTATCAAAGAGCAAACCAGCTTTATTCGACTTAACCATTATCCTTCATGTCCTTACCCTCAACTGGCTCTTGGAGTTGGTCGACACAAGGATGGTGGTGCTTTAACTGTTCTTGCCCAAGATGAGGTTGGAGGACTTGAAGTGAAACGTAAAGCAGATCAAGAATGGGTTCGAGTGAAACCCACCCCAGATGCTTATATCATAAACGTTGGTGATATTATTCAGGTACCAGTAAATTACCACTACAAAGACCGGAAAAAATTGAAAATTTACTGATTATTAGTCTATTTTATACGAGGAAATGTTATATTTACAAATTTTTGTTTACAAATTATACTAAGTATAACCGGTCATACTTCAATCAAGAGTGTATGACCAGTCATACTTAGTGTAATTTGTAAATACTTCAATCAAGAGTGTATGATCGGTCATACTTAATTTGATAATGGATCCTTCCCTATTTTATATTGTGTTTATTTCCTAGTTTATGAATTATGTTAGGCCTTGATTAGTAGAGAGACACTTTTACTTGAGGATTGGAGTTATTTGTGCAGGTTTGGAGCAATGACGCTTATGAGAGTGTGGAACACAGAGTGATGGTTAACTCTGAGAAAGAAAGGTTTTCCATTCCTTTCTTCTTCAACCCAGCACACGACACAGAAGTCAAGCCTTTGGAGGAGCTGATAAATGAGCAAAACCCTTCAAAATATAGGCCATACAAATGGGGCAAGTTTCTTGTCAACAGAAAGAACAGCAATTTCAAGAAACAAAATGTGGAAAATGTTCAAATTTATCATTTTAAGCTAGCTTAAAGGTAGTGTAATAATAGGAGTAGCACTTAGCTTGTGCAAGTAAATTGGGTAATAATAATGTAGAAGCAGCTTGATCAAGACAATGTTTGTGATGAGCGACTGCAATCGAATTTGCTGCTAAAATTTACTAGTGGATGTAATAAATGTTTCTACTTGATGGAAATTCTGTAGCATAATAATATGAAGAAAATGCGGGCATCTTCTCCAACGAATACGCCTTACAAATTGAATTTTCCACGTAAGATTGGTTCTTAACCTTTTGTTTCAAGGACATAATGACGCAAAATTGGGAAAAAAATTAGTAGTACGGATAACTTGCACCGACATTGATACGGATACGATATGATATTCCGATACGTTAATTTTAAAAAATATTAAATTTCGACACATTAGGACACATCTTGATATTATATAATATTTTTAATTTATGTAGTGTATATTATATTTAGTATTCAATAATTTAATAAAAAAATAAAACTAAATTTATAAGGAAAATATTACTCTCCTTTTACATAAGATATCATCTCTCATCTTGTCTCACTTCGATTTTCGTACCCCATCTTTTTCTTTTTTTTTTTCTTTTTTCTTGTACTGGTGGGACCCACCTATTTTCTCTGTACAACATAAGATAACTCTCTTATGTTAAATGAGACTAATAAAACCCAATTTATAATATGAAATATGAAATATTTGTAACCTTTGAATTTTGAATCTTTGCAACAAGTATTTTGAGTGAGTGTCGGACACGACACGTCAGAGATTTTGAAGTGTCAGTGCTTCATAAACGGTATTCCTTTTTATTAAAAAGGAATTATTATTTTTTCATTTTAACCCATACATATTTATATAATTTCATTTAAGTTCCAAAGTTTTTTCCTTTTTAATATGAATGTAGTTGCGTCAAAGGTTATCTAGCAAAACAGGTAGCACGTATACAATAATGGGGAGGAGAAACAACAGAGATAGCAATGCACGAAAGCGAATATTCAAAGACTAACACGGAAAAGGCAAAGAAGAAACGCAGATCTTGATACTAATTGTTATAAAATCAACAATAAAGGAACAAGATACAAAGTACAAAGTCCAAAACGGGAAAGAAATATTTGTGAAGCAATACTTTTCTCTGTCGGATTATTTGAAATGTACTTTTCTTTGCCTCAACTAATGTTTGATAATTTCTTGTGCCAACAAAACTAAGGTCGAAACTATAAAAAATAAAAAATAAAAAGGTCGGAAACGCTGATGAAGATAAGGCGAACGTAGAGGGGCCTGAAGATGTTTCAAAAGCTAAGATCATTAAGACTAATGGCCAAACAATGATAGGATATTTGAAAGCAGTTTGCAATAGTTATTTTTTGGCATTGGTTAACACTTAACAGTATATCACGGCCCGTTTGTCCCTTTTGTTTTTTTTAAAAAAAATTCTTTAAGAAAAAACGTTTTTAAGTGAAAAAATATGGTTAAATTGTTTATGATGATTACATACGTTTTTCTAAGTAAAAAACAAAAAATTAGTGTTCTACTATGAAATTTAGAAAGAACACTTTCTGAACAAAAAGATTCTAACAGATATATATTGGGAAAGCGTTTTGTACCGGTAAAGGATGTAAGTGTTGTACTTCTTTTTTTTTTTTTTTGGTTACAAGTGTTGTACTTCTTTCACCTATTATAATTATGTACGTCGGAGAGTATATAATTATAATATTAAAATTATTTATTTTTTGTTCATTTTTCATGTTAGCGACGGATGCTAAAGAGAGAGAAAATTACAACTATAATATTATAGTTATGTTCTCCTATGTATTTTCGTATATAGTTATAAGGATGTAAAAGGACATAACTTAGGGGGATATGATTCGTTTACAATTTTTTTTTGTAAATTATATTAAGTATGACCGGTCGTACTTAGTGTATTTTGTAAATAATATTTTTTTTTTTAAATATAACCTGACCTAACTTAAGTCCTTCTAAATGACAAATTATTTTCTCATACATATTTGATTTTTTAAAAAATAAATAAATAAAAGTAATCACCTATTCCATCAAATGTTTTAAAGCTGAGTCTATTCCTTCCATGGACTTCTTTGAGCTGATCGAACCACAGCGATTGGCAAAATTCAGGATGGGAAGCACTTTTAAGTAGGGATGTGTAAAATAACTAAAAAAATAGGTTGAATCATGAAATGAATCGAACCACTCCATAAACTAATCGATTTTAAAAATTAGTTCATGAACCGAATCGGTTTTTAAAGAATCGGTTCATGAACCGAACCGGTTTTTAAAGAATCGGTTCATGAACCGAACCGGTTTAAGAAACGAACCGTTTTCGAACCGAACTGAACCGTTTTCAAACCAAACCAAATTAATTTTTTTAACTTTATTTTTTAAATTTTAAATTTTAAATTTTTTTCTTTTCAAAAGAGGGTCGACCCGAACCGGTTTCGAACCACCTCCGAACCATTTAAACCAAAATCGATTCGGTTTTTCAAAAAATCCGGTTCGGTTCGACCCATGCACATCCCTACTTCTAAGCTTATGTTGTGCTTTCAACTTCTATGTATGTTATTTGAACCTATGAAGTACCGACACTTTAAAAATATGACTTGTTGTGTCCGACACTTATCGACATTCCAATATTTCCCGACACGCTAATACTCATTGCAAAGACTCAAAAAAAGTTCAAAGATTACGTTGTGTTGTATTTTGAGTTCAAACTATTAGATTCGTTAGATTACGATTACGATTTTATTGAGTTTAATATAAATATTTGAGATATATTATGTTTCTTTGCAAAATTGATAGGTATTATAAGTTTAGCTTTATTTTTTTTATTAAATTATTGAATACTAAATACAATATACACTATTTTTATATAATATCAAAACGTGTCCTAACGTGTCGAAATATAATATTTTTTAGAATTAACGTGTCAGAATGTCATGTCGTATCCGATGTTTCGTGTCGGTGTCGTGCAACATAGGCTTGAACCAATGCCACGTTTTAATTCAAAAGGTGATTCTTCTTGTGCCTAGTTTATTAAAACAGGACATGGGTTACATTGTAATGAGTTATAGGTTAAATGAACATCGTTGGAGTAACTATACTTACACATAAGATTTTATTACATCATTTTTATATTATTTGTTTCATATAGGATTATTTACTATATAGAATCAATATACATGGTAGTCTTTCTTAAAAAATAAATAAAATAAAAATAAAAACCGGCGAAAATATTGCATCAAACTTCTGATGTTGAAAAAAAATTATTTAAGTGGTTGACATTCAATTCTATTTAAATGTGCCTAGTAAAAATAAAAGCCCGGAAAGTTATTTATAAAAAAAAAAAGAAAGGAAAATCAATTTGTCATATTATAGGAATGAGCTCTTAATCCTCCAATCCTTTTTTAACTATGCCATTCACATCAGCAAATTTAATATTTTAACTATGTATTAAAAATTGTTGCAAGATGTCCTCTAGCAGGACATGCAATGCCCAAAAATAAAATTAGTTATGCATACATCATTATGTCTTCATTCATTTTCACCTTACTCTTGTCAAATACAGACTCTATAGTAATGTTATAGGATCTACCAAAGTACATTATTACTACTTTAGCAAAATTCAAAAAAGTCCAGAGCATATATTATAGGACCTTGGCGTTGCTAAGCTTCAATTTTATGCACACGCAGCTGCTTTTGTCCATTAATTCGTTCGATATGCTAGCCCATAATCATCCTCATAGCCAGAATTTGGCATTACTTCAACTTCAAGTATGAAATATTTTATTTTTCTTTATGCTTCAGTCAAACTCGATGACAGCTATGCAATGAAATACTGGCAGATTGGTGCTTCTCTGTTGCTCTTTGATGACATAAGTGATAGATACGTTATGTCTTTATTGCGCAAAGACACAAAAGAGACAACAATTAATGTTCAACATTAAAATGACTTTGCTGACGTAAATTAAAAGCTACAGCAGAACAATTGAAGAATGCAACCAAATGGGTGGTGGGGTTGGAGGATGACTCAGACTTGCAAAATATTTCTCATTCGTGTGTTTCATCCATTTTGTCTTAGCCTGCTCTTGAGAAGTAGATAACCTGACTACCTCTTCCTAATATCGCACAAGAATTCGTCCGGGTTCATGGCCAAATCTTTATTAAACACTTAGAACGTACAGCATATTGGACAATAGTTTTTTGATGATCACAAATTTCAACTTATAAGCCAATAATAATCACAATTCAAGTAAATGTTGCGGAATGAGTGAGTATGATTTGCCAGAATTAAACTCTTTTAACTCTTCATCTAATTAATCACAAATTTCAAATTAGATTCTTGATCCAATTAATCTTTTTTAACTCTTAAATAATTCCTTGTTATTTAATTTAGTTGTTTGGATTATTATAAATTTTTTTACCAAATCCTACGCTGCAAGGGAATTTTACCAAATTACCACGGCGTCTAACCCCTATCAATTGTAGCGGGTATGATTTGCCACATGACATATTTCTTGAGGCCACCACAGTCATTGCCAATTGCAGCGACTCTTGTGGTCAAATTAGTTAGTCTACTTTTGCAATAGGGACACATGACAGACAACTTGAAATTCGCTCCTGAAACTCATTGTCATTGGCAGTGAGTTCTAGTCTAACATGTCAGAGAAGAGCTCACTGCTGCCACTGATAGCGAGTTTAGTGCAACCTGCCATGTGTAAGAAACTCGTCAATACTTCTAGCGGGTTTCAGGCTATATAAACCCCCACCCCACTCTCTCATTCACAACATCCCTCCATTTAGAAAAAAAAAAACTCTCATTTCTCCCGATTCGAAACATCCCTTTGTTCTTGTTTGTGTTATTTCTTCCTCCTATTTTTTGTATTAAATTTTACAAAATGAGTGACAATAATGATTCAATAATTGTAATTATGTACTATAATGGGAGGATATTTTGGTCCTAATGGTCAGGTTTTTAGAGGAGATACGAGAATGTTCTGCATGAGCCCCCGATGTTGTTATAATGATCTGAAGAAGACAATATACAAGAAGTTGAGATTAAAGAAGGTCAATCTATGTCTCGGTTGACTGCTAGATCCGCTTCGGGTAAAGAGAATTGGTTTCATGAGGAGATTGTTGAGAATGAAGATGTCGCATTGGCAGTAGATGTATTTCGAAATCATCGAGACTTCACATTTATTGAACTGTATGCGAAAGTAGACTCGGTGGAATATCTACCGGTCTACATTCCCTACCTTCAATTCACTCCATCAACATCAACAGTGAGCTGTATTTTGATCCTGAAAATAGGTATGTCTCACCCCCCTCCACCACCTCTAACCCCACCAATGTCAATTGAAATGGTTCTTGCTCAAGATGAATATAATCCGACAAGGCGAACAGAAAGCTCTGACGAAGAGCTAGATGAAGGTGTTGTTCTGGATTGTGACTCAACAGATTCCGACGTTGAAGGTGATTTTGATTTATGTCTGTCTACCGTAGTGTGTCATCATATTCCTTTACCGAGCATTGTTGGAATGCATGACCCACATTGGCAGGCTAGTAACTCTAATAAATGATTTTTTTTCAACATAATTGTTGACTACACAGTTGATTTATTCCTATTTATGTGTGCTTATACAGGACATGAGAGTGTTCCATTTTGATATCAGACAAGTCATTATAAGCATATTAATTAGGCGTGCCCAGAATAGGATTTTCCTGCAATGGACGAAGAATAAGTACCTAATTGACAGATGGGTCAAGAGTTACATAAGGACCAAGTGTTTAAGTGCAAGCACAATGTGTAGATAGCAACAAAGCAATTTTGTATGGAAAACTATAACATAGCCGTTGTAGCAAAAAGTGGAACAAGATCGATCTTATATATGAAAATCACAATGATGATTGTCCGTAGAGGGTGAGGGCACACATAAAAAAGGGAGGCACTAAATGGGTTATTGGCAAATGGGTTAACAAACATACATGTGTTAACCAAACTCTTTCCCAAGATTACAAGTAGCTAGACTCTAATTTCATTTGTTCAATGATCATAGTTATGACAAATATATGATTTTTAATAATTTTTTTGGATAGTTATTAATACATGGTTTTTTTTGTTTGACATGCTGAAATGATAAGGGAGGAGCCCAATGTTAAAATTGCTCTAATCCAAGAAAGGATAACAATGGACCATGGGTTTCGTATATCTTACAAGAAGGCGTGGAAGGCAAAATAAAAGACAATTGTCAAAATCTAAGGAGATTGGTATAAGTCTTACACGTTTCTTCCAAGTTGGTTTGATTACATGTTGCTATTTTCACCAGCGGCCGTTTATAAACTGGATCTGAATGATGATTTTATTGAGAAAAAGATGGATCAAAATCAAAGAGTGTTCCATAGGGTGTTTTGGAATTTCAAACAGTGTTGTGATGCCTTAATTTATTGCAAGCTGGTTATCCAAATGGTACCCACTTATTCGGAAAATATCAGGGGACACTATTAATTATTACAATTGTGGATGGCAATAATTACTTTCGTGGTTGTTTCCAGGGAGAATCTTGATGACTGGTTATGACTCTTGGCAATGATTCAAGTTCATGGGACACAAAAGGAAGGCATCTACCTTATTTTTTATCGGCATGCGACCATCCTGTCTGCAGTTAGCAATGCGACACTAGGTTGGCAACCAATTCAAGCATACCATATCTTCTGTATTCGACATCTTGCTAGTAATTTCAATTACAAGTTAAAAAATGTGATGTTGAAGAAACAACTGAAAAAGTTAGTTATGTATTTAGAGTTATTCATCTCTTATTTGACATCATGTGTGAAAAATGTCATAAACTTGTGATCGTGGTTTCTGTATGCAGGTTATACAACTTTGCATATACACTTTGATGTTGGATTGAAAATTATAAAGAAGATAGTCCCCAAATAGCTACATTGATAGATCGCATCCTGAAAGAGAAGTGGAGCATCACATATGATGTAGAGGGTAGAAGGTTCGGTCACAAGACCACTAACTTGTTTTAGTGTGATAACAAGGTCCTTGAAGGAGTAAGAAACCTTCCTTTCACATTATTGGTACGCCTCACATACGCTAGATTTTGCCAGAAGGCCTGTGAGGAGATGGGCAGGGGTAATTGATACACCAAAGTACTTTGGCAAGCATATGCGACTAATCAACAAAAATCATCTACACATTGGGTAACATGTGATGCTCTCCGGCAAGTATACCGATCGCACAAGTAATAAAGTGATAAGAAAAGTTCGTCTCCACAGGGATTATGATCTAATATCAATTAAACTTTTTCTTTTTGATTGGATGAAATCAAATAGGGTTTTTGACAAATATTGTCAATTTGATAGAAATTGAATTTTGAAAATAAAAGACTTATTTTTGTGTTTTTAGATTGAAAAATAAAACAATAAAATTGAAAATTGTTTTGTAAAGATTATGAGAAAAGCATTGTAGCCAGGTTCATTCACCAAATGATCCCCACTTTTTACTCCGGATTGATTTACAATAATTTTTTATATAATTACTCAGATAAATTATCATCTAAAAGATTAAATAGTTAACCCTCAATTCCTTGCAGGGTTAACCCTTTAATCCCATGAGAAACCCCAATTCCTTGCAATGTTTCTCATGGGATCAAGCAATGAGCGCGATAATTTAAGCATCTGCAATCGTATACACGTCTATTCCTAGCACGCATACAGATTGTTATCTTACTCCCTTTCGAGATCAAAACCCCAATATTCCTATCTAGGATTTTGATCCTCAGAATATCCCCAACTATTAGATTGATCAACTCTAACAAAGGGAATATAAAATTCGCACAGAGTAAAGATAAAGATAATTCTATAAATTAAAAACCATAAACCAATCCTTCATGTCAAGGGTTCACATATGGATCGTGACCCTGACTACAAAAAATGATCTAGCCGATCAACATACTGATCGCTGATCTAAAATTCAACATAAAATTATAACAAAAGATAAAGAAATACTAGATGTAGATGAAGAACGAAGAACAACTCCAGTGCCCTTCTCCTCCAATCTCCAGATCTGTCTCTTAACCTGTATCTGTGTTCTTCCTTTTTTTTCTGATCTGCAAAGTCTGCTGACCTAATTCAGCAAATGTCACTTTTATAATTTTCCTTTCTCCTTCCAAAAATTCCCTCAGAAAACACGGAGATCTGTTCCCGCAAACCGGCGCTGGTTGGCGCCGAATTGGCGCACGTTTGCGCCACTCCTCCTCTTGGCGCTGGGTGGCGCCATTCTTCACCACAAATGGCGCTAGTTAGCGCCAATTTCACTATTCCTGGGCGCTAACTAGCGCCAACTTTCTTTTCCTTTTAGGCGCTAGCTAGCGCCAATGCACTGACTTACGGCGCTAGCTTGCGCCATTTCCTTCGTAAATGGGCGCTGGCTTGCGCCAACCTTCTGTGTTATTGCGCTGACAAGCGCCACTTTCTTTCTTAAATGGGCGCTAGGTTGCGTCAACCTTCTGTGTTATTGCGCTGAGGAGCGCCACTTTCTTCATGAGTGGGCGTTAGGTTGCGCCAAGGTTCTGTCTTGTTGCGCTGAGGAGCGCCACTTTGGTGCTACCTCGCGCCACTTTGATGTCCTCGCTGCAAAGTTCGTAATCTGGTGCGGGCCAGTTTGGTGCTGACCCGCGCCATACTTGGAACTCATAGTGTGCTAAAACCGTGGAAAATTGCATTAACAAGTTTTTTTTATAATTCTTCACTTATTTTTCCTGTAAAAATACAATTAACAAGTGAATATTATTGACATTCAAAGAATCAATATAATTAGCAAATATGTATTTAATTCGCTCTCTTATGACTCAATTCTTGTCAATTTTATCACAGAAAAATCACACTTGCCAGAGGCACATCAACATGTTATGATCCTCAAAAGACAAGATTTGAAGTTCATGAATCGTACAACCAACGTACTCACCGGGGCAAAAAATGATCGATTTCATTACTTGATTGTACATGTTAGTGTGGTGAATTCACTGCTATTAGGTACTTTTGCAGTCATGTGATAGCAGCATGTACAGCCACAAACCACGATCCCATGTAATACATTGATCCCATTTATAGTACTGTCAAGTATACTCAGGTCAATTGTACCCGATCAGCAATGAAAATTTCATACCACCCAATCAGGGGCCAATTGTAATGGTAGATGTGTCGATGAGGTGTCAAAAAGAAAGGTTATGAAATTTACTCGCAAAACTTAACTTAAGTGTTACATGTTAGGAGTTACAATTTCCAGCCTATGTGAATATAACACGAATATAATATGAATTTTTCGTATTTATATTCGTGTTCATCTAAATAATTCGAAAAAATTACATTATGTTTGTATAAGAAATATTCATATTAAAATTATATTTATGTCAATTCATTTAAATTAAATAATTATATATCTACATATTTATTTTATTTATTTTTCATTTATTAATTTGAGATTATTTAATTTTTCTTCGAAAATATAATTAAACGATTATTTATCTCCTGTTGAGTCCGCTCGTATTCATGTCATTTCATATTAAAAATATTAATATTCGTAACGATTCAAACACAACTACAAATCCAAATTTTCACCATTTTTTGGTGTACAAATAAAAGTATAAGTGGAACCCATAGGTAAGATGAGAAAAATAAAAGAATGGTGGGACCTAACTCCTTTTTGTGCGTGTAGAAAAATTATTTATCTCAAATAAAATGAGATAAACATAATGCTTTTTCTATACATTTTGGCGTATCATAATATATTATTGTTGGTATTTTAAATTTTAACAATAATAGCATAATTTAAAGCACCAATACCCAACCCCCAAGGGTAGCTCAGTTGGCAACTGAGCTCCCAAGGGTTTACCTGAGTCAGGGGCTCAAACCCTGTCTCAAGCAAATTCTTGGAGGAGGTTGAATCGGGATACCTCCGGGTTATACCAAAAAAAAAAAACACCAATACCCATATGCGGGTGATGTGCCTCTGGCAAGTGTGATTTTTCTGTGATAAAATTGACAAGAATTGAGTCATAAGAGAGCGAATTAAATACATATTTGCTAATTATATTGATTCTTTGAATATCAATAATATTCACCTTTTAATTGTATTTTTACAGGAAAAATAAGTGAAGAATTATAAAAAAAACGTGTCATTTTTGCTGACTGTGCAGCCTGACATGACATATTTCGCTACACTGTGTAACGAATTATTTGCAAGCATATTTCAATACACAGTGTAACGAAATATGCCACGTGGCATTTTGGAAAGATTTACTGTTGGCATGGCAGTCTGGTAAATTTTTTTGTCAGACGTGTCAAAATGGTCACTGTTCCTCGGATTGCAGCAGAGCCTTTTGTCCTTTCTGGACAAAACATACAATGAAGAATCAGTATCCGTAACCCCTAGGTGATATAGTTCATGGGGTTTGATTTTCTCATATTGCATAAGAATTGAATTCTCATACTGAAACTCAACTAATGGTGGATTCCATATATTTTTTAAAAAAAATTGCTCGCAAATCGAAAGATTATAACATGAGAATTGAATTCTCATGCAATAAGAAAATGTTTTTCCATAATTCATACCAGCATTTATTTATTATTTATTTATTTATTTTGTTTATTTTTTTGAAAATATTTTATTAAATTTATCATTTTTCAATTAATTCGATTCACTTTGAATTTCGGAATTAACACTTTATTTCTAGGCAATAATTCTAGCAGCACTTAGGAGACAAAAGAAAATCAAAATAATAATAAGAAATAAATAAATCATATATTTTACATCATCAATCCTATGTAATTGTTTGTTGGGGGTTTAGTGTAGTAGGTGCACCTGCAACGTTCCTTGTCTCGTAAATGACTTTTTTTCTCCATTTAAAAAAGAAGAGGGATATTTTTACTATCAAACTTTTTTACTACTAACTTATTACCTATCTAATCATTATTAGATCAACATTTCCTCTCTCTTCATAAATTTTTTAGCATTCTCTCTTTGATCCGATGATGATTAAATTGATAGTAAGTTGGTAGTGAAAAATTTTAATTATCAGAATATTCTCCCTCTTTAAAAAAAAAGTCCGATACTCATTTGAAGGATATTGTTTAAAAAAGTAAAATAAGACAAACAATTGTAATATTAAATCAACACGCGTCCTATCCTATCTGCCATGATTTGATATGCGCGAATATATTATGCAATAATATATCTCATAATATATATATATAATTACTATAGAAAAAGACAAAAAAGAAAACAAGTGTTATGTATATTTTTTGTGTAGTGTATTTGATGATTTCATTTCATATATAATATGAAAAATATATTTCTTTTAAGGATTTTATATTTCTGATGTTAAATGAAAATTGAAATCTCATGTTGTAGAGATAAAAAACATGTGGGATCCATGTATTAGAAAAAATTAGATATAGTGTAAGAACCCGCACCGCTAATTAAGGTAATTAGTAAAATAATTATGATAATTAGGAAATAATTCCATAATTGACCCTAATAATTATTAATGAGCTTAGATAATTATATTGAGTGAGTAAAAATGCTGAAAGTCGCTTTTCGGAAGAAAAGCGCAGATACCGGTTCTGCTACTCGGTATAAATGTGTACCGGAAAAGTATCCCGGAAAATTATAACGAACGCATGATAATTACTAGAATATTATGTAGGACTTGTAAAACAAGTTTCAAGTCAAAATGACGTAATCTGATGCCAGAACTGATACTGGCTATGGAAAAGCGCGTACCGGAAAGGTGCTCCGAAAAATAAAATAAAAACATGACAAATCTTAGAAAAATGCGTAGGTCTAGAATCCGAAGTTTGGGATCAATATCTTTTACTTTGCGATTAAGGCTAATACTGCGCGGTTAGTGCTTGGGCCTATAAATAGACCCACTTAGCACACAACCCTAGGCAGCCACTATTTTCCTACGTGAGTTTTTCCCTGCAGCTTTGAGGCAGCCCCCTTGCACCTCCATTCTTGGTGTTTCCTTGCCTTCTTCTTCTTCTTCTTCTTCTCTTCTTCTTTCTTCACCATTCCTCCTTCCAAGCAACTAGAGTGTGTCTTGGGTGAGGGTGGTGCAACCTTTTCTGAGTTGAGAAGGCTGTGTGTGTGAGGTTAGTGAGCTGAACTTGGAGCTTTAGTGATGGCTACCTTGTGGTAGTCATTGTGAGCTTCAAAGTGCCACCTTGTGGTGCAAGAACCCACCTTGGTGTGCCATTTTCGTGCTCCCACTTAGGCTGAGTGTGAGGAACCTTGGGAGAGCTCCAAGAGCACACCTTGCCTCTGCTTTGAACTTTGGTAAGTTACCTCACTATGATCATGGGTTTATAATGCTTAAAGTTGATGTCTTGACCATGTTTAATGAGTAAACAAGAGGGTATAAGGTATATGAACCTAAAATGAACTAAAGATGCATGCTTTAACGTGTACATGTGTTAAAAGTTGGACCTTTGGGATGGATATTCACGAAATGCAGAAACTGCATTCTGTCGTGAGATATCCGGATATTCGTCGAACAGATATCCGGATATCAGTATCCGGATATGGTATCCGGATATTGATATCCGGATATGGGATCTATCCGGATATGACATATCCGGATATGTCCAGTGTGATATCCGGATATGACATATCCGGATATGTTCTTCATGATATCCGGATATCCTGGGTTCTGCGCAGACAGTAGCTTTTCTGTATGAACAGTAAGCTATGGGGTGTGTGTGGACCCTAGTTTAAGGAAGTTGAACTTCTGTAATAACTGGACTAAGTCAGAA
This sequence comes from Gastrolobium villosum, assembly GCA_032173675.1. NCBI lineage: Eukaryota > Viridiplantae > Streptophyta > Magnoliopsida > Fabales > Fabaceae > Gastrolobium > Gastrolobium villosum. Next base: position 577,338 of record JAVKPL010013628.1, on the reverse strand, counting down.
TCATATGATTAAGGGCTTATGGCTTTGTTGGAAGCCTTAAGACGTAAAACGTAAAGGAAAGGCGTAGTCTTTGAGTTATATGCTTGTGATGCATTTATATTGACTTATTAATGGTCTATATCAGATTGTGATACTGCTGTTTGTGGACTAGTGAGTGGTTGGACTCTTGGCTTGGATAGCTAGCTTGCAAGGTAAGCTTTCGTGTCCTCGGTTTAGCCATTTTGATGTTCCACCATGTCCCATGGGGATGGGTTTATGCATGCTGTGTTACATGCTTTGATTATTTTGGAAATGCTGTTGAGCTGTTTATATGTAATGAGCTATTATGATATGCATGTGGTGTCCACCTAGACGGCAATCCTGAGTATGTAGTACATACAAGATGGAGAAGCATGTGGGTGAGGTGCAGGTAGTATCCATGTACTCATGTAGGCATAGACGTATTCCTACATTTCTCTGGCCAGTAGATTTGATATGCACACATGACATGATTAATTGCTGCATCGCATAGTTTTGGAACTTATATTGTAAATGCTGTTTTAGAACTTATATTGCACATGTAAGTGAGCTTGGGGTGGAGACTCCTTGAGGACCCCTTGTCTTACTGAGATTTCTTGTTAGAGATCTCACCCCACGTTTGGGGACGCTTATTTCAGGATCAGGTAATGTTGAGGGCTCAGGTGGCAGGAGGCCAGAGTTGAGCTGATTAATGATATGCTGACTGCTATTATGTTTTCCTACTGTTGTTTATGTTTTCTGCTGAGTTATGTTATGACTGTTATTGGGCATTGTTGCCTTATTTGGTGAGCATGGGGTTTGTCCATGCCACATGTTTGACTTTAGTCTTTTAGATTAATGTTGTAACTAAAGTATCAGGATTTTGACCCAGGCTACTTGTGTAGACCTGTGGCTTTAGATACTCACTTATTATATTTATGTTCGAGGTATTCTGTTAGTTGTCTTGCAACTTACATACAGGCAGTATTTTTATGAAAATGATTAAGTAATCAAGTTGGTTAAGTTAATGACGTCATAATTGAATTAAAGAAAAAGTTATTCCGCATTTTAATTAAGCGTGGCTTAATACGATAGTGTGTTAACAATCCGGGTTAACACGGGCTGTTACATATAGGACCCATGTCAGCACGGAAATCGAAGGGTGTATAGGAAAGTTTGAATTCTCATGTTAAATAAGAAATATAAAACCCTTCTTTTAATACAACAGTACAAAGACAAAATAAGAGCTTCTAACTGTAGCACCACTTATCCGATGCTACATGCTCTTAGAGCCTGTTTGAATCCTCTCTTTTTTAAGCTAGAAGCTATATAAGTTAAAACTATAAAAAAAGAGCTTAAAAATAAAAGCTAAAAACTGTTTGATAATTACATAAAAGCTTTAGCTTAAAAGTTACTTAAATGCACATATTTCTAGAAAATTGTCTCTCTCTTCATTTTTATAACTCTTTATTTAAAAAAAACACACAATTCAAGAAAAGTAAATAAGAGCTTAAAAAAAAGTTCCTCCTAGCTAGGAGCTTTTAATTTTCAATTTTTTCTTCATTATAAAAAAAAGAGCTTTTCATGATAAGAGCTTTTCCCAAAACTTGTTTGGCCTAACTTATGCTTATAAGTAGCTTCTAGCTTAAAAATAAGAGGATCCAAACAGGCACTTACACAATGTAAATCAGTCATTGGGTACAATAGCTAACTGATTCTTGAAGATAAAATTATTTTTGAAACTGTGTGTATTATTTTAAAAAATATAAAGTTGTGTCATTTTAAATGAGAGAAAGAGATAGATAAAAGAGGAGAGAGTGAATAAAAAATATAAAGGTGTAGGTCCCACCTCTTTGGGGAAAATATCTATGGTATTACTGCTGTTGTATTCACTCAGTGCATCTATCTAATAAAAAATGAGGAATGACTGTCATGCTTGTATGGAATGAAGAGAAAAATATTCTTTTTATCCAAGTGTCACTTGTAGAAAAAGGACAGATTTACCTACTACAGATGTACAGAAAATGATCACATCTTTGTGAGAGTAAAATGATATAAGTTGTCTCATTTAAAAAGACAAACATTTTTCCCAATAATTTAAAATCAAACGTGAGTTTTGAGAAAACACGTAAGTAAATAAAAAAAAACTTCTGTTGGATGATTTTTTTCTTTGTACAATAAAGGGGCAAAGCCCCAGAAATAAAACAAAAAAAAAAACAGAAGGAAACTTAAAAGAAAACAGAAAAACTAATCTAGAGCAGCAAGCCAGATCTAGGAGGAAAATCCATTAGCATCAGATGAGATCAACTTCTGAAGAGCCTGGTCAGGAACAACTATATCTAATGTACCCAATGGGTAGTATAGAGCTGCTTTTGCAATCCAGTCGGCACAAGAATTACCACTTCTCAAAACATGATTCAATTTGACATTCCAAGATCTATGAATAAGTGCTCGAATCCTAACCACTAAATGTAGTTCTCGAGCGTCATTACCGGGTACGGTAAGCAATCTAATAGCTTGAGAAGAATCGCTCTCAACTCTTAGATTTTTAAATCCAGAACACCAAGCAAACTCTAAACCATTGTGAATAGCCGAGAGCTCTGCAAGGAAAGGGGAACAACACCCGAGAAAGAATTTGAAACCACCTAGCCAATAACCATTACAGTCATGAATAATCCCACCAACAGTAGCTTTTCCACAAGTCACAGCTCCATCAACATTTAATTTTTCCCAGTTAGGAGAAGGTCTAGTCCAGTATGAGTTACTAGAAGATGATATAGCTGTGGATGAACTGATCTGAGGCTTAGCAATAGATTGATTAATGTCATGAAGATTCCTTAGAACTTCAGCAGAAAGATTCTTTGGTCTTTTAAAATCAGGTTCATGGATTTCCTTGTTTTTCCAAAGCCAAAGGAACCAGCAGCCAATGAAAAATACACTTCTCCAGTCTGCATTCCCTCCATCTAGGTGATTCAGATTCAGCTTCATGAAGAACATCTAGGAGATTCTTTTTTAACTTTACATGAAGAACATCTATCCGAGCCAGATCCCCAAAGAGCAGTTCTATTTCTGATAAGCATTCTTTCATGAGACATCTTCCAAATTTGGAATTAAATTTTTTCTGGTTCCTTCCAACTTCATATCCTGCTCCAAGGAAAGTCAGTACATCTAATAGCAAAATTAGATATTCTAATATAAGCTTGTTTAACAAGAGAAGTGGAAGGATTGTAATTTTTTCCATATTAAATTATCAGCTCCAGCACAACTAGAAGGGGAAGGGATTGCTGAAATAAGCTTAATAACATCATATTCAAAAAAACTTGAAATGAAATTTGAGTTCCAAGATCTTGTAATTCTGTCAACAACTTCTGCTACACATCAGGTAACAGGAGAGGATGAGGTTGATGTTTAGCTACATCAATCAACCTAGGAATCTCACCAATCCAGTTATCAAATCAGAAGTTAGTATTTTTTCCATCACCATCGTGCCAGACAAGGCCTTTTAACATATCAGGCTAGATTTTACAAAGATTTCTCCACAAATTTGAGTCATACGATTTACATGATGGAGAACTAGACAAATCCTTATTTCTGCCATACTTAGAAATAAGAATTTGAGTCCAAAGCTAATCAGTAGAGTTAATGATTGACCAAGCCATTTTATGCATAAAAGCTTCACTTTGGTTTTTTTTTTAACTTCATTAATATGAGACCACCTAGATCCTTAGGAGAACAGATTTTCTCCCAAGAGATGACATGAGCTTTCTTTTTTAAGTTGGTATCTGCCCATATGAATCTTCTTTGAAGCTTTTCAATGTCATCACAAATTCTGAGGGAGATGATACCACTTTGCATTTGGAACAAGGGGATGAAAGAGATGACTGATTTTGCAAGTATAACCCTTCCAGCCATGGAAAGATTGTGGCTTGCCCAGCCATTTAATCTATTATGTACTCTAAGATTTCTCCATAGAGGCTTCTGATGACTCTACCATGCTTCATCATAGCACCCAGATATCTCCCAAGATTGGTGGTAGGAGCAAAACCACTAATACTCACTATTTTCACAATCAAATCATTAGTGACATTTCTCGAAAAAAAGATGTTAGATTTTCCATTATTTACTCTTCAACTAGAGGAGGCTCCAAATTGATTTAAACAGTCCATAACCACAGAAATATGTTCCTCAGAGGCTTCAACAAAAAGCATAAGATCATTAGCAAAAAAGAGATGGGATATTTTTGGACTATTTTCCCCCAGGAGCTATAGGAATCCTTTTCTTGTCCTTTACAACATCAACAATTATGTGGGAGAGTTTCTCCATACAAGAACAAATATGTATGGAGTTTATTAGATGAATATTTTTTGATGACTTTGTAAACAAATAAAGTCATGAATTTAAAAAATATATTAATAGAGGAAAATCTTTGTCAACTTATGCTCCCCTAATTTTAAAGTTTTCCTATATCAAATGACCTTGGTCGTTGTCATAGACATCAAATTATAGATATACAAAATCAGAACCTACTCACATGACATAATAACATTATAGTTTAACAAAATGAAAACATTTGCCTTCGAAGCAAATTCCGGGATACAGCATACCACTGCCACACATTAGTCCCTTAAATAGTAGAACAAACTAAAATGTGAGATTCAAGTTTCCAACTAAGGGTTTTAATTTTCTCATATAGATATATTTTGTGTGGAGCTCATATTTATTAAAAAAAAAAATACTTGTCAAAAATCAAAAGTTATTGATAGGAAAAAATAAATCTCTGAGAAAATATTTTTCCTTAACAATACATATATTAAGATTTTATGTAGCTTTTATTATGATTGGACATTGGCTCCGCCAACAGAATTTACTTGAAAAATTACTAATTTTAAAAATACTTCTTTAAGAATCAATGTCAAGGGGAAAAAAAGAAGAAGAAGCAATTTTGCAAGTTTAACAATCTTAATGTAACAGCCCGTGTTAACCCGGATTGTTAACACACTATCGTATTAAGCCACGCTTAATTAAAATGCGGAATAACTTTTTCTTTAATTCAATTATGACGTCATTAACTTAACCAACTTGATTACTTAATCATTTTCATAAAAATACTGCCTGTATGTAAATTGCAAGACAATTAACTGAATACCTCGTACATAAATATAATGTGTGTATCTAGAACCGCAGGACTACAACATGCAGCCTGGGTTAAAATCCTGATACATTAATTACAACAGCGAATTAAAAGACATAATCAAACCATGTGGCATGGACAAACCCCATGCTCACCAAATAAGGCAACAAAGCCCACAAATAGTCTCAACATAACTTAACATAAATAAAGCATAAAACATAACAGCAGTCAAATAATCAACAATCCACAACCAACACGTCAGCATAATTATCAGCTCAGCTCTGGCCTCCTGCCACCTGAACCCTCAACATTACCTGATCCTGAAATAAGCGTCCCCAAACGTGGGGTGAGATCTCTAACAAGAAATCTCAGTAAGACAAGGGGTCCTCAAGGAGTCTCCACCCCAAGCTCACTTACATGTGTAATATAAGTTCAAAAACAGTATTACAGTATAAGTTCTAAAATCATGTGATGCAGCAATTAATCATGTCATGTGTGCTTTCAAATCTACAGGCCAGAGAAATGTAGGAATACGTCTATGCCTACATGAGTACATGGATACTACCTGCACCTCACCCACATGCTTCTCCATCTTGTATGTACTACATACTCAGGATTGCCGTCTAGGTGGACACCACATGCATATCATAATGCTCATTACATATAAACAGCTCAACAGCATTTCTAAAATAATCAAAGCATGTAACACAGCATGCATAAACCCATCCCCATGGGACATGGTGGAACATCAAAATGGCTAAACCGAGGACACGAAAGCTTACCTTGCAAGCTAGCTATCCAAGCCAAGAGTCCAACCACTCACTAGTCCACAAACAGCAATATCACAATCTGATATGGACCATTAACAAGTTAATATTAATGCATCACAAGCATACAACTTAAAGACTACGCCTTTCCTTTACGTTTTACGTCTTAAGGCTTCCAACAAAGCCATAAGCCCTTAATCACATGATTCTGACTTAGTTCATTAGTTACAGAAGTTCAACTTCCTTAAACTTGGGTCCACACACACCCAATAGCTTACTGTTCATACAGTACAGCTACTGTCTGCGCAGAACCCAGGATATCCGGATATCAGAAGGGGTATATCCGGATATGCCATATCCGAATATCACACTGGACATATCCGGATATGTCATATCCGGATACCCAGATCCCATATCCGGATATCAATATCCGGATACCATATCCGGATACTGATATCCGGATATCTGTTCGACAAATATCCGGATATCTCACGACAGAATGCAGTTTCTGCATTTCGTGAATATCCATCTCAAAGGTCCAACTTTTAATACATGTACACGTTAAAGCATGCATCTTTAGTTCATTTTAGGTTCATATACCTTATACCCTCTTGTTTACTCATTAAACATGGTCAAGACATCAACTTTAAGCATTATAAACCCATGATCATAGTGAGGTAACTTACCAAAGTTCAAAACAGAGGCAAGTTGTGCTCTTGGAGCTCTCCCAAGGTTCCTCACACTCAGCCTAAGTAGGAGCACGAAAATGGCACTTCAAGGTGGGTTCTTGCACCACAAGAAGGCACTTTGAAGCTCACAATGACTACCACAAAGTAGCCATTACTAAAGCTTCAAACTCATGCTCACTAACTACACACACACAGTTTTCTCAACTCAGAATGATGGCCACAAAGAAGTCCCAAGGTTAACTCTCACCTTCACAATGCTTAAACAAGCATGAAGGGTGATAATCAAGGCCAAAAGAAGAAGAAGAAGAGCAAAGGAAGCTCAAAGAGTGAAGGAGAGTCAATGGAACAATGTTTTCCACCCTCAGCTGCAGCCTCCACGTTTTGGTGTGTGTTTCTAGGGTTTTGTGCCCTCATAATGTGTCTATTTATAGGCACAAGCCACTAATCACGCAGTATTAGCCTTAATCGCAAAGTAAAAGATATTGATCCCAAACTTTGGAATCTAGACCTACACATTTTTCTAAGATTTGTCATATTTTTATTTTATTTTTCGGAGCACCTTTCCGGTACGCGCTTTTCCATAGCCAGTATCAGTTCTGGCATCAGATTACGTCATTTTGACTTGAAACTTGTTTTACAAGTCCTACATAATATTCTAGTAATTATCATGCATTCGTTATAATTTTCCGGGATACTTTTCCGGTACGCATTTATACCGAGTAGCAGAACCGGTATCTGCGCTTTTCTTCCGAAAAGCGACTTTCAGCATTTTCACTCGCTCAATATAATTATCTAAGCCCATTAATAATTATTAGGGTCAATTATGGAATTATTTCCTAATTATCATAATTAACTTGCTAATTACCTTAATTAACGGTGCGGGTTCTTACACTTAATATCTGTTTTAATTAGCATAAATTCCAAATAAATGCTTTTCTTTTGAGATTTAAAAAATAAATAATAAAAAAATCTGCCACAGAAAAGAACTCTGGTGACCGGCATCAATAATGTCAGAAAGCATTTTTGTTTTTTTCTAAATTTTAAAATGCTTTTATAACTTTGTCACTTTGTGGTTGCATTGCAATCACACCCTTTTTTTTTTTTTACGGTAAATAGCAATCACACTTCTTTACAGATTAAACAAATTGCATTGCTTACAACAACAACAACAAAAAATTCCCGGTTAAGCGGCACTTAACCTTAATATAATGTATTGACAATATCTAAATGGATTAACGTATAAAATTTTCTCCCTTAATTTCAGTTTATTTTGAATTTTGAGATAAAAAAATAAGGTATTTTAATAAAATTTACAACAAAGAAATTATTAAAATATCTTATACTTTTTTTTCGAAACATCAAAACCAAAGACGAACGGATAGAGGGGCGAACCTAAGATGCCGTTCCTCTATAAATTTAATTTTTATTTTATTTTATATATAAAATAATATTTTTAAAAAATAACAAGATATTAATATTAATAGTTAATCCATCACTCAAAAATATTTATGATAATTAATAGGGATATGTTATACTTACTACCTATTTTTTTACTACCTCTTACTACCAAATCTTAACCGTTGATTTCCGTCAATCAACGGTTATAATTTATGGGTCATATTTATTAATAAATTATTAATTTATAATAAATTATAACCGTTAGATTGACGGAAATCAACGATTAAGATTTGGTAGTAAGAAAAATAGGTAGTAAGTATAACATTTCCCTAATTAATAACTCCTATTAATCTTGATAATACTTATTTAAAATTTTATTTTCGCCTCATGTTATAAAAAAATTGGATCCACATTGCTCAAAAGAAGTTGTTTTGAGATTACAAGAAAAGAAAAACGTTGTGATATTTTTTATCACGTGTTATAAAATTAATGGGCAAATATATTAAATTTTTTGTGCATCTTTCACCTACTCGACATCACTTAGCTGGCTAAATAAGTTATCTAGAAGATTTTTTAAATAAATTTTTTAGCATTGGGAAGTTTATTTTTAGTAAATGGGTTTTATAATTCTTATTCAACATGATAATTACGATTTTCCTACACACTCTTCGATTTTCGTGCTGACATGGGTCCTACATATAATTTTTTCTAACACATGGGTCCCACATGCTTTTTATCTCTACAACATGAGATTTCAATTATCCTTCAACATGAGAATTATAAAACGCTTGGTAAATTTACCTTTTGCTCATTCCTTTCACCTCGCCCTTTGCTCCGCTAAAATCTTGGGATGTGTGACTAAAATGTCACGTTTTGTAAACAAGTTTACTCAAATATCACGTAAATAATATTTTTTACATACCGCCACATGTCATAATTCACTATCACTGGTAGCGAATTCCCTAACCAATGATTTTGTGAAACGTGGTCATATTACAGATCAAATTCATTATTATTGGTAGCAAATTATGACACGTCAACTTTTTCCTGTGAACGTGTGTCACGTGTCATAAAATCATTGCCAAACATAATTTACTATCAGTAATAACGAATTATACTTATGTAGCACTCTCGTAAAAAATACTATTAACGTGCTATTTGGATAAATTTTTTTGACAAAAGTGACATTTTGGTCACACTTTCCAAATCTTGCTAGTCCGATCGAATTTATAGAGTGATTTAATTAAAAAATTAAATCACTAGGTTCCACACAAAAAAACCACTCCCTAGGTTCCATGCACTTGGCAAGTAACACTAGCACCAACCATGGAAGAGATCGACCCAACTTTCATTCAAGACCGAGAGCACAGGCCAATGCTCTCAGCCATCGAAGCCGAAGGCATTCCCATAATAGACCTCTCCCCAATAACCAATCACACAGTTACAGACCCATCTTCCATAGAAGGCTTAGTGAAGGACATAAGGAGTGCATGCAAGGAGTGGGGCTTCTTCCAAGTAGTAACAAACCATGGGGTCCCACTGACCCTAAGGCAGAGGATCGAGAAAGCCTCGACAATGTTCTTTGGACAGAGTCTGGAGGATAAGAAAAAGTTTAGGAGAGACGAGAACAATCCGAGTGGTTATCATGACACGGAACACACCATGAACTTTAGGGACTGGAAAGAAGTGTTCGAATTTCTAGCCGAAGAACCTACTTTCATTCCTCTCACTTCTGATGAACTTGATGATCGACTCACTCAGTTGACTAATCCATCCCCTGAATACCCTCCAAACTTCAGGTCAAATTAAAGCGAATTTTTCTCTGTGTATTTTAAATTTAATTGTAGGTTGACACTTTATTAATGAGTTATGTTCAAAAAAAAAATGGGGAAAAGCATCGTTTTAAAATTTTTGGACAAAAGAATTGATCAATTAAAGTTGATTGGATAAGTTTTTTCAAAGTGATGTAATCAAACATGTCATATATGCTGACGGGACTCGTGTCAGCGTCACCGTAGGCAGTCCAATCATCATAAAGTTTCTGAAGACAATAACTTGTGACTCGGGTATGCAAATCAGATGATTTTTTTTATTTCACATAACTTTTAGAGATTTACACAATGACACTTCATTTGATATATTTTATCTCCCATAAACATAGTTTGAAGATCTCGTAGATTTAAACGCTCTTGTGATTGTGGTACAATTGTTACAAATTCAAACTATGTTTGTGGGAGATAAAATATATCAAATGAGATGTGATTGCCTAGATCTCAAAAAGTTATGTGAAATAAAAAAAATCATCTAATTTGGATACCTGAGTCACAAATTATGGCTTTCCGAAATTTGACGGTAACTAGACTGCCTACGTAGCGCTGACGTGACACGATTTCCTTCAGTATCATTTTCAGGACTAGTCCTGTCAGCGTATATGACATATTTAATTGTATTACTTTAAAGAAATTTATCCATTTAACTTTAACTAGATAATTATTTCGCGCAAAAATTTAAAAATGGTGTTTTAGCCTAAAAAATGATGTCTATATGAGCAGGGTTATAATCCAAGAGTATATTCAAGAGATGGAAAAGCTAGCCTTTAAGTTGCTGGAGCTTATAGCTCTGAGTTTAGGCCTTGAAGCAAAGAGGTTCCAAGATTTTTTCATCAATGATCAAACTAGCTCTATTCTACTCAACCATTATCCTCCATGTCCTTTTCCCCACCTAGCTCTTGGCATTGGTCCACACAAGGATGCTACTGCCTTGAGCATTCTTGCCCAAGATGAGGTTGGAGGACTTGAAGTGAAACGTAAAACAGATCAAGAGTGGGTTCGAGTGAAACCCACCCCAGATGTTTATATTATCAACATTGGTGATGTTATTCAGGTACCAATAAAGTACCACCATAAAGACTGAAAATATTGAACTTTTTGTGACTTTTAGTCTATTTTATATTCCGTTTATTTCCTAGTTTATGAGTTTCGTTAGGCCTTAATTAGTAGAAAGAAAATTTTACTTGAGGATTGCAGTTATTTGTGCAGGTTTGGAGCAATGACACCTACGAGAGTGTGGAACACAGAGTGGTGGTTAACTCTGAGAAAGAAAGGTTTTCCATTCCCTTCTTCTTCAACTCAGCACACGACACCGAAGTCAAGCCTTTGGAGGAGCTGATAAATGAGCAAAACCCTTCAAAATATAGGCCATTCAAATGGGGCAAGTTTATTATCCGGAGAATGAACAGCAATTTCAAGAAACAAAATGAGGAGATCCTTCGAATTTATCATTATAAGCTAACTTGAAGGGAGTATAATAGGAGTGCTACTATGCTTATGCATGGACATTACTAGTGTGCATTATGTGTCAAAGTATCACGCGTGAGTCGGAAATAAGAGCCTTTTGTTGGGCTGCTGAGTCGGAAACCAATAAATTATGTTATATCAATTATGGACACAACGTAACTTCATAAAGCTCGTATTAATTTTATTTTTACTTAATTTAGCCCATAAGATTTTACTTATTCACTTTCATCATGTTATATATTACTATAGGAAAAATATTTCTATTTTTATTGCAGAATTTTTTTTCTACTACACTCGTATAAAAATAAATAAGCCCTAATTAATTCACTCGTTTGTAAGTATAATAAAAAAAAATATTCTGTAACAAAAATAAAAAAATTAAACCTTATTATTATTACTACTATTAATTAAAAATTGTATTGTTTTAATGGTACGGATGCTACAGCTAACATATTCAAAGTTCAAACAATTACATGCACGTGTTAATGTCAAATTTATGAAATGTCATGGATTTTGTTATTCTCGAAGTTAAAATTTATGTTCATCGAGGAAATATAATTACCTGGGATCTACACGAAAAGTGAATTAGATAGAAAAGTTTAAAAAAAAATTGTTTAGTTAGACCAAATATTATCAGATAAATTGATTAAAGCTTATGAAACCTATATTTGGACGTTGAAGATAAAATATTGATGGATAAATGAGATATAATTACAAATATAACCCCATAATAATATCCTAATATTAATACATGAGGGTATTATGGTCTGATATGTAGGGGTGTAATTAGGCCAGGCCAGGCTGTGGCCTTCATGGCCTAGGCCTACATAAAAAATGTTGAGCCTATTTGGCCTATGAGCCTATCAAAGGCTTAATTTAAAGGCCAAGTCTGTCCTGTATTAAAAAATAAAAAACCTACAAGGCCTATGAGGCCTTTTAGACCTACCATATTGCAAATTACATTTAAAAAAAAAAATTGAAATATCTCATTCATTAAACAATATTTCTAGCATGGGTCCAAATTATTAAAATTCTACAACAGATATTTTAACAAGAACACAGATTATAAAAATTCATGACAATAAATAAATATATAATATTATGTTAGGTTATCTAACTTTTAGAATAAATAAATAAATATATATAAAATATTTTTTTATTTAAATATCAAACAGACCGGTCAACAGGCTAAAAGGCTTGACATTTTATCTTCGGCCTATAGCCTTGTCTCTAAACAGGCTCATCTACAAACCTTAACATATTCAACTTAGCTCATAGGCCAAGGCAAGCCAGACCATAGGCCCCTGTAGACCGACCTGACCAATTTACACCATATTGATATGGATTGTCCTCAAACTTCATTAGCTGGCTATATGGAACACCACCTCCAACTTGTCTTTCCTAACAGTGATCATTGCTTGTTTTCTTCCGCCAAATGTTGATTGCTAATTTGCTATGCAAATGCAATAGAGGGGTAAATTGAAAGAAACAGTCTACCAAATGAGCGATTATTTCACGCTCCGGGAGCAACTGGTCAAAATTGGAAAACAAAAAGGATAGAGGGGGAAATATAAGAAAAGAGAAGGATTTAAGAATATTTTTTTTTTAACAAAATAAGAAAAGGAGCAGAAAAATTTGATGGACCCGGTCTATATTAAAAATTGGGTTATATTTATTTCATTTAATATGAGATAATCCATTTTCCTACACACATAATAAAGGTGAATCTCACTTTTATTTTTTTCTCTTCAATCATTTATGAATTCTTCTTAATATTTTATTTCACCAACATAAAATATCTTATCTACAATTAAAAATTTCCCGACCAAATATGGGTGTGTAAGTTTCCCAATTTCATTTGGATAGCCAAATTTTAAGAAGGCAAAAGCAAGACGCAATTTTACAAACACAAGACACCTGTCCTGCACATAGGAGCTAAAAGCATAACAGAAACCAGTCCTGGTTCAATGTACATAATCTCCCCCTTTTTTTTTTTTGAGGGATTTCACTTTCTCACGTGACAGAGAATATATATTTTTTACTGCTAAGACATATAAACGGGATCCACAAATTTCAAAAATAAAAATAAAAATAAAAATAAAAACAAAAACAAATTGCAAAGTTCGACGGCTGTACATGAAAAAAGAAAATTTTCATGCAACAGCTAACAATCATTTCCCTTTTTTTATTGTACATGTAAGTAACCTTATATTAAATTTGCACAAGTGTAACTGTTAAACTTCCTGTCTCTGACATCTTTCGAACAAACAAAGGAAAACAGAACAACAACAAACAATGGGAGAGGTAGACACGGCTTATGTCCAGGCCCCAGAACACAGGCCAAAACCCTCAGTGATCGTGGCTGAAGGCATCCCTTTGATTGATCTCTCTCCCATAAACTACCAAGATGAAGACACCATCCCAGCTTCCATCGAAGGACTAGTTAAAGAAATAGGCAGTGCATGTAAGGAGTGGGGTTTCTTTCAGGTGATTAATCACAAGGTGCCGTTGGATAAGAGGGAGAGGATTGAAGAAGCTTCGAGGAAGTTTTTTGCACTTAGTTTGGAGGAGAAGCTGAAGGTGAGAAGGGATGCAGTTAACGTGCTTGGGTACTTTGAAGCAGAGCATACCAAGAATGTTAGGGACTGGAAGGAGATTTATGATTTCAATGTTCAGGAACCCACTTTTATACCACCCTCTGTTGAACCAGATGATGAGAAAAACATTCAGTTCCAGTGGGATAACCGGTGGCCTCAGAATCCTCCTGAGTTCAGGTAATTCAATATCCACTATTTGATTGTTAATAACTAAATCGAATTGAAGCCTACTTTTTTTAACCAATTTTAAGAATCGAACTGCAGCTTAAGAATTGAATCGAGCCAAAAGAACTGATTTGAAATCGATTTAGAATCGATTCAGAACTAATTTGAATATCCGAATTGTTCTAAACCAGTTTAAACCCTTACAATTTGAACCGAACCAAAAGAATTAATTTGAAATCGATTCACTATTAGTTTGCATATCCAAATAGTTCTGAACTGGTGATAAATCATAATTGGTTTTGAAACATGAACCAATTCCGACCGGTTCGGACTCGGGACGTGCATGCGGCGAATCGAATCGGATTTTTTGAAAAATTAAACCGAATTGGATTAAATGGTTTAGTTCGGAAGTGGTTCGGTTTACTTTGGAAATGGTTCAGTTCGGTTCGGTTCGGGTTGACCCTCTTTGAAAAAAACATTAAAAAAATTAAAAAATACAGTTATAAAAATTAATTTGGTTTGTTTTGAAAACGGTTCGGTTCAGTTCGGAAACAGTTTGATTCGGTTTAAAATGATTTGGTTCTTAAACTGGTTCAGTTCATGAACTGGTTTTTAAAAACCGCTTATTTTAAAAGCGATTCGGATTCAATTTATAATTCGGTTTAATTTTTTGGTTATTTTGCACACCCCTAATTCGGAGTACACAGCCGATTCAAAGACCGAACCGGTTTAAACTTACTCGATTGATTTAAAAAAAAATTGATTCGGGTCTATGCATGCCCACTTCTATCTAGACTTTATTTTCTATTCTTATTTCTTTTTCTATAATTAAAAAATGAAAAACATATTTTCCATGTTGTATGGTTGTGGCTGAAATCCAGTTTTTTCTTTCTCTTCTCTTTATGGGTTTTACTATCATTTTTTATGTTATGAATGAGATAATTGTTACATTAAATAATTATCTCAAGTAACATGAAAAGCATATTCAGCTTATTTTAAATAGATTAATTCAATATAATTGTTTGATTTATATAATACGGTAATTGGATAAAGCTTGGTTATATTAATTGTTTGATTTTCTTCATCCTCTGTATCTATGTATCATTTTTGTCCCAACGAAAAGTTATAGCTCAAAGTCTCAAGGCATTTAATACTTCTTTTACACTAATTATGAAATATACTGATATGATACCAGAGAAGCATGCCAAGAATATGCACAAGAAGTGGAGAAACTAGCTTATAAGTTGATGGAACTTATTGCACTGAGCTTAGGCTTAGTACCAAATAGGTTCCGCAGCTTCTTCAGACACAACACCAGTAATATCCGACTTAACCATTATCCACCTTGCCCCAACCCTCATCTGGCTCTTGGTCTTGGACGTCACAAGGACACTGGTGTCTTGACTGTGCTTGCTCAAGATGATGTTGGTGGTCTAGAAGTAAGGAGAAAATCAGATGGAGAATGGATTCGAGTCAAGCCCATTTTCAATTCCTTCATCATTAATGTTGGTGATATGATTCAGGTATCCAACCCTTGCTCACTTTTTCTCACCATCAAATTTACTTCACAAGTTTTCATTTCTCACCCTTGGTGATTTTTTTTTGTTAAATATATATAAAATCATTAATATAGTCTCACCGTATAGCTCAATGTAAAAAATTAATTCAGCCCAAAAGTTTAAGCTAGTGGGTGAAACTTCATTAATAATTTTATATATCTCTGACACCTTTCATCCATTATTATTTGTGAAATAATTATTCACACATTTATATTAATTTTAACACAACGTATAAGTAATTGATTCACATATGTATCTATGAGTTTATCATCTATCATTTAACATGACCAGAAAAACTTTCTTACACTCACAACATTTTGTGGGACCCGCAGCAAAAAAAAAAAAAAAAAACTCTGGCACGTAAAACGAATCTCTATAACATAACACAATCACTTTTCCTACAACATAACTCTTATAAAACCCTCTACCTATATATATAGTGGGTTACTAAATGGACTAATCTGTGTAGAGGGGAATAAAATGGGATGTAGTCGTACAATTATTATTATAATAAACAAGATTGATATAGAACCAAAGTAATGAATTAGAATAGGAGTAGTTAGTTATTGTTTTAAATGCTTTGACCTATGTTCATTACAGAATGGCTTTGTTTGTGAACGCAGGTTTGGAGCAATGACTCTTATGAGAGTGTAGAACACAGGGTTATGGTGAACTCTGAGAAGGATAGGTTTTCCATTCCGTTCTTTCTGAAACCGGCACTCTATACGGATGTGAAGCCCTTGGAAGAGTTGATAGACGAAAGAAACCCTCCAAAATATAGACCACTCAACTGGGGCAAGTTCCGTACCGCCAGAATGAGAAGTAATTTTGCTAAATCCAATGTTGAAAACCTCCAAATTTATCATTTCAAGCTTTCCCAGTGACTGAATTAGACTTCATAAATTGAACACCATGCAAAATGTAAACTTGGAGTTCATATTGTAAATAGCCTCACACATAACTATATTTCAGGACAATATTATCCATAAAAAAGAAGGGTTATGTTTATCTTATGTTGTATGAAAATTATTATATCATATTATAGAAATAAAATTATAAGTGGGACTCACATGTAAGAGGAGAGAAAAAAATATATGTGGGATTTACCTGTGTAGGAAATTTATTTATCTTATGCAACATAAAATAAATATAACCAAAAAAGAATGTGTTTTCAAATTTAGAAAATGTCCCTTCCGCAGAGTGGAGTCTTAAACTACAAGCCCAACTTCACCTGTCTCTAATTTTTTTTTTTGTCAAACTCAAAAGGCCTAAGAAAAAAATTTCAACTTTTTTATTACTCAGTTGCGGCGGAATAATCAGTGTCCAGTCCACAGTACCTTCCACCTTTGGGGTATCCTAACTTGGCTTGTAACTTTGTAGTAATTGTCACCCTTCTAAAGAACATGATCGATATACTTGCATCACTAGCAAATTCACTATATGGAAGTAACAGGAGCAAGTTCATTTTTGTCCTTCAATTCAAGCTCAGGTTCTTAACTAGACAAAAGAGATGAATAATTAGAAACAAAGAGATACAACAAAATGGAAGAGGGATGGGGATGGCTTTATTTTTACATGTTGGTATTTGATTGAAACCAGATTACAATAATTTATAAAATTTATCATCTCATAATTGCTAACATAGTTTCATGGAGAATTTATATTGATAATACATATTCGTTATGGATTGGAATTCTTGTTTTTAAAAACCTTGAACAACATTTTTGTGTTGTTTTCGTTCCAAGTTTGACATGAAATATATATCTAGAGATATTATTTTAATAGTAGTTGTCTCAAAGTTAAACAGATGTATATGTACTTTTTTTTCCAAATATTAAAAAACAAAACTTCACGGGAGTTGTCTCACATACGCTAATTGATAAACGTGTTAGCATGGAACAAAATATAAAATATGATTTTTTTATATTTAATGCATTTTAAAATTAAACAAGACCTTCCACGAGATTAAAAACTAGAACATTTTAGTTCCTCTAAAAATGATAAAATCAAGAAAATAGAACATAATGAATGTACCATTTTATCAATATTAAATGTCTTTATTCACACTGATTACCAAAAAAAAACTGTCTTTATTCACATTTAATTTGCTGATAAGGAAATTTAATGGTGGGTTGTTATATAAAAGTAGTTCATATGATCTTTTAATATCTCCTGTATGAACGCTATTTTGGCACCAAATGATGATCATTTGAAATATTTATTGGCGCTACGCAACTTTTGACAATGAAGGGAGCTTTGGATGGTGAATTGCATGATAAGTAAACACACAATAAGAGCCTGTATACAAAAAAAAAAAAAAAGAAAAAAAAAAGAGCTTTTAATTTTTTTTATTTTTTTTAGAGAAAGGTGTATCTTTCTGTTTCAAATGTGTTATTATTTTCTCCTTCTAAACATGTAATAACTACAATTTCTTTCTTTTAGTATAAATTTTTCTATTTTTAATCGTGAATTTTTTTTCTTCTTAGTCGAAATTTTTTTATATTTAACTCCCATAATTATAATTTTTCTCTTATTATTTTCTATTTTTACGCCTCAGAATAAAAGCTCAAATTCTCATGGCAGTATTCTTTTTTTTTTTTTTTGGTAAATATATGGGGCATTGCCCCACGAAACACAGCAGTATTCTCATTTCTCAACATATCTACAAACACAGGGTTTTTATCTTGAATTACACACTTTTCTATACCCTAACTTCACTTCGCATATACATTGATTTGAGTGTTAAAACCCTTTTAAATGCACACCACTCTTGCCAACCAAAAGCATAATGGGTTGATGCCAAAGAAGAACAATTGCTAATCATAAAAGGGTTCTAAAAATAACTCCGACCAATTATATATGGTTGCAAATCCTTATAAGCTCAAGCAATATTGCACCGAGATCCACTCAAAAACAAAAAACCACGTAGTCATTTTTGGGCCGCGCCAAATCATCCAGTCCATTAAGGTCAAGACATTTATTATAAAAAAATTAAATTAATTGATTTTATTTGATAAAGATAATAAGAAGATTTCATATTTGTTATATATTTTATTTATTTTATTTTATAAAATCAAATAATAAAATGAAAGCTTTTTTACTAAATAATAGTAAAAGAAGGAAATAGGAACTTTTTTCTTTTTTATCTTATTCCTTTTTCCTTCCCTTTTGTGACCCAACAGAAGTTTGGATATTAAAAAAAAATATATATATGTGTGTGCGAAAAAAAGTCATTTAGGAATTAGGAGACAAGTAGTCAAGGACCATTGCTTGACAATAAGTACACGTATGACAGCCAAGTTGTCACTGCTAATTTTATAATAAATAGGTAAAAACTTATTAATTATAAGAATCTGTTAATAAAATAATTTCGAATAAATTCAAAGGTATCCTTTAGACATAACCGAAAACTAATTCTATCGAGCATTGTCGGACCCGAAACCCTCTCGGAGTGGCTCTCCCAAATTTTTTTTTTTCATTCTCAGGGCTGTTAATAAAATAATTAATACCAGATAACTTGTTTTGTTTCAAATTTTATACTAAACAGTAAACACAATATCAGGTTGTTCGCATCAAAATATATCGGAATAATATTAATCTCTCATATACAACAAGTAAATAACAGATTGTGTGCTTATATATAAGTTATGGTACATCAACACTAAATATTTTGAAGAATTCATTACCCCAAAATCAATTTTAAAAACATAAACATAAATATATAAATTACTTAAGGCAAAACCAATCATAGACATTTCAAAATCACATAAATCAATTTATTAATATTGCCATGTTTCTCAAATATTTAACAATATAAATATGATAAAAACATTAAAAAAAAGACGTATAACTCCATTTTATATTACATTGTCCCTTAATATGGTTAATAAATAACATTGTACATTTTAATTTACAAATTCATTGTTAAAATAAAGATATTCGTGATAAAATTTATAATAATTTTTTTTTTGGATTGCACCACGGGTTTCCGGGGTTTCCCCAACTATGTCCAGTCCGACCCGCGTCGGTTACCTAGTTTTGACAGATGAGTCTCTCAGCGAGAATTTTCTGCATACACAAGGTCTCGAACTCGAGTCCTTGCTTAAGCGAACCCAAATACATTACCACTTGAGCCAACACCCGTTGGTATTTAAAATAAAGTTTAAATATTGAGTCAAATTAACTATTGATCACTAACTTTAAGTATTGAGTCAAATTATGTAACAAAAAAAAAAGTATTCAGACAAAGTATAAGTCAAGACTAGGGGTGTTAACGGGTCCGGGCATGGCGAGGCAGGCTTTAGTCTTAAAAGGTTAAATTTGTGTTTAAATATGTCAGTCTGGTTAAGCATGTTATCTGTTACGAATATAATTATCGACTCATGGCTTGACTTATTTACAAAAAAATAAAAATTTGGGTTTGCCTATTAAAAAAAATAAGAGAACAAAATTTTATCCAAATAAAATATACGATTAACAACACTAATAATTACACAAAGATTTATAAATTCAATGTATATGCAAACAACATAATATAGAACAAAATCATTCAAAAAAATTGTTTATCTAATGCGAAATAGGTAGAGGAGAGAGGGCAATCTGATGTAAGAGGTTATGTACTACATTAATTTGCATTTGCGGTTGGTGAATGGTGAGAGTATTGATACTAAGAATGCAACCTCTCATGTTAAAAAAATATAATATAATTATATAGGGAGATCACAACCATACAAAGATAAATCAATTATTATAATTTTATAATTATCAATTTTAATATTTTTTTCTTTTATCACTATTAATTTATATTAATTTGGTTATAACTTCTTACACAATCGTATAATAACATGAGAAAATTCAAATCCCTCAACGTGGCAAAAGTGTTGGTCCCCTCTCACCTACATTGGGCTTTTGTAGCATTAAGGAAGATAAGCCTAACAAGAGATGCTTATGTGGTAGCCACTAGCCAGTGTGTAACTTGCTGATAGTGGCGGCTACTTTTTTGTACTCACATACTATGATGACACATGATACAAAATTTTGATAGTTTTATCGTAAATTTTGAAAGGCCATAACTTTTGGCTTGGGTGTCTGAATCATGTGATTTTTTTTATTTCACATAATTTTTTGAGATATATGCAATGGTGAATTTTCAGAGGATTGTTTGATAGAGTTGGAAAATAAAAATTTAAATAACATCATTCACAAAGATAAAATATTCCAAATGGATACAAAAACGTATTTTTTTTTACCAAATCGAGATTTGTTAGCACGTAGCTCTCGAAAAGTTGCTTATAATAAGAAAATAAAGCACCTGATTCAAATGCTCGAATCAAAAATTATGGCCTTCCATAATTTTACGATAAAATATCTTAAATTTTGTGCCATATTAAAATGTAGCTACTCTCTGCAAGTTTTAGACTACCTAACATCAATTTGACTAATTTGACCACTAACTCGTTCTTAGAGGCAACAAGTTTGGTGGCCTTAGGCAATGTGCCATGTGACAAACTGTATTTGCTACAATTGCTAGCAAGTTTAAATCAGCGACAATTTGGCAAAAAA
This sequence comes from Gastrolobium villosum, assembly GCA_032173675.1. Taxonomy (NCBI): domain Eukaryota; kingdom Viridiplantae; phylum Streptophyta; class Magnoliopsida; order Fabales; family Fabaceae; genus Gastrolobium; species Gastrolobium villosum. The sequence goes on along the minus strand of JAVKPL010013628.1, from coordinate 556,177 downwards.
ATTCAACCAAATGATATCAAAGTAAATGTTTTAACAAAAAAATTGATCCCCGTTTTAGTGAGAGACTAAAGTGAGTACCGTATTTTTTGTTATGGATCCAAAAGAAACTTTATATTCTTTTTAAAAAGTATGGCATTAAAATAAGAGGGAGGATATTTTGACTAATAAATTTTTTTACTACTAACTTACTACCTATCTAATCACCATTTGACCAAAGAGAGAGAATATTAAAAAGCTTTTGAAAAGAGAGAAAATATTAATTCAATGGTGATTAGATAGGTAGTAAGTTGATAGTGGAAAATTTTGGTAGTGGAAATATCTCTCCTCTTAAAATAAAGATTAAAGTATCTTTTAGGTTTTCACTAAATATTATTGGGCCCAAATTAATTCTTTAAAAAAATCGACTTGGAATCTTTTTAAAATTCTAAAAAAAATAATATGTATCTTGAATTTTAGAGAGAACATAAATTAATTTCTTTTTTAAAAAATTAAAATCGGCCTCGTAATTTATGTTAACGACCCAAAACTGTATGTGCACCAGCAGCGGTCCTTGTCTTATCAATGTCCCTACAATGCGTGGCAGCCAGATGCATACACGAATTTGTTGTGGGCGGCTCGTTGGGGCTTTCGTGTCGTATGTGCACCCGGAACGGTTCTTGTCTCATAAATGACCTTCTTTTCATTTTTAAAAAAAAAATTCCGACACTCAAATGAAGGATATTGTTTTATAAAGTAAAATAAGACAAAAAATTATGTGATTAAATCAACACGCGTCCTATGATCATCTTCTGTACATATGTAGTATGTATATCTGTCATTTAACAAATGACACTTGGATAAAAAAATTATTTTTCTCTTTTTTCGATAAAGCATGGCAGTGATTCCTTATTTTTTATTGAATAGATGCACTGAGTGAATGATATAGCAGTAGTACTATAGATATTTCCCCTGCTATGAACTTATTTAATTGGACAGAACATTATCCATATTTTTTTCATGTCTAATTTTTTCTTTCTTTCTAAAATTATCGAATTAGAAATATTGAGAGGAGAGAAAAATAATTGTAGTTAGTTGAAAATGAATAACTTGACTCCCAACTTGTTCAAATAAGCAAATCCCAAAACTACCCATTCAGAGAAGAATTGCATTTAGTCTTAATTAAAAGACATACAATCCCTTCAATAACATGCCTACTAGGGATCCCCGTTGCATTGACTTCAATGATTTATGGATATGTCCAAAACAACTAGCTAGTTAGTGAAGCCATCAGCTTTTTTGCTAAACAAATGGCTTATATAGCGTGTCTCCTGTGAATTCTATATTTTCAATTCACTTAGTGGACTATTGTTGGGTCAAGTCTGACCCTCAAGTCAATTGCGGAAGCAAAACAGTAAAATGTAATAGGAGAGAAATGAAGAATAACACAGTCAATTTATTTAACGTGGAAAAACATTCTCCAATGCGAAGAAATAAAAATTCACGGGACACTAATCCAGAATCAAACTTTCACTATAAGATTAATGGGTTACAACAATCAAATATCCATAGTCTTTCACTAGAGGTACAATCAAGCATCACCTACAATTGTGGTAATATCAAAACTTCCCTAAAGAGGTATCACTCAAACTTCTCTCTAAAGGTATTCTAATTCTTTTTTATCATGTCTCTAAACCTCACACACTACAAGCTTATATAGGAGAGAAAGATGATTCTAGACATTAAACCTCAAAGGGTGTATCTCTTGAGTCTTGCACCTTCATTTATAGAGAGACATTGAACTACTCAAAGGATATAAGCCTTGAGCCTTGCACCAAAAATGAAAAGTTCCAACCTCTTCAGACTTCAACCACGCATTGAAGAATGAACAACTCCCAATAGCTATTACCTATTGAACTCAAACTAAGCTAGTTCGTCCACTAAAGTAATAAGCTATTAAATTGTAAATTCGTCTAGTTAACTCACGTAATTATTATTTTTTCGAAAAAAGAAGAAGGCGAATTGTAGGTTAAAACAAGATGACTGGATGGTGAATGATTAATTGCTCTTCGACTAGTCCTCCTTGTCTAGCATTTGATGGTGCTTTATGCTCATGTCCGTGAACAACTCGATGGTGGTAGGTGGTTGGTAGACAATGGATCTTACTCTCAGCCACTCACAACTCACACTCAAGGGCTCTAGGCTTACCCTCATGAGGCATCACTTACACTATACAACACATAATGTATTTGTGGCTGCTGAGTCGCGATTTGCTTACACCTAATTAAGTCGTGGATAGGGAGCATGATTTGAATAAAACGTGCTTCCAATATATGCCCGACTTTCATAAAAAATAAAATTGAAGTCAGCTATGTTGAGCTTCCCATGCTCAACTTTTATAAAAAAATAATAATATAAAAGATACTTTTCAATTCAATCATAAAAAAAAGGATATATTATGATTTAGAAAATTTGAAGAAACAAACAAAAATAACAAGTCTAATAATTTGTGATTTATGCCTATGACTTTATATTAATAAAATAATTTGAGTAACTTGTGTGTACGAACCACGATCTTTTTAAAGTTATACTATTCAGAAAATTAATTATAAAATTGCGCCATCCAAAAAATTAAAAATTATAGTATGCAAGTGATAATGCAGATAAATTTTTGAAGTTCACTTCGATATTTTTTAATGAAAAGAAAGTATTCTGTTATTTTTAAAAATTATAGACTTCATCTCAAATATTACAACTGATTAATAAAAATTAGAAAAAAAAGATTAGTTATTATATTGCTTCTATTAATTAATTTTTTAGTCAAAAGATGATATTCCTATTTAAAAGAATGGATAATATTTCTTATGTGGCAGAAGATAATTTTATCTCCTACACGTACATAAAATGTGAGGCCCATATGAGGAGAAAAGAATAAAAAAATAGATCCACATACTTTTATAAATATATAATAGATACAATTTATCTCTTATAATATAAGAAACATTAATTCTTATAAAAATTTGGAAGTAAATCTCTTCATCTCCTGATAAATAAATATTGTTATAGTGGCCATGAGTGGAGTTATAGAACACTTGGCGAGTGGTAATTGGAGTCCACGGAAGGATTTTTTAATATTAATTATAAGATGGGAATCTTTTAGCGGGCAATTGCTGAGGGAAAATTAATCAATGTAGCCTACGGAAGATAGAGATTTTTTTTTCATTTTTTATTATACGAAGAACGAATCTTTTAGTTGGCAAATTGTTGAGCACATTGTAATAATGGTATCTCTCTTTTTTTATTTTTTTTGGTACATTATTTATTTATTTTAATACAATGTTATTTCCTTTATTCAATCATGTAATAAAAGCGCAACATCTCATCCCCCTCCAAAACTTATTGGAAATAGATACTCTCATGTATAATTTAACATCATCATGTATCACGTAGAAGATTTTAACCATGAATAATTAAATTAATAGTGATGATTGTGTAACTTCTCATTCTTAAATTTTTTTCTCTCATCTTTTATCATCATTAACTCACTTATATATAATTACGATTGCTTCACATAACATAATCATATTAATTAACATCCGAGAGTACTCACTCCCAAATTTATTAGAGATAAGAATCTTTGTCTTTTTCAATCCCAAGATATCGATTAATAATATAAAAGTCTTTATTCCGGTCCAAATTCGTACACTATTGAGTTATTCAATCACATGGCGAAATGATTTTATATTTTTATTTTATTTTATTCTCTTTCACATCTTTGCAGACCTAATTTTTTTTCATTGTATCGTTAACGTAAGACAATAAATTTTTTCAGTCCAATACGAGATTTACTTCTTGTTAGCATCATATCTGATGCATCCGGAATAACCATTAGCAAAGTTTATGTTTCGCGATAATCATTAATATTTATTTCAACTTTTAAGTTGTTTTCATTGAATTTTTATATTTTTATTTTTGTAGGGATAATTTCATAATTTTAATCATGTTCCCATTTGTTATCTATTTAAGGATACTGTGAATATTAATTATTTTTACTTAAATAAAGATGAGGAAAATTGTATTTACAATCTCTATTCATTTACAATCTCTTATAACTAAATTTTAATTGTTGATTTCCTTCAATCTAGCAGTTATAATTTATTGAGTCACACTTATTATATAATTATTAATTTTCAATAAATTGTAATATTCAAATTGACGGAAATCAACGATTAAGATAATTTAATTATAAGAGTTTGTAAGCGAAAATAAATTGTAAACATAGTCTTCCTCAATAAATATTATATTAAGAACTGGGGTTATTATGGATTTATATATATTTTTTATATTTTTTATTTTAAGCCAATTTATCTAAAAAATAATTATATTATAAAATATCTTGCATTTAGTATAAAAAATAAAAATTATATTTTTCTGGTATTTCAAGCGGAAAATACACTATATTGTTGTAAAATAAACAGGATCTGAGCGTTTTGGCTTGTTTAATTTTTCCATCTTCCTGTGATATGCATCTCCGCGTAACTTCTTTTGTATTACAAAAGATGTATTTCGTGCAATTGTATTCTCCATAAATATATTCTATTTTGATTTAATAAAATAAGAGAACGTATATTTTATTTATTTTTAAAATATAAAATTATTAATATTAATATTTTTTATATATAAATGACATTACCCATTCAAAAATGCTAGTCTCGGATATTTTCTCAAAATAGAAGTAAGAAGTTACATAGACGACAGTGACAGATGGACAACCATTGATTGGAGGAGGGGGGAGAGAGAGAACAATGATAGAAACAAAAAAAAAAAAACATTAATTTAAGGGTTTATCATCTATTATTTAACATGATCACAAAAAATTTCCTACACACATAACATTTTGTGGGACCCACAGCAAAAAAAATTGCAGCACGCAAAACGAATCTTTATAACATAACATAATCATTTTTCCTACGACATAACTCTTATAAAACACTTAATTTAAAGAGAAGTCAGGTGGAAAACATGAGTATTACTCTGAGCAAGATATGTGTAGTCGTGGGGAATGAATTCTTTCATGTGAAAAAATAGTTATGTGATCATGTTATTTGATCACAATCACTCATTGATGATGGGATAAGAAAGAGGAAAGTCTGCATTTTTTAAATGAGTGATTGTGATCAAATAACATGATCACATGATCACTTTTTCACAAGATGATCCATGTTCTGTTTTATTTTTGTCTTGTCAATTTTATCATTTTATGTTATTATCCGTATTAAATTGTCTACAGTTTTAGCAAACAACTCATTGTGATTTTGACGTTCTCTCTGGAGTCTGCGTCTAGCATTGATGAGTAATTAAAGGACTTGAACAACCAAAAAATCATGGTCCGAAATAACTCTGATTTGTTTTCACTTGGTTTGGTTAATTCATATGCGAACTTGATTTGGTTTGATTTGTGAAACTCGTAAACCGTGAGCGTGATGCATGATATTATTCGACCCACAGATTAAACTAGATTGGATCGTGAAAGAACTTGATGAGTGTTGACGACTGATACACTTCCAAACACATACGCAAGAATCCGTCACGTAGAAGATAGTGACGCAGGTCAGATACAAAGCACCCATCATTTTCATTACATAATTTTATATTACTGTTTAAAAATATATATATATATTTCACCGCATTATTGTTTTTGAACCCTAAAAAACATGAAAAATACATAACAAAATCTACTATTTATGATGTTATTAGCTCACCATACACTAACTATTTCAACCGTTGCAAATGAATGGTTAAGATGAATTACCAATAGTTTATTAATTGTCCGTTTATTTTAGATTTTGGTTGAACTTATTTTCAAAATGATTATTTTGAAAAAATCAATCTTAAAATAATTTAACTATGTTTAAAAAATAATATTTTAAAATATTTTAGAATAATTAAGTTTATTTGAAAGTTAAAAAATTAAAAAAAAATTACTTCTCTCAAAAATCAATTCTACTTAAAACAATTGAATTTAAGAATCTAAACTTTTCAAATAAGTTTCGAACATGATGCATGTATCACATTATTTTTCTTTTAAGTAATTGAAAGTAAAGTTGGGATTTAAAAAAAAAAAACAAATACGAGATATCCTAGTAGAAAAAATTAATGTACAAATAAAGTTAATATAATACTCTTGATGTACAAATAACATGACTCAAACTAAACTTAATCATTGGATTAAATGATAAAAAAAGGGAAAATATTTTCTCAAGGAGAGTTGTTTTCTCCTACTAGTGACCCTTCGATTTTCGTGCAATATTTTCTTTTTATTTTTTTATTTTTTAATAGATGTATACCCCACATGAGATGTGTCTATAACACGAGAAAATTTTCTAATGCGACATGAGAAAATCGAAACCCTAAAAAAAATACTATATATGACTATTATAGGATTCGTTTAAACAGGTCAAACAAGACATATATTTAATTACGAGTCCGGTTGGTGCACCATTACACCACAACTGAAATTGGTGGACGGCAAACGTTTCCTTTGCTTTCACTTTTCATTCATGGGTTACGTCTTCAATGTCTAATTGGGGAGCATTGATGCTCAATTGAATCTACTTATTATTTACGTCTTCAGTTTAATTATTTATTTATTTTGATATTTATATATATATTTATCCCTTCAACATCAAGTTTTCGTGTTTCATTTCAAATTTTACCAATGAGTTTTAAGAGAAAATGATCGATGCAAAATAATAATAACAATAATGATAATAAAAGAGAGAAAAATCTATCAAACTTGGCCATGGCAGGACCGCTATAACTTGCAATTGCTAAGAACATGGAGAAAAGTAGTATTTAGTTTAGACACGAGGATTCTAGATAGAAGTTGCAACGAGTAAAATTCTAAAAAGGCAATAATGAACACGAAGCTCTCGCCGGTGTGAGATCAGAAAATGACATAACGGAGTGTCGTAACTTTGTTTTGAGCATTGTCCGGACAATTTAAAAAAAAAAATCTAATTTATATTCTTTTTAAAGTACTCAAGTTTTAACTTTCATTTTGTAAATGTTAAAAAAATTTAATATTATTCATTTAAAGGACATAAAATTATATTATTTCAAATAAGAGAAAGAGATAGATAATAGAAATTAATGGAGAGAGTGAAAGATTTTTTTTAATTTAAATTTTAAATAAAATACACCATTTTTAACTAAAAAAACCATCCTGTAAAAGGATAAATGTTTTTTTTAAAAAAAAAAAAAATACGTTATAAAGTTAGTTTTCTCCAAATTATATTATCAATACTGTTTTGTTTTTTTTTTTTTAATTATGCTACGAAGTCGGTTATCTCCACCTCACTTCTTAATAAGAAATTAATTTTTTCCTAAATTGACTTATCAGCATGATTTTTTATTTAAATATAATTAAAGATTCAAATACGTATTCACAAAGTTATGTTGAGAAGTCAACTTGAGAAAAAAATAGTTTTCAAACATAATTAAAATAAATCAACATTTTGAAAAGTCAATTGAAAAAACTAACTTAACATAATTTAGAAAGAAAAAAAAACATTAAAAAATAGGTTTAGAAAAAATTGACTTTTAAAAAGAAATTAAATTATTTGCAAACAATGTCCATGTCTTCTATGAATGCGAGATTCCTACTGAAATGACAAATCATCGGTGAGCTCTTCTGGTCCCCGCAGATTGTACCGACAGCAACAACGGGTAGAAAACCGCATTAATATGGAGCGCCCCATTGATGTCCTAACCTTAAATTCTGAAGGATTCTATCCACTTTGCACATTTTTGTTGTTTTAAACTAACAAGAGCATAAAAATGACAGAATGTTGCAGGAAAATTCTTTTTGAGATCCATTAAGTTAATGCATATATTACAATGGCAACATACACTTCTTCTTCTTATTTTTTCTATCCATGATATCCTTTTTAGTATCGCTCTAAGACTAATTGTGACCAGCATGGCCTCAACAATTGCAAGAACATGTTTTGATAAAACTGAACATGATGTATAGAAATAGGGTTATGTTTATCTCATTTTACTCTTATAAAACCCGTATTACACACACAACATTGGGTTTCACACTTCTTTTTTTCTTTTTTTTTTTTTCTAGCCATGATATTCTTTTTAGTATCGCTCTAAGACTAATTGTGACCAGCATGGCCTCAACAATTGCAAGACACATGTTTTGATAAAACTTTTTTTTCTTTTTTTTTTGGTAGTTATGTTTTGATAAAACTGGATATGTATGTATAGAAGTAATAATAATAATAAAATAAGGAATAAAAAAGCATGGGCGATCTTTGCTGTGAAATAATAAACAAAACAAACTTTAAAATATCCCTAAATCTGCGGCAACTAGCATGGGCTTGCATTTTGTGCTTGATCAATAGCAAAATGAGTATAAATAAAAAAGGGTACTTTTTATTGGCGTGGTAAATAAAAAGAGTGTTTTGGATAACTGTGAATGAGGACGAACAATCTGCACCACGTATATATGATTTTATATTCCTTTGAATGTTAGATAAGCAATAAATAATATAAATAATATATATATATATATAAGGGGTACTTTTTATTGGCGTGGTAAATAAAAAGTTTTTTGGGTAACTGAGAATGAGGAAGAACAACCTGCGCCACGTATATATGATTTTATATTCCTTTCAATGTTAGATAAGCAATAATTAATATATATAAAAATATGTAACTTTTTTTTTTTGGTAAGCAATATGTAACTTATATTATTAATTTATGGCACATCAAAAGCTTTTACATAAAGTAGAATTGAAGTTATCCAAAAAAAAGTAGAATTGAATAACTCCTTATATTTATCCCCACACAAAAAAAAAAATGTTTTAAGTTTCAACTAACGTTATCCTTACACTATTGCAGAAGCTGGCTTTTTCCAAGTGCCAATAACTATCCTCAAACGAAATTACCAGGAATTGTTCAACGAAAAAAACCAGAAATCAAAACATGCTTAAAGAACAGAGTGTGAAGAAAAGTCGACGATGTGAAGAAATTTGAAAACTTGCTAAGGTTTGTTGAAGAACACAGGCAGAAATCATAGATTCGAAATCTTGACAAGTGCCATTAAACAAAAAAGTAGCAGAAATCGAAAAATCATACATATTCCTGATCCATTCATTATAAATCATAATTGCAACTTGGAAATTGTACAACTAGAATATAAACTGAGATAAGGAACAGGGATTCAATATAACTCAGCAAAACTTAAAAAGAAAACATGGGCATCACATTTTCTTTACAACGATTCTTCACTTCTACTCAAAACAGAGTTTGATACACCAAAAGGGGAAAGGCATGATTTATACAAATTGACGAACAATAAAAAGCGAGTGAAATTCAACGGAGGGAACCATAGAAAGGGAGAGGGGTACTTGCACGATTCAGACTCCCGAGTGGCTCTGAGGTTCTCTCTTGAACAAGCACCACTGTTTCTGCCACGGCCATAACAAACTCTATGGCCATTCTGACCATAGCTATGCACAGTTCTATTCTATGAATCAACATCACTTCTTCCGTTTCTTTTTTCTTTGTCTTTAATTTCTTTCTCTCTGTTGTGTTATGCTACTTTCAGCTTCTTGCTTTTTCTTAATTTGGGAATCTCTGTACTTGTGCTGCTTTATAACCCTATATGATATGATATGATGCTTTTCCAACTAACACAAAACCATGGGAATAATAATCGACCGACGGAAACAACGTTAAAATTAAATAAAGAAATAATAAGGTAATACTTTCCTCCTTGAATTTTTCTAAATTTTAAATTTCTGGATATTATCATAAATTGAATATAAAAATATTTTTGAAAATCACAGACACGTGAAAGTCCTTTCACATGAGAGAAGTGATTAATTTTTTTTTTACTTTTTTTTATTTAAAAAATAGTGGCCCTCACAATTAATTGTTATAGTACATGACCTAAAAATTTTCCTATCGCATAATATTTATTTTTCCCATACAACAACAGGTACGAGGTCAGTTTCGTGTTGATAATAGATGCAGTTTGAAACTTTGAATTATATATATATATATATATATATATATATATATATTCTTTTATTAGATTTTTATGATAAGTTTCATTAATTACATAATTCAACTTAAATATCAATATAGCTAACTTCTAAATAGTAAATATGATAATAAAAATATACTAATTGATACTTAATGTTTACGTTAAATTGTATTATTACTCAAGATAACTATATAAAGTAAAAAAAAACGCTACATCTCAATTTAATGCTTATTATTATTCTTCTTTTTTTATTTGTTTGTTTGTTTATTTATTTACAAATTTAGTGATAAAAGTTATATATCTAATAATAAATATGTGTAATTTTTATAAGTTTATAACTTTTATTTTTTTGTATAATTTTCGTAAATAATTAATTTTATTATTCAATTTATACCATTTTATCTAAAATTTAAATAATTAATACAATATTTCTTTTTTAATAGGAAGCACGGAACTTGTTTCCCGTATGATAGTCCAAGCTCCAAACCATTATCTTTGAATTGAATTGGATGTCAAAGGACAAGCGCCAGCGGGCTATATCCCATATAACGAATGGTCAACTTTGTTCCTGAACGGCAAAACTTTTATCTTTTTCATCTATAATTTTAATATTTTTTATCTTATAAAAGATTCTTATCTTATATATATATATATATATATATATATATATATATATATATATATAAAAGTGTGTGTAATTATATATATATATATATATATATATATATATATATATATATATATATAAGTGTGTGTAATTTATATTTTTGCATTCTTTCTTTTCTCTTCACATTGGGTTATATTGGCGCTATATATATATATATATATATATATATATATATATATAAAATAAATTTATCTCTTATAATATAACAAATATTAATCTCATCTTTTTAACGGCAAAGTTATTGTCAAAGCGTATAAGCTGATGAAAAAAGTAAAGACTTTCAAAGAAATAAAGTTGAAAGAATAGCATCAAATATAGAATAAAGTTCTACAATTAAACACCATTAATATAGAATAGAATCCTTCACAGAAATAAAGTTCAGGAAAAGCAAAAAGTAACGGTATATAGAGTCGTAGAACCTGACCTATTTGGCTTAGAATCATAGAAATTGATTGTCATTTAAGCTCCCGTTTGTGAGAAAAATTAGGTCGAACACATTTAGCTTTATATTAGGGTGTAAATCAGATCTATCGAGTCGAGTTTTAACTTAAAGCGAATCAAGTATATGAAAAATACTTTTTGAGTTTGGGTTGACCGATTAACTTGGTATGAGTTAATTTTTTTTTAATACATAGAAAAAATAAATTAGGCTAGAACAAAGTAAGGGAAAGCTACCTCTATAATCTTGAAGAAATCTATCTTTGCAATCTCCAGGAGGTGTGTTAAAAACTGAATATCCCAGTATAATCAATTACTCCATTCGCTTCTCTATAAGTATGAGAGACATAAACCTGCCAGCTTCTCCCCAATAATTCCTTGATACGTAAAATCAGTACATGTAAAGGATGCATCTCAGTATTTTGTTTGGAAAATAAATTAATTGCAACCGTAGAGTCACCTTCAAGCCACACCTTTCTATAACCACATTCCCAAGCTATTTGAAGACCCAAATAAGAACTCTAAATCTCAGTAGCAACCGATGAACTACACCCCAAATTCTTGGAGAAACCAATTAAGCAATCACCTCTACAATCTCTTATAACCCCTCCACATCCAGATTGTAATCCACCTTGAGCACAAGAACCATCTTTATCCACCTTTCCAAAGAAAACTTCCAATTAATGAAAAGTTTTAACTCCAACAGCAACCAAAGAAAAGTTTTAACTCTAGGTGGCCCATTCCAACCCCACACTTTGTCCTAGGAACAACTTCTCAACCCTTGAATATACCACTGTTGGAGACCTAAAGATTGGTCATTTAAAAATAAATAAGCAGAACGTACCGTAAATCTACCATCAACAATCAAAGCCCATATCACACGGTCATTACCACCAAGAGGAGATGGAGGGTGAATATTTGCAATGCGCATGCAAACCTCAGGGGGAAGAAGATGATCAAAACTAGACCAATTACAGGACCCTTCCTCCGTAACATACTGAAGAGTTGAGCAATTCATTTCCTCATCTGGGACAACCTGCAAGACAAAATTGATTAGAGGATCAAGATTTGGCACCCATTTATCCTTCCAAAATAACGTGGCATCCGCCTTACGGGGTTCACCAACAGCATGTGCCTCTGGGGGGCCGAGGCCCCCTACTGCTGGTCGGCAAACGAGCGACGGGCGCACACATCGCTTCTAGCCGCGAGAAAGTGCTCACGGGAAGCCAACATTCGCCCTGCTCGATGCCCCCCGAACCCGTCGGCTGTCGGTGGACTGCTCGAGCTGCTCCCGCGGCGAGAGCGGGTCGCCGCGTGCCGGTCGGGGGACGGATTGGGAACGGGCCCTTCGGGGCCTCTGATGCCCGGCGTGGTGAACCGGATGGTGCCAGGCGTGGCGCTCCTGGTGCCTGACGAGGCGCACCTGATGCCCAGCGTGGTGCAGCGGATGGTGCCTGGGCACCAATTATAATACGAGATCCATGCACCACATTATGCCAAGAGTTACAAATAGCCCTCCAAAGAGGAGAAGCGTTGGTAGGAGCTATAATATCCGGAACTAGATACTGAGGAACTCTATATTTATTCCTCAACAATCTAACCCACAAAGCATCTGGCTGCATCATCAAGGCATGCCCAAGCTTCATAATGAAAGCTTTATTAAATTGTCTCATATTTCTAAATCTAATACCACTGTCTGCCTTTGGTAAGCACATATTATCCCAGGCAACCAATGCCTTCTTCCTTTGATCTGGTTTAGCTCCCCAAATAAAAGCTCTAGTTTTCTCTAATACCACTGTCAACCTCGTGACAAACATTCATGGGAATTAACCTTGTCTGCATGGAATAAGTAGGGATAGTGCTTAATACTGGTTTGGCTAAAACAATCCTCCTTGCAAGAGATAAGGTATATTGCTTCCAACCATTTAGACGCTGATTCATCCTCTTCATCACATGAGCATAAGAACTCTTAGAAATTCTCCCATGGTGCAGTGGAATACCAAGATATTTTCCAAGATCCATAGTTAGGGAAAATCTCGTCTCATTACTTATCTCAGTGGACCGAATGTGACTGACATTCCTAGAGAAAAAAATCTTCGACTTTTCCTTATTCACTCGTTGACCAGAAGCCTTACAAAAACAATCTAGAATAGCTGGAGTTAAATTTTTGGCTTGGCTTTGTTTGTTTGTGAAAAATTAAAGACTTAGTTTGACTCATTTATAATTATAAAATATTTTTTAAAAAATTCACATACGCTCAAATGTTGAGACTATAAATGTATATTATGTAAGTGACCGAGGGAGGAAAAAATTACCAATAGTAGAGAGCTTGTTTGTCAAATTATGACCGTGTGAGAATTTCAATAGACAATAGTAAAAAAGTAGGGATAATGATTTACTGACATAAAAATATATTATTTATGGAAAAATATTTGTCATTATAAAAGACGGTCATTTTAGTTAAAATGAGGGTTTTTTATTTAATATTTAAATTAAAACATCTCTTACTTTCTTCCCCCATTTATTTCCATTGTGCATCTCTCCCCATTATAAAACAATATAATTTTGATTAAAATGACATAATTCTATTTCTCTTAAAAGGATAAACACTAATTTCATTATTTATTATAATAATATATCAGGCAAACTCACGGGCTTGGACCTAATAAGCCACTTGGTCCATTTATGCTCCTAGCTTTATACAATATTTAATACATAAGTACTTATTTCACACACACAAAATAAAATAAGGATATGATGTTTGTCATTTTAAATGAAATGAGTTATGTCATTATAGGAGAGAGATAAACATAAGAAATGAAAATCATGGGAGAGAAAGTGAGTGGTTTTTTTAATTTAATTTTTTAATAAAAAATAAATTCTTGTGTCTATCTCTCTCCTAAAATGAGATAATTTTATGTCATTTAAAATGACAAATAATTTTCCACATAAAATAATAATAATACATGGGTAGATATACATGTTTTACATAATTGTTTAAGAAAATATTTTTATTTTATATTTTGTATCTTATTCAGATTAAGAGAAGAGAGCATAAAAGATAAAACATTAATTTACAGTTCGTTTGTTTGGCCTTTTAAAAAATTAGCTTTTATGTCTTGCTTATTTTAGAAGTATTTTTTCCAAAAGTTAAAGTTATTTAGATTTTTATAAAAATATTTAATTTTTAAAAAAATTTATATTTGTGTTTTGACTTTTGCTTTTTTCGAAACTAAAATTTTTAGCTTTTAATTATATTTTATTTTTATATTTTTGTAACTTTTATGTTTTTACAAGGCAAATATTTAAACAAACTTATAGTGAGAAATATATTTTGTTTCTCTAAAAAAAACAATTTTCATTTACAATATATACTTCTGCCAAGTGTTTGAAAAAAAATAGTTTACAAGTTTATTTATTAATTATTAAAATATATACAAATTTATATATTATTCTACCAAGTGTTTAGAATATTTATTTAATTATTTTCTTTATTAATACAGATTTTTCAAATTAACTTTTGAGTTTAAATCACAAATTTAATCTTTATTTTATTTTTCTTATTAATAATAATTTTTTAAATTTTGTTGTAATACACCATATAATATAATTATTGCAAATTTGACTGTGAGAGATAAAATATATCAAATGAGATGTTTTAGATCCAAAAGTTATATGGAATCAAAAAAAGAATTACCTCATTTTTATGCCTTTTCAAAGTTTTACGGTTCATAAGTTAATTTTTTTTTTTTGCCACTGACTGCTATAAATTTGTAAATAGTTTCAGCTGTTAATTTTTATTAAAATAGTAATATTTTGATTTTTTTGCCGTTTTTACAAAGCAAATATTTAAACAAACTTATAGTGAGAAATATATTTTGTTTCTCTAAAAAAACAATTTTTTGAGGGGAGAATCGGAACAGTGATCAAAATGTCATTGTTTTCCAACTTTTTTCCTGAGTTCCACGTCAACAGTGTTAATTTTTAATATACTACGTGGGCAAGTTCGCTACTCCATGTAGCGAACTTGGTTGCAATAAATGCACCTGCATATTTTCACCTGTCACGCCACGTGACAAATATGCAACGAAGATCGCTACCCGCCATAGCGAGCTTTATTGCATGTATGCCATGTGTCATCGTGGCAGGTGAAAATGTACAGGTACATTAATTGCAACCAAGTTCGTTATCTGGAGTAGTGAATTTGGTGTCTACTAAAAATGTGACACATCGATAAATTGAGTTCGCTATAGTGCTTAACAAATTTGTCCACGTGGCATACTGACAACTAACATTGTTGGCATTGCAGTAGTATTTTTATCACTATTTCGGAAAAATCATTCAAACATGCCCTTAGTATTGTCCTCGAACGTGGAATTGCAATCGTGACCACCTTACCATTACTTCTCTGACTACTTTGGATAAATTTAGTATTTTTTCTAAAAATAAAATAAAATAAATTTGAAGGTACCGTAAAACTTTTTATTTTTATCTAGGAATGACAACGTGATTCAGGCATGACATGGATTTTTAATATTGATGTCAATTCATTTGGTTATGGTGTTGGTGTCACGGGATATTTGGTACATGAATTATTTTTTTATTTCTGAAAAATTGATATTGTGAATTTTATTTATTCATATTTGTAGAAGATTTTTGAATTTTTTTCAAAAATCTAATATTCCTGGGATTTTTATTTGTGAACAAATTGTATAGCAAAATGACATCCAAGAATACCATGGTATTATTGGAATCCCAGATGTTGAGAAAAATTGACATTCTCAATAATATTTAACAATCAAATAAACATAGGATTAGTAAATTTGAGCCAATATTCCTAATAATATATTTGCCTACCAAACAACATTTTTGGTCACATTCTCGAAAAATTCACTTCCCAGCATATTCTTAATAATCATGATTCCCGGACAAAAAAAGTTTCTCGTCTACTAAACGCCCCCAAAGAGTATTTATATTCGGAAATTTTGTATTCGTTTAAGTTAAATAAGGGAAAAGTGTTTGTCATTTTAAATGACATTAAATTATGTCATTTTAAGAAAAGATAGACACAAAATAATTTTTTATTTAAAATTTAAATTAAAAAAAAGAAACACCAACTTTCCCCCATAATTGAGTTATGTCATTTATCCATGTTTGTTATTCCTTATGTCTATCTCTCTTAAAATGACATAAATTATGTTGTTTAAAATAACAAACATCAAATTTGTTAATTAGTTATATGAGGTATAGGTTATTTTACTTATTTTTTTGATACATGCTCTAATTATCTACTCTTTTTTAACATCGTTAGATTAGGATCTCAACTGTTACTATTTATCTTTCCTTTTGAGATTCTTATCAAACGGTATTATAAAATTAGTAGGTAAAATAGGCACAATATCTTATCATATTATCTAATTATAAATTTATTTGTTTATCTCATTTTTATTTCTTGATTTGAGATTATTTTGAGTAATTTTTTTTAAAATTAAAATTGATAGATTATTTATATCATGGCATATCAATCTATTTATCTTACACGTCACATTCGGGTTGGAGAGTTTTAAATTTTTAATACGATTATTATTCATATTGTATCCGTATTGAAATTATATGTATGTTTGTGTCAAATTTATATTGATCCAAATATGATTTGTTTGGGTCGAATTTTCACCCCTTCTTCTATTCCGATAATGTTGATTTATCTTTAAAAAAGTTCATGAATTTTATTAAAAAACTACAAATCTCAATATAAAGGTGCTCGAACATTATGAGGGCTAAAATACCTATAAACACTAAATTGTGCCTGCGTAATTATTATATTTATTTCTGACTATAATATAATGGTATTGATAACTTTATTTAAATATTTAATTATATTGAATTCCAAGTATTAAGAGTAGAATATATTATTTAACTTCAATTGATAGTTTAGTTTATAATAACTGTAAGATTTAAATCAAATTATATGTTACCATAAATTGAATAATTTTGATTTAGAAATAACATATTCCTTTTATCTATCCCACATTTATAAATAATAATATATTGAATTAAATTATAAAAAAAATACAATACAGCAATGGGCAAAACCAGATAAACAAATTCTTGGTAAGTTGGTAGCCTTTTTTTTTTTTTTTTTTTTTGATAACAAAGTTGGTAGCTTTTGCTTAAGAAGAAATGAACAGACACATTATTATTGGAACTCGGTTCCCTCAAACTCGGTTAGGAAGTCTTTTGTGCGGAAGTCAAACAACCAGATCCGGAACTCGGATCTCGGCAGTACCTCGGCCTGTATATCACCAGGTCGGACTGCGCAGCGGAAAAATCAAAACAAACAGGAGAGAGAAGAAGAACACAACCACTTTTTAACGTGGGAAAACCTTCTCCAATGAAAAAGTAAAAACCCACGGGACCTAGTCTAGATCAAAAATCTACTATGAAAATAATGGTTACAAGAATCAAATACACCAATGTGCTGGTTAACTCAACCTCTCCAACAATGGTGATAATCAAATTACCCTAGAGATGTTTCTCTCAAACACTTCCTAGAGATTTCTCAAATGCAAAGCATAAAGCTTTGCTCAAACAATCAAATATCAAGTATCTCAAATAATTTTCTCTCAAACATCATCACATTCACTCAACCTCACACACTACATGCATATATAGGGGAGGGAGATGAACCACTCAAGGGATGTGACCTTTGAGCGTTGCACCAAAATGGGGAGTTCCAACATCTTGGTACTTGAACCAAGCATTGATGGAGGAACAACTTCCAACAGATCTCCCCCTCCAGCTTCAATGCGTCGGCTTCTGCATCAACCCGGCTCCTTCACAACAGTCTTCAAATTTCCTTGCTGGAACCGGCTTCGTCATCATGTCGGACCAATTTTGGTCTGCGTGCACTTTGACGAGTTCGAGCTCTTCAACTTCCACCACATCCCGGATCCAGTGATACCTCACATCAATGTGCTTAGTGCGGGAGTGATAGGTCGATCTTTCGCAAGATGGATTGCGCTTTGATTGTCACAACTCAGCTCGTACTTGTCTTGTTCATGGCCGAGTTCCATGAGGAACTTCTTCATCCACAGCATCTCTTTGCTTGCCTCAGTCGCGGCAATGTACTCAGCCTCAGTTGTCGAAAGTGCAACACATTTCTGAAGTCTTGATTGCCAAGAGACAGCTTCTCCGGCAAATCTTATCATGTATCCCGTCGTCGACTTCCTCGAGTCGAAATCTCCCCCTAAATCAGAATCCGAGTAGCCTTGCAACTCGGCTTTGCCTTCTCCAAATCGGAGGCATAAGTTGGTCGTACCTCGGAGGTACTTGAAGATCCACTTCACAGCTTCCCAATACTCTTTGTCGGGGTTTGACAAATACCAGCTTACCATTCCAACAGCATATGCCAAGTCGGGTCTAGTGCAAACCATTGCATATATCAAGCTTCCGACGGCGGATTGATACGGGACCTTCAACATCTCATCTTTGTCTTCATCAGATCTCGGACATTGCTTCTGGTTCAGCTTTATGTGTCCAGCTAGGGGAGTGCTCACTGTTTTGGCTTTATCCATGCTGAATCTCTTCAATATCTTCTCAATATACTTCTCTTGACTCAGCCACAGTAGCTTCTTTTGTCTATCTCGGATAATCTTGATTCAGAGTATCTGCTTTACAGGGCCGAGGTCCTTCATTGTGAAGAACGAGCTTAACGCCTTCTTCAGGGTGGCTATCCTCGATTTGTCTTTTCTTACAATAAGCATGAAGTCAACATATAACAATAATATCAAAATATCTCCAGCCTCATACCTCTTCACAAATACGCAGTGGTCGGCTTCTGTCTTATCAAACTTGTGATCAGTCATGAAGGATTCAAATTTCTTATACCACTGCCGATGTGCTTGCTTCAAGCCATAAAGACTATTCTTCAACCGACATACCAAGTCTACTTGGTCTGGAGCTCGGAACCCTTCAGGTTGTTCCATATAAATCTCTTCTTCTAAATCAACGTGAAGGAATGTCGTCTTCACGTCCATTTGTTCTACCTCGAGGTCCATCGAAGCTGCCATAGCTAACACGGTTCTGACCGAGTTCATTTTCACCACAGGAGAAAAAATCTCCTCAAAGTCTACTAATTTCTTCTGATTGCAGCCTTTCACCACAATCCGGGCTTTGTATCTCGGCTTCTGCCCGTTCTCTTCATTCTTAATCTTGTACACCCATTTATATTTCAGAGCTCGTCTTCCTTCTAGCAACTCGGTTAGTTCATAAGTCTGATTCTTGTGCAGAGACTTCATCTCGTCTTGCATTGCCTTTTCCCATTCTTCTTTCTCTGAGCTCGTCACAGCCTCATCATAACTCTGAGGCTCACCGTCTTCAGCTACAACGGTGTATTCATCAGATGGGTATCTTGTAGAGGGTCTTCTTTCTCGAGTTGGATATATCGGCTGTTCTTCAGCTTGAGAACCTGGTTCATTATTCTCATCCCGGATCTCATCTTCAACTCGGACTTTATAATCAGCTTGTTGTTGATCATTAATTTCTTCATTTCCTTGATTTTCTTCCCCTGCTTCAGCTCGGACAGAAGGGATGGGTTCTTCATATCTGACGATAACTGGGACTTTGGGCTTTGAGATGTCATGAATGGTCTCATCTTCATGAAAGATCACATCTCGGCTTTTCATGATCTTCTTATTGATTGGATCCCAAAGTCGGAACCCGAACTCACGGCTCGGCGAACCAAGATAGATGCATTCTTTTGTCTTCGCATCAAGTTTTGCCCTTTCATCTTTAGGGACATGCACGAAAGCTCGGCATCCAAACACCTTTAATTGATTATAGGCCGCTTTCCGACTTGTCCAGACTTCTTCTATAATTTCTCCTTCAAGTGGCCGTGATGGTGAGAGGTTGATCAAGTCAACAACAGTTTTGACGGCTTCTCCCCAGAATGATCTCGGCAATCTGGCATTGGATAACATACTTCGGACCTTCTCTTCAATAGTCCTTTTCATCCTTTCAGTAAATCCATTCAATTATGGAGTCTTGGGGGGCGTCTTCTCAAGTCAGATCCCGGCCACTCTGCAATATGCATCAAAAGGGCCGCAATACTCACCACCATTGTCAGATCGAACCACCTTCAATTTCTTGCCAGTCTCCCTTTCAACCATATCATGGAATTCTTTACAGGATTGGAGTACATGGTCTTTAGACTTCAACAAATACACCCAAACTTTGCGGGAATGGTCACCAATAAAAGAAACAAAATACTGAGCTCCTCCAAGAGATCTTTCTGACATGGAGCAAACATCAGTATGGACGAGGTCAAGAATATACCTGCGTCTTCTGGGCTGATCCGGTTTCACGAAAGAAACCCGGTGCTGCTTTCCAGTTAGGCAATGCCAACTTTCCAACGATTGGCCTTTCAACCCGGTCAGTAATCCTTTCTTGTGTAGGATCTGGAGCCCTTTCACGTCATGTGGCCGAGGCGCTTGTGCCATAGCTCCAAGCTCGATTCATCTTGGACAGAATTGGTTTCTCCGAAATTTATCTTTCCTTGCATCACGTACAAGGAGTCTTCCTTCTTACCTCGGGCAACAACCAAGTTTCCCTTGGCCAATTTCCATCTAACACTGCCGAAGTAGTTCACTAACCCGACATCATCAAGTTTGCCTACCGAGATTAGGTTCAATCGCATGTCAGGAACATGCCTTACATCTTTCAAAACAAGTCCGCATCCGACATCCGTGGTCAGAGTTACATCACCGACACCAACAATCTTGCTGGTCACTTGATTTCTCATCTTCACGACTCCAAAATCACCATCTCGGTAAGAGGAGAAAAAACCTTAATGTGGAGTAACGTGAAAGGAGGCACCAAAGTCAATAATCCAGGTGCAATCATCATACGCAACATTCAAATAATTATCCTCACTTAGGAGGAATATCTCAGCATCAGGATTGACAGTCACCGCAGTGTGGGAAGGTTTCCACACCCATATATATGGCATGCTTCGTTCCCCTCTCCAACCGATGTGGGACATTACATCCCACCCTGGGAATAGTCCGGCTTTACAGAGCCGTTCTTCTCATCATTCTGCAGGGTCCAGCAGTCCGGCTTCTTATGACTGTATTTTCACAGTAAAAACATTTCAACTCATATTTCGCCTTTAACCGACCTCTGGACTTTTCTCTTCTATCACGATCTCGACCCTGACTCTTGCTTCTACCCCGGGAGTCGGATTTCCCTTTGTTTTCAGCAATGTTGGCCTCAGACGTGCTCGAAGTACCTCGTTCTTTTCTCCTGCATTCTTCGCCCAGGAGGCTGTCTGTCACGACATTCATTTGTAACTTTCCATCTGGAGTCAAATTATTCAAAGTCACCACCAGAGTATCCCAGCTTTCTGGCAGCGAGCTAAACAGCAGCAATTCCTGCAATTCTTCATCAATTTTCATATCATCTTTTGACAGCTGATTCACAATACCTTTGAAGGTGTTGAAGTGTTATATCCTATGAAGCTGTCTCGTCGACACTTCAAAAATCCAATCAGTCATACCACCAGTATCGTGTCCATCACATTTCCCGAAGGTTTGAAGTGTTATATCTCACCGACACTTCTGCACCAGCAGTCCGACACTCCAATACCCATTACAGAAAATCAAAAAAAAAAAAAAAAGTTGCGTTGCGTTCATTTTTTTGTTCCAACTATTAGATTCGTTAGATTACGACTACTATTTTATTGAGTTTAATACAAATATTTGAGATATCTTATGTTTTTTTGTAAAATTTATGAATATTATAAGTTTAGATTCATTTTTTTATTAAATTACTGAATATTAAATATAATATACATTACATAAATTAAAATATTATTTAATATCAAAACGTGTCCTAACGTGTCGAAATCTAACATTTTTTAAAATTAACGTGTCGGAGTGTCGTGTCGTATCGTGTCACGTATCTCGTGTCGGTATCGGTGCTACATAGGTTATATCATGCTCATGTCGTCCTTGTATTCCAGTTTCTCAAGTCGGCGAACCAGGTGTGCTTTGTTCCTGGGAGTCTTCTTATGAATCAAGGACTCCAACTTCGTCCACAACTCATACGCATTCGTGAACTCGGACACGTGCTCAAAGAGGCTCTTGTCTATATATTTTCTGATCGTAGCTACCGCCTTACGACTCTGGATCTCCCATTCTTTGTCGGTTTTTCCTGCCGGTCTCTTATCAAGGATAATGGGCTCATGTAAATCTTTGCAGTAGAGATGATCTACCATCATCGGTTTCCAGTAGGTGAAATTGTCTGCGGTCAGCTTGAACATATCTCCATCATGGGTTATGCCACTGGTCTCCATCTCGTCTCCCTCAGAACCCGTCGAACTCGGGCTCTGATACCACTGTTGAAAACTCGGTTCCCTCAAACTCGGCTAGGAAGCCTTTTGTGCGGAAGTCAAACAACCAGATCCGGAGCTCGGGTCTCGGCAGTACCTCGGCCTGTATATCACCAGGTCGGACTGTGCAGGGAAAAAATCAAAACAAACAGGAGAGAGAGAAGAAGAACACAACCAGTTTTTAACATGGGAAAACCTTCTCCAATGAAGAAGTAAAAACCCACGGGACCTAGTCCAGATCAAAAATCCACTATGAGAATAATGGTTACAAGAATTAAATACACCAATGTGGTGGTTAACTCAACCTCTCCAACAATTGTGATAATCAAACTACCCTAGATATG
The DNA here is from genome assembly GCA_032173675.1 of Gastrolobium villosum. Taxonomy (NCBI): domain Eukaryota; kingdom Viridiplantae; phylum Streptophyta; class Magnoliopsida; order Fabales; family Fabaceae; genus Gastrolobium; species Gastrolobium villosum. The sequence goes on along the minus strand of JAVKPL010013628.1, from coordinate 533,303 downwards.
TTTATGACACTCCCTAAAGATTTCTCAAATGCAAAGCATAAAACTTTGCTCAAACAATCAAATATCAAATATCTCAAATAATTTTCTCTCAAACATCATCACACTCACTCAATCTCACACACTACATGCATATTTAGGGGAGGGAGATGAACCACTCAAGGGATGTGACCCTTGAGCCTTGCACCAAAATGGGGAGTTCTAACATCTTGGTACTTGAACCAAGCATTGATGGAGGAACAACTTCCAATAATTATTTAGAGTGAACGTTGTTTAGAGTGAAAAATATGTGTCAGACATCGAAATATTCTGACATATTATAATATGCGTCTAACACGAAGATCAATTTTTTGGGACACACGGTCAACACTCTGACACGCGTTCAATATTTTTTGACATTTTCTTTTTTTTAGATCTAAGATTTATTTTATCTTTTTAACTAAACATAAAAATCAATTTATAAATCAAATATTTTCTTTTATGGAAATTTATTTTTGCTTTATATTTATGTTATGGAATTTGAATATTTGATTGGTTATATGATTTATTACGGACTATTATATATATATTAAATATAAATTATATTATATATAGGGTTTATCATCTATCATTTAACATGATCACAAAAAATTTCATATACACACAACATTATGTGGGACCCGCAGCAGAAAAAAGAAAAAACTCCGGCACGTAAAACGAATCTCTATAACATAACACAATCATTTTTCCTATAACATAACTCATATAAAATCCTTATATATATTATTCAATATTAAAATGTCTGCTAAATTAAACATGTGATAATATATCCCGTGTTTTATTTTATAACGATATCGGTACAAGATATATCCCGTGTCAAAATCCAATCATCGTCAGACGTCACAAGACAGGAAAATGTGGGGTTGCACATTGCTTTCAAATTAATTGCATGATTGGGAATATTTTGTTAAATAATATTACTTTTAAAAAATCTGCATATTTTTTAATTTAAAATAAATTAATTTAAACTCACGATAAAACATAATGTTTTCTCCCAAGAAGAAGGTTTTTAAAAAATGCAAGATGTTGTTTGTTTGATACCTAATTTGTCCATGAAACCCATGCTCTAAGTGGGAGCCATGATTGTTTCCTACATTCAGTTTTCCCATTAGATAATGTGTCTAAACATATTAAGAAAAAAATAATATTTTTTATTTATTTTAAAAAATTAGTCTTTTTAGATATTTAAATAGGAATAAATTATACTTATTACCATTTTTTTATTAACTCACTACAACTTTGTTATAGTTGGATGAAAATCAAATCAATGGATATAAATAACATCAAATCAGAATCATTGATTCAGTTTTGATCAAAAGAGAACAGAGTTAACAGTAAAAAAAATAGTGAGAAAAATATTTGTAAGTATTTCGTAGAAGTGGCAAAGCGGGCAATCCGCCATTCTCTATCAAAAAATGATGAGCTAACCTCTCACACCCCACTTTTGAAAGGTGTAAAGTAAAAGTTAAAAAAAAAATTACTAAGTGGGGCAACAGGTTGGAAAACATAACTCGTCCCACCCAATTTGGCGGGTCAGCTTACCGGACCGAACTCGTTTTGTCAGTTCTAAGAACCTTGAAGTGCGCTATCCCAAAAATTACCACAAATAGTGGTAGTGTTGAAGACCTTATAAATCTCACCTTTATTGTCCAGACAACCATTGTGAAACTTCAAGTCCTATACCTTTTAAATGTTGAGGAATCCAAGTGTGAATGATTGGGGGAGAATGAAAAGAGCCTTCTGCTCGAGGAGGAGCGAATACTAATTACACTTGCTGCAAAGAGCCGATCCCCTCTAATTAAGTCGAAAAGGGGGAGAATTGTTGGATTATCTCTCTTTAATTAGATACAAGTTCCAATGCATGGAAGAATGAAAAGGCTTCATGGGAAAAGGAAAGGACTTCATGGGAGAACGAAGAGTTGTATTGAAATCCTCCACTTTAAATGAAGAAGAATCTAGAGCATTGAAGATATCCCTCAAAGCCAGCTATAAATAGAGGAAGAGATGAGATCAACAAAGTGAGGTGAAGAAATCCTCCATGAGGGAGGTGAAGAAATCCTCCATGGGAGAAAGAATCCGGCTGAGTACCTCTAGTGAAAAACTAGGGATGTTTGATTGTACCTCTAGTGAAAGACTATGGATGTTTGATTGTACCTCTAGTGAAAGACTAGAGACGCTTGATTGTACCTCTAGTGAAAGGCTAGAGATGTTTGATTGTACCTCTAATGAAAGACTAGGGATGTTTGATTGTACCTCCAGTGAAAGACTAGAGACGTTTGATTGTTGTAACCCATTATTCTTATAGTGGAAGTTTGATTCTGGACTAGTGTCCCGTGGTTTTTACTTCTTCACATTGGTGAAGGTTTTTCCACGTTAAACAAATTGTTTGTGCTCTTCTCCATCTCTCTCCTTTTGCATTTTACTGTTTCGCTTCCGCAATCGACTTGAGGGTCTGACTTGACCCAACAGTAAATGGGTTATAATATTCCACCACACTTCGCAGCCTAAGCCTGGTCCAAGGATCCAACCCTCAGGTTCCGATCTTCAAAACATAATTGATGCTATGATACCATTTGTTAAAATTGTCGAGGTGCACTCTCTCAAAAGCTAGTTCAAAGAGTAAGAATATCCAATACCATTTGTTATGTTTACAATTTTTTAAATCATTTCTTAATTCCGTGAGAATAATTAAATTCTCTATTCTTCTGTTTCATTGAAAAAATTAACCTCTCAAAGTTCCACCATTTTCGTTCTTCTTTGAATTTGATGACATTAAAACACTTAAATATCTATACGACTAAATCTTTTCATACAGAAAGCTTTGTTTTTTTTTTTCCTTCTAATATTGTACCCATCTTGTTTGGTACCTGCATTCATGTATATTATAATAAATATTTATCATGTTTTACAATTAGGATTTGAGAGATTTTTAAATATTTTTTGAGTTGAGTTAGATGTTTACGTTTGTGTTCTTAGAATTATTTATTTTTCAAAGTTAATTTTAGTGTTAAAATAACTTTTTTTATTGGTTGTAGAAAGGAGATATGGTAGTGGGTTATGGTCGGGAATATCCGTATGAGATGGTTATGGGCAATAATTTGGTGAAAATACATAATTAGAGGGTTAATTCAGTAAAAATACTAATTTTAGGGTTAAATTTTTACCAGGGGAAAAAAGAAAATTTGGTAAGAAAATGTCCGGACTTAAGATTAATTGTGTGTGACACATTCCTCATAAGCTCATTAGCTAATTTGTGCCCATTTGGCTAATTAATACGTTCAACAAACAAATGTAAGCCGAACAAGTATCTTTAACAACCAAAATCAAATTCAGTTACCTATTTTTAGAGTTAAGGACTTAGCCAATTAAACTTAATTGTTGACCAAGTAATTGAAGTAAAATAAATTATAAAAGAGTTAAGCTATATATAAATTAAAGGATTCCGTAATATATATTGATCGGAATAGGTTTTTACAATTGGGCCTATAATGTGAGCTTCCTCTACATAGTCTGGATTCGTCTTGGGTTAGAGCATCTTGCAGTTGGGCCATTTTATCCCATGGGTCTTCAGTGGAACGAGATGGGGTGTACCTGCAAGACACTTCAACGCTCAAGTCAGATTTGGTTATGTAGAAGAAGATAATGTACCTTTGTGTTGATACATGTATTTATAATGGAGCTGCCATGTTTAATATTGAGGAGTTTGCTATCATAGAGTCTTTAAGGTTGTGCTGCTTGCTGTGATAGCCTTTAATATTGTGCAGCTTGTAGAGATGAGCTTGGCAGCCTTTGTGGACTAAGAGCTTTACTTTATTGTGAAGGCTTTTATTTTGGGTCTTGTATTTGTATAATATTTATTCAGATCATATATCAAAAACAATAATTCTAATTTAAAATGTATCATCAATCAATCAAGAGAGAGAAAATATTACACTAAGATCTAGTTGAAGGATGTTAAAATTATTTCTAAACACATGGATCAACTGATAAAAGATTGTGCCAGTTTAATTACTAATTTTGAGTTCAAATTCCCAAAAATATTGCTGCGTGTCAGATTAGTTAAGTAATCGATGAATTGAATCGATGAATTGATAAATAATATAAAAAAGGGGTTAAAACTTAATTTCCAATATCTTATAATTCCACCATAAGATTTTCTTAATCAAACTCCAAGTCTCCCTGCGAAATTTGAGAAAAACCAAAAATAAGAAATGAATCTTAAAATTAAAAATAAAAAACCAAAATCATGGGCTTCTTGAATCGAGCGCTATGCAACGCGCAACAACTGGGTATCTGTGCTTCAAATATAACATTCATAACCAGGGCCGATTGAGCGACGGTAGGCTGGTCGCCCCTCTCTAAATCTTGTAAAACAATATTTGTCTAATAAAAATATAGGATTTCATTATATCATTTAACATGATCATAAAAAATTTCCTACACACACAATATTTTGTGGATCCGCATGTTTTAAAATAAAAAAAACTCTGGCACGCAAAATGAATCTCTATAGCATTACACAATCACTTTTCTACAACATAACTATTATAAAACTCAAACATATATTTAGAGTGGATAGTTAGTTTTTCCTTAGAAAAATACTTATAATATTTGATTCATCTTCTTATTCCTAATAACACTTATAATTTTGATATTTTATTTTCATCCTTGTCACAAAAAATTCTGACCCCATTAATTTTTTTGGATAAATTACATATAATTCCAGCGGAAGGCAATGTTGTTCGGAATGAGTTCATGATTAAGATTTTAAATCGCTATAAAGATGATATTGAAAAGCATCGAATACATACTCTAACCTTCATTTGCTCAACCTTCATACATAACTAAACTACTTTGATCGTCATTAATAATAACAATATTAAACACAAAGACATGCCACGTTAGTTTCGATTCGATTTCGTAAAATGAAATTTCTTATGTTTGGCATTATTCAAAAAGAGAGATGAAAATAGATAAGAAAATCTTGGATGGAGCAATTGATCATGACACATTGTCACCTGTCGTTTTGCTTAGTATCGATTAGTGAAGCAACCCTTTGTCCGTTATTAGTAAATATAATATATTATATAACATATGTCATTAGTACCTGGTCGCCATTTTTATCATGAAATATATTTTATCATTTTAATTCCTTTATTAGAAGGGTTTATATTTATCATGTAACATGATATAACATCATTTTCTTACCCACACATTAAAGAGGTGAGATCCACATATTTTTCTTTCTCTTTCATCATTCTACTTTTTCTTTTCATTTTTATGTGTGTTGAAAATAACACTTAAATCATGTAACCTAACATTAATAAAATAGGAAAAGCATAGCCTCATGGTGGATGAGGATTTTGCTACCCCGACGTGACACCGGTAGGGCCCTATACTTTACAAATGCGTTTTGTCCTTTTTATTTTTTAATTTATGGTTAAAAACATCCTTTTAAGTTATATATAGGGTTTTTATTTTTAAGGTTATATAATATCAGCTTGATATTAAGTCTTAACATGTATAATTATTTTTAATATCATTTATACTTGTTATTATTAAAATATTTATAAAGTGTAAAAGTTAATTTAAAGCAATTGATATGTATATAATGATAAAAAGATAATATTTTTAATTCTTATATGGAATTAAAATTGAAAATCATATCCGTGTAAGGGTGGTTGGAAGCAAGGTAGAACACATTTGAACTTAAAATTTGCTAAATAATTTTGTTTCTACTTTCCATACAATTTTTCGTATCCAAGATGATGGATTTGGATCTTGTGTTCTTCATAGAAATTGTAGATCTTTCTTTTATCTTTACAACGAGACAAGATCACATCACTTCGACAAGAATAGCTCAAATTATGCTCAAAATACGAAATAGTATTTTTGTTGTCAAATTTCCAACCTTCCAACAGGTTGGGAATTGATTCCCGAACTAGGAAATCGATTACTACCATGTGGGAATCGGTTCCCTATCCCTGGAAAGGTTGGGAATCATTGGGAATCGATTCCCTAAGTATAGGAATCGATTCCCCTTGCGACAGAAAGCCTATAACGGCTATAAATGACTAGTTTTGTGAAAAATCACTATAAAACATTCCTTATGACCCTAAAATATCAAGATCATTATTCCTACACATCTTAAGGATGATTTGAGAGCTTCTACACTATCATTTGCATATTCTTTCATATCTTTCAAAGATCAAACATATTTGAACTCGTATATTGAAAATTTATATACCCATAGTGCTTCAAGTTGTATATCCACACTTTGAGAGTGTATATTCATTTCCAAATATTTCTTTCCTTGTATTCTTCAGTCGAAAGGGTTGTGAGACCCATTGTTTGAGAGGTAGCCAAATACCTAAGTAAATTTGGAGCGAATTGTAAGGTTGTCAAGTACCCGTAAACTTGGAGATTGTAAGGTATCCAAGAACTCAAAGTCTTGAAAGATTGTAAAGGTTTGTCAAGCACCCATGAAGCTTGACCATTAGTGAAAAAGTTGATCGAGCGGCTTCAGTCTAGACGTAGGTCACAAGTGGTGGTGACCAAATGAGAATATATTATGTTTGCAATTCTCTAAACTCTAAACTCTTTATTTCTAGCACTTTAATTGCTTCTTTGATATCTTGTATGTGCTAGAATAAGTTCTGTAGTTGTGATATATTATATATTATGGTTTGTTTGAATGTATTAAATAGCTTTCCACATATCAAAGTTTGCTTAAAATGATTATTTAGAAATTAGAAGGGGGCTTTTGCGAAAATCTTATAATACTCAATTCACCCCTATCTTGAGTATTGATGCTCACCGGCAAGTAATAAAGTGATAAGAAAAGTATCGTCTCCACAGGGATTGAGATCGAATATCAAATAATTGTCCTTTTAAGATGGGAGGAATTCAAATAAGTGTGTGAAAATTGTTGTTGATTGGAATAAAAATAAGACCTAAAAGTAAGAACGTTTTTTTGGGATTTTTTTGTGATGAAAAATAAAAATAAAAATAGAGATTGATTTATAAAAATATGACAAAAGCATTGTAGCTAGAGTGCACTCACCAAATGATTCTCGCTTCTTACTCTGGATTAATTTACAATATTCTTTAATAAAATTACTCAGATAAATTATTATCTAAAAATATTAATAATTAACCTTCAATTCCTTGCAAGGTTAACCCTTTAACCCCAATTGGAACCCCAATTCATTGCAATGTTCCTCATGGTATTAAGCAATGAACCCAATAATTTAAGATCTGCAATTAAATATACATCTATTCCTAGCATGCATATAAATTGTTATCCTACCCCCTTTCAAGATCAAAACCACAATATTCACTATCTAGGATTCTAACCCTCAGACTATCATCAACTATTAGATTGATCAGTTCTAATAAAGAAGATATAAAATACGCACAGGGTAGAAATAAAGATAATTATATAAACGAATAATCATAAACCAATCCGTTGTAACAAGGGTTCACATAAGGTTTTTGACCCTAACTATAATAAAAAGAACTAGCCAACCATTATCATGGCTAAAAATTCAATATTCATCATAAACTGATAAATGAAAGGGAAGAAGATGAAATGGATCTTTGCAAGACTCTCTCTCTGAGCACCACCGTCGGCTCTCTTCTGAATGGAATAGAATAGATACCTAATTTTGTAAAAAGCATCCTATTTATACGCCTTTTTTCCTTCTTCCAAAAATACCCTCCAGACACACGACCATTTTTCCTGCAAACCGCGCCGTGCGTCTGTCTGAATTTGCAAAACTGCTCCTGGAATTTCACACGAAACGGCGCAGGTTGGCGCCGGTGTGGCGCCATGCTTCTGTCTGAATTTCATCAACGCTGAAGGGCTCGCAATCCGGCGCAGGTTGGCGCCAGTGTGGCACCAACTTGCGCCACTTCAAGGACACCGCTGAAAACTCGTAAAACGGCGCGGGTTAGCGCCAAGTTGCCCCAACATGCTGGAATAAGTACCACGCGATCCTGGAAGTTCGGAACCCGGCGCGGGTTGGCGTCGGTTGCAGTCGCGTCAACAAGTTTTTTACAATTTTTGTAGTTTTCACTTCTTCTACCTATATAAACACAACCAATAGGTGAGAAATATCATTACATGGAAAGAATCAATATAGTAAGCCAATATGTATATAAATTTCTCTTTTATGACTCAATTCTTATCAATTTCAGCTTAGAAAACTACATCTGCCAGAGGCGCATCAAGTATGGAAGCCACATTCTTAACACAATTCATGTCCCATAACTCTTGTGTTGTTGAGGAGTGCAAACTCACTCAAATAAGAAAAATATGACTTATTACATTTACTTTATTCACTTATTTATTTTTAGTGTCACACGATTGTTGGGCAAGTGACTTCTTATACATGATGCTTAAGAAACACTTAGAAGGGGGTGTTTAAGAGGTGTTCTAATTTTTTCTAAAACTTTATATACGTAGATCTTTAAACTTGAATAGCCCAGACAAAGTTGAAATAATAAGTTCAAGGAACACATCAAATCAACTAGTCTGACAGTCCTCAATTTAATATGCAATTTTCAATTTAGTTATAGGTCACACAAATATAACAATGTTAATATTTCACTCAAGTTCTGTATATGCCCAAAATGAGTTTTCCAATGCTGTATGAAATATAACAATAGAAAATGTACCTTTGTAGTTTTTAGAGTGTATACACAACTACAAACTTTAAATATATCAGATAACAGTTTAAGTGCTACAAAAACTATATCAAAACAAGTAAAGTGCTATAACGCTTAAGAAATTAAATGAACCAAAAATCAATTGAGGTGCTACAACAATTAAGAACTATAAGATTAAGAAGATATGTCTGAGAGAGATACATTATCCTTTATCCTGGTTCACTACCCTTTACTACAATAGGATAGCTACATCCATAATGAAACTTGCGGAGCAATCTTATTGAATAAAAAAATGTTTTACAACCACTCAAACACACACACACACACAAGATTCAACTAAAATAGCTATAACACTTCAAAAAAATCCTATATGTTTCAAAGCTTCAACTTCAATGGTTTGAACCACAATCTGAGCCTAGGAGTCTGATCATTCCACCAAGTCAGAACCCTACAACCTTGCAGATTTCTTGGGGCTCCAGGACTTATGTTCACAACTATAAGCAAGCAAGGATTTCCAACCCGCTTGGTTGAAATCCGCACACACCCTAGGAAAATCAAAGAACACACACACAAGCACTTCAACAACCAATATAATATTCAAATTTTTCCACAAAAAAATATTCAAAATTACAGTGTCCTTTTCACCAAAAAAAAATTTACAGTGTCCTATCACACTAGATATATCATAATAAGCAAAATCCAAGCTCCAAAAATTTATAACATATGCAAAGATTCAAGATGATAAAATATGTGTCAAAAGCCCCAAAATATTTGTATTAAAGAACTTGGAAATTTTACGATGAAGCTCTAAGAATTTTGAAGGGAATCTTAGTTTCTTCAAATTTAGATTCAGGAATATTTCAAGAAAACAATAGCAAGAATGGTCTGATCCATCATTCTTTTCATGATTTAAACACAAGGAGAGAAGACTTGAAGAGTTTCTTGACTTGGAAAAACACGAACAACTCTCTTGATTTGAAAATATGCAGCTCTCTTGATTTGAAAAGGTGTGCAGCTTTCTTGATTTGAAAATATGCAGTTCTCTAGAATGTTTCTCGTTTCTCTTTATTTTATTTTTCTTTTTTTTCTGATTATGAGGGTTGACCTTTTTTTTGTTGTTTTAAAGTTGGCTTCCTTTTTAAAAATTTAAAGTGCTACAATATTTAAGACTATTTGTATATGGCCTGATTTATTTTCATGGTTAAGATGTAATGGGCCTATTTTATCATCATGGACTTATTCCTAATTAACAAAAAAAAATATTTTGCTTTCTAAAATGAGATGCATGAAAAATGATGGAGGTTTGGATGAGATCTTAATTATGATATAGCAAAGGTGTTACAAATAAATCTAACAAATTTATTTTTAGCTATATTTCCATATGTCTGCAAGTTCCATCTTCAATTTGAGGCTTCTTGCAAGTCCTTTGACAACATCAAAAGATACATTCCATAATGCTTAGTAGGTTTTCAATAAGAATAATTATTTTTAATTTTAGTAGGGGAATATGTATTATCAAAGTACTTAAAGAGATCAGGGGTCTGCTCTAACCTTGATGGGATACAGTCGCCAAACACCATATAAAATTTTATGTTAAAAGGAAAGTACTCAAAATTTTCTCAAATAATCCTTGAAATTTAGTTAAGGATAATTAAGACTATTAATTGATCATTTTTTAATTATATTTTGAATAATCCTTGCCAATAATTTTTTGTGTGTATATCTTTGAATTATATTTGATTCTTAATAATTATTGTCATTAGTCTCCCTTATTGCGTTAAAAAGGAAAGAAACCATTATATCCAAAAAAAGAGAGGGAAAGAAACTCATTTTACCAAATGATGGTAGTTTAGTTGGCGTATTGGAGCTCAACAAGTGAGGATGTGAGTATATCATTGTCTTTGATCCTTCTCAGAACCATTTTTGGAAGAGGTTCAAAGCCTTATTCCTAAACCATCCCAAATTCTAAATTAGTCCATAGGAAACTATGAAACAATCAGGAAATAATCTTAAAAAAAGAAAATAAAAGAAGCATACTCTATAGCATGGTTTTTGACAATTTAAAGTGGAAGTTATGAGTTGAATGTTGAAAGTGGAAATTATTTTAGAGCACTCCACATAGTTCTTGTCGGAAAGAAGGGAAATGCAATATCACATTATGTAAAGTCATACAAAAATAACCGGGTTTAGTAATTATGATTCATATTTATATATAAAATTAAAGCATATTTATACCAAAAAAATATAAAAAATTAAAGCATATTCTCTTGAGAGTGTTTAACATTTTAGTATATTTTTCTTTAAAACATAGCAATATCATTTTATAGTTTATGTTTACTTAACTACCAAGAAATGATGTGCAATACATGATGCTATAGTACACGTTCATATATTTGTTTTGTTATTGAAGACGGTAAGTGATATTAAATCACTAGAGATTTGAATCCATGTAAAGAACAGAAGGGGTAGATAATCAGAATTATCGAAGACAGTGGGTGATATTAAATCACTGGAGGTTTGAACCCATGTAAAGAACAGAAGGGGTAGATGATCAGAATTATCACTGTGCAATTATAAATATAAAAAAATAGACTTACTTGTTATATAATTGAGATAGAATGATGAAACATACGGATGACGATATTAGAAGAACAAAATATGCAGAATCAGAGGAGTAAGTCCGAGCCCATAGAACGTGACTCCTTAAGACCCCTCACTGATGACGATATTAGAAGAACAAAATATGCAGAATCAGGGGAGTAAATCCGAGCCCACAGAACGTGACTCCTTAAAACCCCTCATGGCCGGACGGAGGCGGTCGTGTGGTGGACCAAAGCCCACCTAACTCCTCCCCTCCACAAAATGTGTAGTGACCCAAAGGGCCAATCGAGGAGAGTGGGGTGAGAGCTTATAAACTCTCTCACTTCCTACTATTTGTCTAATGTGGCACTTGTTAATACCCACACAACTTTTCATCTTCCCTCTTCTCTTTTCTTTATTAACCCACTTTTTATTCATAACCAATGGATCATTAGCATAAATTCCAACATGTTTTTGTTTTTTGTTTTATATTATCCCCTGCCCCATTAATTTTATAGCTTTTCTATGAATAAATCCAGAGTTTGAGGCGAGTCCAGATTTAAGACTTTAAATTTTTCCAAAAAATATAAACACATATTTTTATTTCACCTAGTTAGCTCTCATGGATTAAATGATGTACATAATTTGTTCCGCAATACTTAAATATACATTTGTTCCTTACAATACACGTCAATTAAGGGATTTTCAATTCATCGGACTTGTAGTTGGAATATTCCTTCTGCCCTAAATTCTCTAAAATTGAACGTGAAAGGAAGTTATATGATACTAATTATCTGTTTTGGGCGACTTAAATCTCCCAAAATTTATATTATGGGTTGAGCCAAACTATGGCGTTGGTCAACCAAAAATTTAGTTGAGTGCATTAGTTGAGTATTTGACGAAGGGGTTTTTCAACGTCGTGATTTACAACGAACTTCCCTATGTTGCTGGAATTCAATATAGCAAACGGTCAATTGATTTGATCTGTTTTTTCTATAATTTTTTTAAATTCAAGACCGGTTACCAATCAAAGAGCATCAATTTCCAAAGGTTACTTTTTTGTTTTTGTTTTATAAGCTACTTGTAGACCGCTAGATAGGGTGATCTTGCTACCGTTAATAATAATAATAATAATATTTGTTTTACTATTTTTAAAAGGTTAGAATAAACATTGATTACTGTAAATCTAATTTATTGGATTACACTTATTAATTAATTATTAATTTTTACAAAATCATAATTATATACACGAAAATCAACAATTAAAGTTTGAGTTAAACTTATTATTTTTAAGTAGATATAAATTGCCATTATTATTTTTATTATTATTATTATTATTATTATCTCAGCAACATTTTTGAGATATTTTCGAGTACGTATGAGACTAATGTATTTTAATACTACGAGGATAACATTTTTTTGAATATCTCTTCTTGGTATCATGACTACCACTATTATTACTTTGCCTACTATTGCGGCCTGGACCATATCCACACCATGATGAATGATGATGCCCTTACTTCAGAAAAGAGCCAATTGACCCTGATTAATAGATTATTATTTTGTTCAGCCACAATAATATATGAAATTAGTTTATAATGTTTTCTAAAATCTTTTCTCGACCCTAATAGTTTAATTTTACATTATGATGCACCGACATTGATACGAGACACGAGACGCGGATACGTTAATTATAAGAAATATCATATTTTGACACGTTAGGACACATTTTGAAATTAAATAATTTTAAATATATAAAATATAATTTATATTTAATAAATATAACGGCCCATAATAAATATATAATCAATAAAATATTCAAATTCCATAACGTAAATATAAATAAAATTAATTTTTCGAACCTTGTTAATTTTTTATGTTAAATTCCGTAAAGAAAGAAATTGATTTATAAATTATTTTTCCATGTTTAGTTAATAAAACAAAATTTAGACCTTAAAAAAACCATGTCGTATGCGTGTCAGAACGTTGACCGCGTGTCTAAAAAAATTGACTACTTGTCAAAAAAGTGTATCAAAATTTTAACTATGTGTCCTAAAATATTGACCCCATATCAAACACACGGCGAAACGTGTCGTGTCACTCGTGTGCGACGTGCATCTTTCAAAATTTTCGTTGTGCCCGTGCCGTGTAGAATCTGTAGATTGTGCATTCCAGATATAAAACCAATAAAGTGTTTTCTCTTGCATATATTACTTTTGGATTAGGGGTATTTTTACTATCAAAATTTTCTACTACTAACTTACTACCTATTTAATCACCATTAGATAAATATTTTCTCTTTTTTCAAAAACTTTTTAACATTCTCTCTCTGTGATTCAATGGTGATTAGATGGATAGTAAGTTAGTAGTAGAAAATTTTGGTAGTAAATTAATAGTAGAAATTTTTGTAGTAAGAATATCGTACCTATTACTTTTGACTAAAAACTATTGGGGGACAATACAAAGAGCAATTGAGTCACATGACAATTTTTATTGATGTTAGATATTTGATGAAATAACGCATAGGACTAATTTTTTTTTGTGAAATAGAGAGTTAGAACAACTCAGAATTAATTACAATACTTTTTGTATTTTGTTATGTTTTGGGCATTAATTAGTTATACTATTTAATTTGAATAATCAAAGTACATTTCTTTTTTGTGGTTATTTTTCAAGGAATCAAACATTCATGTAGTTTCTTAAAAAATAACAAAATTAATATAATATAAACTATATCAATTAAGAATATTTATCAATAATATATTAATGAATAAAATACAGATGGAATCTTCAAATTAATTAAGACATTACTCAAATGATGGAAATGCTGATCCGATAGTCTGTTTAAAAATAAAGTAAAATAAAATAATAAATACCTTAATCAATAAATATCAAATGTGTTAAGGCACGAAAAGATATTTAGAATTCAGAGGTGTGATAGCTAAAACCAAATAATAAAAAAATACAAATTTTCATATAAATGAATTTCAGTTAAATATAAGTTTTCATTATTTATAATTAATTCTCAATCAAATCAAGATCAATTAATATTTTATAGACATCTATCTTTTAATAAATATTCATAACACACTATTCTTTTGAATTTAAATATAATTCTAAAGTTGATTCTCATGTCAGATTTTAAAAAGAAATTAAAATTTTGCCTGGGTTTGACCTTCGGGTTTAATTTTATAATCTAAACGCTAATATTTTAGTGTCGCACTTCCATTTCTTATTTATCTTTTTAAGTTCAGACTTGTTTTTATTATATGTTATGGGCAAATTTTTAGTTTTCCTGATTACACTCCTAAATTTTACTACATGAACTCGTTTAATTACATTTATACTTACATGAGGACTAAAAATTCATCTATGTGATTCTAAGCTTGATGAATGAAGCTAGTTACAAATATGGAGTTTGATAAATTTTAAAAAATCATATTGTTACGGTGCAAGCATCACAACCGCCGCCCCAGAAGATTTCACTAGGAGATTCTCGAGTATCTCAACAGTTTGGAACAACAATTGATTCAGGGCGATTAAGGCGGATGAGATCTCAACAGAAGGGCGGTTATACCCGACTAAAATGGGAGAGCTCAGAGGGCTGAAAACCTAGCAAGGTAATCCTATAAATAAGAGCTCAAACATCCCAGGTATTCACTTCTCGATTGATTAGCTTATCCCACTCACATTGAGCACACACCACTCCTTGTTGTAAAACCTATTGCTTGTGCGCAGTGATTGGGACCTCGGCTTTAAGCCAAGTATATAATTGATATATACTATCTCTGAGCGCATACCATACGGTATAGCAATACGGTCTATCTTAGACCTAACACATATAATCAACACTATAAAGTTCAATTTCAATAAATACATCCGAGTAATGTTTGATTTTTTTTTTCCTCATAATTTAGTTAAGCTATGTGGCCCACGTAAAGAAAACCTTAGACAATAGTAAACAGTGATGGACCATACTCAACCCAACCCAATTCAAGATTAAACTGATAACAGAGCTCAAATCCCAGGGCCACCAGGAACCATGATCCATAATAGCATCTAGCCGTTGAATGTTTGAATCGTTTTAGTTGTTGGGGACCAACATTTAATGACCAAAATGCACCTCACAATTCAAATCCCGATACCGCGATCACATTTACTTTCATTGAGAATCAAATCTCAGCCTTTCATTGCATAGTCACTTTTTCATTTCGTCGATTTCAAATTTGATTTTGAAATCAAGCTGAAAACCCCAACCAAAGCCTTACACACAGAGAGGGAGAGAAAGAGAGAGAGTCTGTGTGCGTGAATGAATGACTTCGATCTATGTTGAACTTAATCATTTCAGTTCAGTATCAAATCCCTAGCAACAACTTGCTGAACTCAGATTGAAGCAGAAAAAAAAATCGAAAACAAAGCAACTTCACGATTACTCAAATTCGTCGATTCGGAATTTTGTTCTTCAATTCCTCTTTCAGGTACTGCTCACACTTGTTTGAAAATGCAAAAATTTCTTGATTCAAATACGAAGCTCACTTATTATTATTATTATTATTATTATTTAATTTTCCGGGATTTTCTTTTCTGTATGGTAGAATGCTGAGAGATTTGAAATTTCCACGCCGAAATCCCGACAAACACGAAGAAATAGAGAATGTGGATCCTCAGGATTCATCGGCGACAGAACAGAGGGGCGCGGAAGGTTCTAGACCTCCACTGAATACAATTCAAGAGCCTGATGCGAGTTGTGAAAGCAAGAGTGATAGAACTCCTTCGAAGATCAACAAGGGAAGAGGAGGAGCTGAGCTTCGGACTCCGGATAAACACGGAGGAGGAGGAGGAGGAGGATTGGTGTGGAAACAACACCGGTTCGGGTGGGCTCACAAAAACGACGCCGCTTCGTCCTTGTGTGATGATAGGAGAGGATCTGGTGTTGGAAATGTCACTCCTCGGGTGACTCGCAGAGCAGTTTCTACTGCCACGGCTTGTTCCGAGAGCAATTCGACGCAGAGCACTCCAACCAAGAGTGTGACTAAGCCTCCTCCGAGCTCGGTTCGGAGCAAGGCTGATGGAAGCTTCAGTGCTCGTTTGGGGAGCTATGCTGCATTGTATAAAGGGGTTCCGAGTTCGTCTTGCACCCCCATGGTTGTTAATACGGTCGAAGTGCCTCACTTTGATCTCAAAGAAGATTCTTCATTCTGGATTAATCACAATGTACAGGTGAGTGAGCGGGATCAGGTCCAATTTGATAATTTGTACAATCTCTTCTGGATGCTTATTGTGATGTGAATTTTCAACATGCATAGGTTATTATTCGTGTTCGTCCTCTCAATAGCATGGAGAGGAGTATACAGGGCTATAACAGATGCCTGAAACAAGAAAGTGCTCAGTGCATTACTTGGATTGGGCAACCAGAAAATCGATTCACGTTTGACCACGTTGCATGTGAAACAGTAGACCAGGTGTGATAACTTTTAAAAGACAGTTTGATGCATAAATTTCTTTGGACGTAGTTATTAATTTCTGTCTCCAATTTGTGGTTTTGTAGGAAATGATTTTCAGAATGGCTGGTCTTCCAATGGTAGAAAACTGTCTTTCAGGATACCATAGCTGTATGTTTGCATATGGACAGGTATTGTCCTGAACTAAGCCATTCTTTCGTCTTGAGGTTATCTCATTGTTTTTATTTTCTGTTAATTGGTACTCTTAATTATATGCAATGCAACATTAAGGCATTTGTTAGCATGTAGATATGCAGATTTCAATGCTCAGGTTCCAATGTAATGCCTATTGGTTGTTATTACGATTCAAAATTTATTCAGAATTTGTGCTATCAGTCACCCTTAAGATTGAGTGCTGTTTGCTTGGTCACTTATTTTTCCCATTACCAAACAGTGACACTGCATTAAGTCAAAGTTTTTGTGCATCATAAATTAGGAGCTTCAGTTTGTCATTGCTGCATTGATTTATGTCTATAGGTATGTGCAGTACTAAAAAGTTGGATGGGAGCATATTTTCCTAAACAGAAAAATCTAGCATGGCTTGGCTGTTTTTCAGTTATTTTATGCAGAACTTTAGCTTTGTGTGCTGGAAATTTGCCACAAAGTTGTCAAGTTTACAATCTATGCCATCTGTTCTGAGATTGTATGCTCTGGTGTTCTGTAGCATAATTAGAAGAAAATAAGTGACTGTGCTTTGATTACGATGGGTAACGAAATACTTCATCTTTTTAATGGTAAGATGATGAATGAGTCTGTTTATTTTGCAGACAGGAAGTGGGAAAACATATACAATGCTTGGTGAAATTGATGATTTAGATGTGAAGCCCAGTCCCCACCGTGGAATGACTCCACGTATATTTGAGTTTTTGTTTGCCAGAATCCAAGCTGTAAATTCTTCACTCATTGCTACTTCATTTTTCTGTCTATATATATAACAAGCCTATTTTTATGGTCTGTACAGATCATTAATCCATATTTTTGTTTTTATCTTTTTTTAATTTTGTCCTTTCCCCATGAAATTTCCAGGAAGAGGAAAGTCGAAGAGATGAGAACTTAAAATACAACTGCAAGTGTTCCTTCTTGGAGATTTATAATGAACAAATTACGGATCTACTTGATCCCTCATCTTCTAATTTGCTAGTAAGTCTACTCACCACATGACTGTCAAAGCATTTTTAATTAGTTCTCATTGCCCCTTGTTCTTAATAGCTGCGGGAGGATGTCAAGAAGGGTGTTTATGTTGAAAATCTATCTGAGTTTGTGGTTCAAAGTGTGAGTGACATTATAAGGCTTCTTATTCAGGTACTAGTCTTTGGGACTATCTACTTCATTTTGAGGCATCCCCAAATAAATCTCCCTCTCCCTGTTATTTAAATGCATTACATAGATTTGCATTGGCATGCACTTTCTTCCATTAAGTTGTAGTTCCTGACATGTAGGGTTCTGCAAATAGAAAAGTTGCAGCAACAAACATGAATAGAGAGAGCAGTAGGTCTCATAGTGTTTTTACATGTGTAATTGAGAGCACATGGGAAAAGGAGTCTACAACTAATTATCGTTTTGCAAGGTTGAACCTGGTTGATCTAGCTGGTTCAGAAAGGTACGACATAGCTTCTAGATCGGTTGAACCAAATGTGGCTTGGGATATATATATCTATTTGATAACCAAATGGTCATTTATAACAGACAGAAAACTTCTGGTGCTGAGGGCGAGCGTTTAAAGGAAGCAGCTAACATCAATAAATCATTATCAACCTTGGGGTATTTTTTTACCTTAATACATAATTTCAATTCTTTAGATATAATTGTCTTATTTCTGCTTTCTCACGAAGTAACTTGTTTTCTCTAATCGTGCTTGCAGTCATGTTATTATGATACTAGTGGATGTGGCAAATGGGAAGCAGAGACATGTCCCTTATAGAGACTCTAGGCTAACGTTTCTTCTTCAGGTTGATATTTACTGGTTTCCTTTGACATCTTCATTCTCAGGAATCTTCTTATTCATCACTATTTTTGGCATAAAATACAGGACTCTCTTGGTGGAAACTCGAAAACAATGATCATTGCCAATGTCAGCCCTTCTATCTGGTTTGTTCATTTGTTTGGAACTATGTTTTCTTCATTGAAATTCTACAAGATGCCAGAAAAGAATGATGGAGATTTACTCATTTCACTTTTGCAGCTGTGCTGCAGAAACATTGAATACACTTAAGTTTGCTCAGAGAGCAAAACTTATTCAAAATAATGTGAGTGCCATTCAATGATCAATCTGAATTGTGTTGAAAGGAATGAATGTCATCGACCAATGTACATTCTGTGCCTTGTTCTTGTAGGCTGTGGTGAACGAAGATTCTACTGGGGACGTAATTGCTTTACAACATCAAATTCAGCTTTTGAAGGTGATATCAGATATTTCTTGTAGTATAAGCTATGTGTCAATAGTTGATAAATAAACTCAATCGGTGAAATTTTGAGGCAGGAGGAGCTTTCTACCCTCAAACGACATCAGAATGTCTCCAGGTCTTTGTCATTTCCTCTGGCATCTGTCAAAGATATAAAACAATCACTAGAAGATTGTTGCTTAGAAAATGCACCTGAAATGGTTGAACAACATGATGATGATAGGCTTAATTATGAATCCAAAGGCATCAGAATGTCCCACAAACAGGTATACTTGGATTTTGCTAGGTTGATGAAAGGCCAGTCAAATGACAGAATTTATGCTTGATGATTGAACTGATGTTTCTATTATTTTTCCTGCTTTGTCCTTCAAGATATAATGAATTAGAGGCTTTTCCTTTGTAATTCATCATATGTGTTTTATGGGAGGGTGAGCCTTGGCCAATGGTAAGGCAATGCATTATGACTAGGGGGTCACAAGTTCTAGTTGCGGAAACAATCTCTCTGTTTATAGGGCTAAGGCTGATTGTACATATGACCTTCCCAAGATCCTATGATGGTGAAAGCCTTGTGCTCTGGCCTGTTAGCTTGTGGCTAAGCTATATCTACTGCTAGAAGCAAGTTATACCATTTTCAGCATCTGCATGAAGTGATTATGATTTTATTTCCCTCACACCATCAATTATTTTATAATATTCAAAATCATTTTTGACCCAGCTGAAATCATTGGAGACAACTCTTGCTGGTGCTTTGAGAAGGGAGCAGATGGCAGAAGCTTCTATTAAGGAACTAGAAGCAGAAATTGAACAATTAAACCATTTGGTATTTCTTTTATGACGTTTCTTGCTTTTTGAATTTTACATTTCAACTGTGTCTTCACTCTTTATCCACAAACCCATTGTTGCTCAGGTTCATCAAAGAGAGGAGGACACTAGGAGCTGCAAAATGATGCTTAGGTTTCGTGAAGACAAAATCCGTAGATTGGAATCACTAATTGCTGGTTCCATTCCTTCGGATACATTTTTGCGGGAAGAGAATAAAGCACTTTCTGATGAGATTCAGATACTTCAGGGCAAACTTGATCGAAATCCTGAAGTTACTCGGTTTGCTGTGGAGAATATCAGGCTTCTAGACCAACTTAGAAGGTGATATATCCTTTTTCCCATGACAATGCATATGAAATGTTCTCTACTTTTAACAGTTGCTTACCATGACTATCACAGATATCAAGAGTTCTATGAAGAGGGGGAGAGAGAGATTCTATTGGCTGAAGTATCTACTTTGAGGGAACAGGTACACATGTCTCTAGAATCTAATGCAGAAATAATTTCCCTTCTAGATTCCTTGTTTTGAAGCTTTTATGATTGGAAAACCTTTGTTCCGCAGTTGCTTCAATTTCATGGAAGAAACTCCATACAGGGTGATTCAAATTATGGCATTCAACCTCAGGTCAGTCTCTATAAACTACCTATGTAGTTCATAATTTCCATTCTTTGAACATTTCATTCCCTTTTCCCCGTCCTCTTTGTTTTCCTTTTTTAGTTCTTGTGAATGTTGCACGTGAAAATAGAAACTATGCTGAAATTATGTGTCTAAACCAGACCACAAAAGGATATATTTATACTAGCATGGTATGAAGTACAATCATTGTTAGAATAATAATCAAATCCTAAAATAGCTCCTTATTTAAAGAACTGATTGATTGTTCACATATATGCTAAAATACATATTTCTAACAGTGTCCAATTACTATTGGTGCAGAAAGCTCAGTGCTGTAGGAAAGAAAATGAATCTGTTGATGTAGAGGTTTTATTCCTGCCTTTATAATAAATTTAACATTTTTTCTATTCAAAATTGTGATGTGAAACCTCTTCTGTTCATGGATTGCAGCTAAGAAATGCCCATCACGAGTTACAGGAATGCAGGCATAACTTAAATTATTGCTTAGAGGAGAATGCAAAACTCAGTAGGTATGATTTTTGTTCTCTTGTTGAAGTTCATTTGGTCGTACACAAGCACATTGGAGTTTTTTGGCGGTAACTATCCTAATTTTTTTGCATTGCATATTTATCCAGGGAATTAGACTCTTTTCACTCAACGCTGAGCAGCACGAATGCCACAAAGGTAGTGTGGTTATTCTGATATAACATCTCTCGCTTTTACTCTTTACTATATTGTAAAAATCAGTAAGAGGAGGAGAATGCATGTGGTAATTGCATGGTCGGCTTTATTATGAACTCAATCATGTTAATATTTTTGGACCTTTTGCAAATTGCAGAATTATAAACTTCCGGCTAATATATTCACACACATTATGTTCTTTATCTCCGACAGAATTAGTTTTTTAATCCTCTTGTTGTGTATGTTCAGTGTTATGTGAAATAATGTTTATTTATTATTATTATTATTGTTTCAGGTTTCTATAAATGAAGCATCGTGCAAAGCTCAGGCACCTCCACCTAAGATGGTAGTGAAGCATGAACCTCAAATGTTAAAACACACAGATGATATGTTGAATTTGCACCTGGAATTAGATATAACGAAGATCATTCTGAAGGAAGAGAGGGCCTACCGTGGCATATTGGAGGAGCAAACAACATGCTTAAATCTGGATTTCCAGATGGCAAAAGACAAGCTTTTGCTGACAAGCAAACAATTAGAAGATGCAAATGATGAGCTGAAAGAGACAAAATCCGTCATTGAAGCTCTTGAATCCCAGCAAATTTTATCAATCAAAGAGATAGAAGAGATGAGGATTAAGAACAGCAATTATCTGGGGCTTATGAGGAAACAAGAGCGTGAGATCATGGCCTTGAAGAACCAACTTGCGTCTAAAGAGTTAAAGGATAATTTTCCTTCAAATCATTCGGAGATTGAAAATGAGTCCACCTTACAGGTAAAATTCAAAAGGATGCATGATTCTCTTGAAAAAGCCAAGCAACTGAACCTGTTGTACCAAAGTGATCGTGCGTTTCAGATTTCTAATGAGGAAGAGATGGATGAAGTGTGTCGGCAGGCTGAGGCTGAAACTGCTGAGGTAATTGTCTGTATGCAGGAAGAACTTGTCCAGCTCGAGCATCAAGTACATGATAGTCATTTGAAGGAAATAGAAATGAAAGAAAGTATAGTACAATTGGAAACTGAATTGAAGGAGGTACAGGGAAAATTGGTTGCTATTGTTGATGATAACCAAAGTTTATGGGAAGAGCTTGGGCAGAAAGACCTAGAACTAAGATCCTTGGCTGAAGAATGGGAACTTTTAACCTCTGAGATTGAAGAGATTCTTGCTGATGGATGTGAGGCACTTGTTGATGCCTCTGATGAACTTGGCCATATAAGCAATTCATTTCCTCAAAAAAGGATCTGGATTTCTGAACAAGTTGGCATGGTGGTTAGAAAAATCTCTGAAAAAGAATTATTAATTGATGAACTCAGAAGATGTTTGGAAGATGCAAGCAATAAAAGAAGTGATATGGATTGTATGCTGAAGTCCTTACGAAGTGCAGCACTGGTAATTACTGAAGCCCACCAGAGGGAATGCACTGAAAAAGAGAAAGAAATTCTCCTACTGACATCACAGCTAAGTGAAAAAACATCTACTGTGATAGAGCTGAAGCAGCAGTTGATAATGGCAGAAGATCATATCAGCAAAGCATCAAATTGTGCAACTGTGGCTTTTGTTGTTGTGAATAGATTGTCAGAAGTGAATCTTGGTTACCTTGGTGATCTAAAGTTCAAGGATCTTCTGCTTAGTGAATTAGAAGAGACTAATCATAGGAAGGATGCCCTTCTCATCGATCAGTCCACTTCACTTGTACAAGCTGAGAGACAGATAGCAGTATTGCAGGAAAGATGTGACAAATTATGGCAGAAACTTTCTGAGGAGCAAGAAAATTCTTGTGCTTTGGAACAAAAGCTTGAAGATATTGAAAAGAATGCTATTTCTGAGACAAGGGAGCAACTGGCAACGTTACAAGATGGTGTCTCTTCGATCAGGTCATGCATAGCCTCATTTGCAGACAATTCAGAAGGTCTTGATAATAGAAATTCCTTGGATGCATGCTCGTCATATGGTGATAATGGTGAACCAAAGGTAAGCGAATGTTGATTTCTAATAGATTACTTAGATTATGTCACATTTATTTCATTCATGGTTGTGGTGTATGTTTTTTATTTAGCATATGCTATTTTGGCATTGTTGCAGACAAGTTCTGGAACTCATCAAAACAATGATTCAGATCCACTTTCCGTTGAAGAACCTATAGTTGACCTGGCGGACTTCCCCTTTAAATTGGTTGAAAGTGGATACAAGAAGAAAGACCTGAAATCAAGAGGAGTTTGCAAGGAAGCATGTGAAAGAGATGTTACCATTACACTTTTGAGAAAAGAAATAGAATGTGCTCTTGAAAGCTTAAAAGAAGTGCAAGATGAGATGGCCAGATTAGAAAAAGAGAAAAAGGAGATGTCAATGTGTGAAAAGCAGAGTCGGCAAAGCATGGAGTGCCTCACAACTCAGATACTTGCCCTACAAGGATCTATGAGCCACTTTGAAGAGCAATCCAAAGTCAAGATTGAAGTACTCATTCACAAACTTAGAGACCTGGAGAAACCTCTGAGAGAAGCTATTTCCGATTGGTATCAAAAGAAAGAGGTAATTCTTTTTTGAATTAAATATGATGTTCTTTTTAAACCTCTTCTGTTGTTTTTGTTCTCTTCCATTCGCTAATAAAAGAAATTGGTGTATGCTTAATTGTGTTGATTATGTGCATTTACTTGCTTTTCTTGTTGTCTGGTCTTGTCCTCACTTCAGTTTTAAGGTTAAATGAATAATTTTAACATTCATCAACTTCATAACACACTCCATGCAGTGGCTTGAGCTTGAAGTTGGAAACGCAAAGATCATTACAACTCAGAAAGCTGAAGAGGCATCTTGTATTCTTGCTAAATTTGAAGAAGCCCAGTATACGATGAAAGAAACAAATATTATGATCAATGAATTAATGATAGCTAACGAGTCAATGAAGCTTGATATTGAAAGACTGAAAGAAAGAGAAGTCACATTACTCAATGAGAAGGGCATATTAGTCAGCAAGGTTGAGAGCTTACAAACTGTTGTTGATTTGAAGAATCAGGAGATAGATGACCTTGTTGAATCAAATCTTATAGAAACAAAGGATCTTGTTGTGAAGATGGATGATGTCATTAAAGAGGTCCAATTGATGATGAAGGAAGATTTCATGTCTTTAGCTTGTGATTTAGAGTGCTTCAAGTCTCAATTTTTATATTCCACCAAGTTAATACAACCGTGGCTTGAGGAGATATGGTCTCAGATAATTTTAAAAGACTGTGCTATGTCTGTGCTACACCTCTGTCACATGGGTATTCTACTAGAAACAGTAACGGGGATGCATGCAGAAAATGGTTTCCTTTCACATGGCTTGTGTGAATCAAACTCTATCATAAGTGATTTGAAGGAACACAATTTTAGGACGAGGCAAGAGCTAGATATGTGCAGAATCTTGAAAGGGAAACTGCTTGCTGACATCAAGAACAGTTTTGATCGCATTACTAGGAAGGAAATGGAAGCTGGGGAGATCACTATCAAGCTAAACACTTTTGCCAAAAATATATCAGACCTACAGCATCAGGAGGAGATGATGTTGCAAAGGTCTAACGAAATGGGATCCCAACTTGCTATGTTGATGCGGGAATTGGATCTAAGTAATACTGATGTTGTGACATCCCTTTTAGATCAAGAGAAACTACTGAAACAGAAACTAGAGGCCATTGAGTCTCAAGCTGAATTTTTTATGGCAGATTGGTATGCGAAAGACTTTGAGTCACTCATCCACACTTCTCAATTAAGAAATATGGCATATTATGTATCTGATATAGAGGAGCATAGCGTCAAGTATTCTACATTAATTGAGAAATTGAAGAAAGAAACAATCCTTTTCCAGGTAGAAACTAAGCTAGCTGAACAAATTTTGATGGACAAGGAAGTTGAAGTTTACAATCTGAAAAGAGAACTTCAGCAGACAAAAGTGGAAAGGCAAGGCCTATTGGTGGAATTGAATCAGAACATCTTAAGGATTACAGAGATGGGTGAAGTAAACAAGGTCCTTGAAAAAAATAATGAGTTTCTAAAGGATGTTACTTGTTCTAATAATGCATTGAAGGATGAACTTTTTGAAGTTAAGGAGGCAAAGAAAAGACTGCTGGATAAGATTCTAGATCTTGAAGCAGATTATGATAAAGTAATTGGTGATCTCATAGAGAAGGATGTGACTTCTGAATTTTCTTTCCATCAGATTTCTTTTCTTCAACATCAAAATACAGAGTTAAAGAAAGTAAACAACATGTTGGAAAATTCATCTTGCAGACTTAAGAATGAGTTGAACCTACAAGATTCAGAGTTAACTAGAATGCAAAGCTTACTACAGGTTGAGTCATCTCGAAAGGATGATGTTACTTGTTCGAATGATGCATTGAAGGGTGAACTTGTTGAAGTTAAGGAGGCAAAGAAAAGACTGCTGGATAAGATTCTAGATCTTGAAACAGATTATGATAAAGTAATTGGTGATCTCATAGAGAAGGATGTGGCTTCTGAATTTTCTTTCCATCAGATTTCTTTTCTTGAACATCAAAATACAGAGTTGAAGAAAGTAAACAACATGTTGGAAAATTCATCTTGCAGACTTAAGAATGAGTTGAACCTACGAGATTCAGAGTTAACTAGAATGCAGAGCTTACTACAGGTTGAGTCATCTCGAAAGGATGATGTAATAAAAGGGTTGTTGTATGATATGAGCTTACTGCAGGAATCCGCATCTATCAGTAAAGACCAGAAGGATGAAATTGAGGAAATGGTGGCTACAATGGAAGCATTAGAAGCGGAGCTTGCTGTTAAATCAGGTGAGCTTGCTGACATTGCTGTGAACTGTCAGTCACTTGAAGCTCAGTTGCAGGACAAATCAGACATAATTACGGCTCTTGAGTTGGATCTCTCAAAAGAACGTGAGGCTCTGAAGTTGCAAGTCATAGAAAATCAAGAACTTAGAACTCATATTGAAGAGACCTTGGAAGCAAGAAAACTAGCTGATGATGAGCTAACAGAAAGAAGGAAGATAACAGAGAGCTTAGAAGATGAAATCTTGGAAATGAGCAGTGTTCTTAGCCAAATGAATAATTCAATTAAAAATATGAGTAGTGATCTGGATGAACTCACTATTGAGAGGGATCAACTTCAGGGTCAGATAATTTGCCTCAAAGAAAGGCTTGGAGAAGCTGAAGCACAAGCTGAAGCTAATGAAGCAATTGCTCAAGAAGCTCAGAAGGTAATGCTTTATTGATTAATAATGCATCATGTTTTCCATCAATGACATTAATTGTGAATAATCATTGACTCAACATGAAGAACTTTGTTATGTAGTTTCATATCTTAAGGAGTCACTGAATATTTGTATCTTCAGCAGCTCTAACATGTCAATATATATTTTTCCATGTCAAATGATATAGCAAGCCATATCAATTTGGGATCTGTACTTTGTACAGTTTATAGAGATAGGAAGCTTCACAAATTTTTCAACTTCGGTGTCTATACAATAATATGCAATTTAGATTAACAATTAAGAGAGTGGAAGTTGAGACTCAGAATCCCGTAGATTGATGTACCAAAGGAAGCAAAACATACAGTACAATCATGATGTTTATACCTAACATTAAATGTTTGATCTTTGAAAAAAAAATTCCCTCTGGTCATTTTTTTGTTTTTGCACTAAGGATAACAATCAAAGGAAAAAATTGTGAACCAGCTGAATGATTGTTTTCTTTCTTGTTTCTATCTGAAATTTGTTACAATAATTGCAGATGGCAGAAACAAGAAAATTTTATGCTGAAGACAAGGAAGCAGAGGTGAAACATCTAGAGAGATCTGTTGAAGAGCTGGAAAACACTGTAAATGTATTAGAAAACAAAGTGAGTTTTCATTGTTTTTGGTAATTTGATAGGAAGCTCGTCTACCTTCATAGACTTTACACTTCATTGTTTGTTTTGGTCAGGTTGACATCATTAAAGGAGAAGCAGAACGACAACGGCTGCAAAGGGAAGATCTAGAATTGGAGCTCCACACAATAAAAGATCAGATGCAAAATGTTAAAAATGCTGATGGTGACATGAAAAGGTTGAGCTGCCTTTTGTGTATATATGGCTTCTATATCATAGACAAATGCGGATCTGCATGCTAGTCCATAAATCTATTACTATAAAGTATTTTTCCTGTTTCTATTTAAATCCTGTAGATTTTTGGATGAAAAAGAGAAAAGCCTTGAAGAAACCCTAAATCACATACAGGTTCTTAAGAGGGATTCAGCAGAAAAGGATGCAGAGGTAGGATTTTCAAACCACGATTAATTATATCTTTTGGATTGAAATTTCTTGCAATAGTAAAATTTCAATTTTTCTTGGCTTGTTTCTGACAGATGGCACAAATGAAAGATCATATTTCGGAGCTAAATTTGCATGCTGAAGCACAGGCGCAGGAGTACAAGCAGAAAGTTAGTAATTATAGTAATTGTCTTGAATAAAATGTTCTTGGATGTCATATTAGTTTTGATTTAAAGCTCAGCGGTACCAACTATGCCCATAGAGCTCAATATTGTATTCTTTATTCTCATGCTATATATAATCTTAAATGTATCATTTCTTTAAATCAGTTCAGAGCATTGGAAGCCATGGTTGAACAAGTCAAACCTGAGGGGCTTTCTACTCATTGCACAAGTGCTTTGTCAAACAAGTCTGAGAAGAATGCCACCAAATCTCGAGGTTCTGGTTCTCCTTTCAAATGCATTGGGTTGGGCTTGGCACAACAGGTAAAATATGAGAAGGTTGAAGAACTGTCTGCTGCAAGACTGCGCATTGAAGAACTAGAATCCCAGGCAGTGTGCCGACAGAAAGAGGTAGGCCTTTCTCTTCAACTGCATATTCTACAGTTGTTGGATTTTGCTTATGGGCTTCAATTCGTTTCTTCCTTTTCCTTCTCCAGATATTTTCACTGAATGCTAGATTAGCAGCTGCTGAGAGCATGACGCATGATGTAATTCGTGACTTACTTGGAGTAAAGTTGGATATGACCACCTATGTGGTAAACTCATCTATTTTAAGCCATTTTTCTTGGCATGCATTTGTATTTTTGTATTTCATGTTTGTGATACAGAAGAGGAAAAACAAATAGTTGTCAATGTAATTTATGTACTTGTAATTTATGGTTATGAGCATATGGTAAAAATGAAAGAAAAAATATTTTTTTACTAAGTGGGTATTTGAACTGGGTCGGCCCTTTTTTTTTTAAAGATCATTTAGAGTTCCATTTGCCAAATGGCACTCATCTTTAGTTTTCTTTTGTTAATGTAGTCACTATTGGATAATCAGCAAGTGCAGAAGATTACAGAGAAAGCTCAATTTCTCACTTTAGATCCTCAAGAGAAGGTAGTCTAAACTTTGAACTAGATTGCGCTGTTATCATGCTGAAGCTTAGTTAAGCTGGATTGCTTGCTATATTCAGGAACAGGAGGTTATTAAACTAAAGAAGCAGCTGAATGAATTTATTGAAGAGCGGCAAGGGTAATTAATTTCAGTTTTTTTTTTTGAGTTGAGAATAGAATCTCATGTCAAACTAATATTAGCTTTTCTTTCTTACACACGCACTTCTTATGATTCTCAAACCCTACCTGTCAGATGGCTGCAAGAAATGGATAGGAAACAAGCCGAATTGGCAGCTGCACAAATTGCATTGGAAAACCTTCGGCAGCGAGACCGGTTACTAAAAACAGAAAATGAAATGTTGAAGGTAGAAGATTAAAATAATTCCCCCCTTTTTTCTATATTGATTTTCTCTTTTATCTCTAATTGGCTGGCTTTGGGGCTACTCATTTTGTGAAGATGGAAAATGTAACTAAGAGAAATAAAGTAATGGAACTGGAGGAAGAAATGAAGAAGCTGTCTGGGCAGCAAAACCTTCAGCAACGTATTCATCATCATGCTAAAATTAAGGTAAGATATTATCATTTTACTTACCTCGAAGCTCAAGTAGGTGTGTTTGTGCTTCCTGCATTATTTTTGCAGCGCTAAACTCAAAATATTGACAAAGTATTTTATCCAAAATAATAATAATAATAATAATAATAATAATAATTAAATATTGACAAGTTATCTTTAATTTTATAATTCCATTTCATTGAAATCAATCTTGAGACTGATCGTGGAATAATGCAACAGGAGGAAAACAACAAGTTAAAGATACAGAACGAAGAACTCAGCGCAAAGCTACGTAGGGCAGAGATTTTCCATTCGCGTGTCAAAGTAGACGTTGCTCGTCTTCGTGCTTCAGCTGGGGCGAAACCATGGGTTGATTTTGATGAGGAGCAACGTCTGATGATAAAACTGATGGTCAGTTACCTAAGTAATATATTGTGCTCTAAGTCGCCAAATATAATGGAAGTTTAAATATTTGAATGAATAATGCCACAGGAGATCGAGGAAGAGAAAGCTCAATTAGCACAGCAATTACTGAGATTGTGCACCAATGTTTTAAAGGTATGCGACAATGATTTGTGGTTCTTGGTGTGCCCCTTGTCTCCCAACATCTCCAATGCAATAAACAAAGGCAGGAACTAGTTTAACAAGATACTAACCCACAGTTATGCTTTACTTCCAGGCTGCTGGAATAGCAAAACCAATGTCGGATGTAAATCCTTCTATTGCTGAGGAGGCCCTAGAGGAGCTCAAGAATAAGATAACTTCTCTTGAAATGGAACAACGGGATTTGAAGTTTAAGGTATGCACAGAATACACGAGTAGAGTGAATTTGAATACCAAGTTTTCTATATCTAATTTTAAAGAACTAACAAAAAAGGATGATGCTTACTCTTGCACAGAATAAAATTATAAGTGAAAGGATTCGATTATCTGAGCTCATACCACAAGCTTCTCCTTTGAACTCAAGAGCTGGGGAGAATCGTATAACTCCACCAAGGGCATCCCAAGCTCCTTTCCTTTCCAATTTTGATAGATAGTAAAGCGTGTTAGCTTGCAGATAGCTATTTGTAATATTGTGTTTAGCCATTCATGCTGCTATATATTCTTTGATTATCGTGTAAATAACAATGTATGTACAGTTCAACTAGAATTGTTATTTATAAATGAGTCAAGTTATATGATCTAATCTTGGAAGGTTAAAATCAATGTGTTTAAAAAATTTCCTTTATTTTTTAAAACTCTTCGTATTAGAATCAATTTTCTACCTAAGTTTTGAACTGATTTATTTTTTGTATAAAATATGTGTAACTGATATTATCTTGTGCTATTTTAACTGATATTATTTCATGTATATTATATAGATGTATTGATGCTCTATTCTTCCGTTCATGATTTTTCTTTGGTAAGTGGTGTGTTGGTGCATCTTGAATTTATTGTAACCAATAAAGAGAAAACGACCAGCTTTTTGAAAGAAAGAAAGGAAATTTGGCATATTTGTGTTAATTATAAATCAAAAAGAGAAGGTCTGAAAATGATCAAAGGATGAGAAAAAAAAAATGCACTCGATAGGGAAAACGCAAAATCTGAATCTGTTGTTTCAAATTTGAGTTGACAATGATTTATCTAAGCATTCTTAATTCATGTTACTTCGGTTTTTCTTTTATTTTATTAAAGTTAATTCATTTATTTTATTTTCATTTTTTGGGATCAAAGATCATTCATTAATGGGAAAAACATTTCTCCTTATTTTCTGCATTACTAAAATGATGTTGTCCTGAAATTAGAAAATAAAAATAAAGTATATTTTAAAAATTCGATTTTCCTCTCGTATAATAGATTTTACTAAAACACCATTCATTTTTATTTCAAAACACCTCAACGACTTTGTTTTGGATGGCTCCAGCCAATAACTTTCAAGACTTCTTTTATGTTAGTATCTTTTTGTTACCATCTCAACTTTGAGTACCCCACTGTCCAGCTCAAACAAAAAAAACAAAAGTCCAAGTATTACGAATTTGGTCCAACCCAATGGACTTTCATGTGATTGAGCTTCAACATGAGGCCTTAACCTATTTGCCTTCCCAATTATGGTTCCCGCCATCGCGGTGCTCTTTCATCTCAGCGTCCACTGATAACTGACTCACTCTAAAACGCAGCGCAGAGCTCAAAAGTTTCAATTCAATTTCCACTCAAACCCTAACCCTAATTTCATCGCATGCGTACATCTCCACCAATGTTATGGTGAATTGCATGCTGATTCGCATTAATGAGTATGTATCACCTCCTCCATTTTACCAAAATCACCCCAATTTGAAAGCTTTGAATATAACCCTTATTTCTCCAGCATCCTTTTTAGAAATTCCTGTCCCTAAGCTTAACCCATCTAGCAAAACATAAATTACTCCATGATTTCGCAAGCATCGATCTTATGATCATACTCAATCACCTTGAACCTGCTGATACAAAAATTTGAAAAAGAATCTCACGAAGTCTCCGTTAGAGATTATAAGAACTTTCTATTTTTGATGATATTAACAAAACCTGTTCTGACCCATATGCAGGAAGATTTAGGAAAAAAAGGAGCCTTGTTGATATCACTTCTTTCTACATTTTATCTTCCTTCAATGGAGCATATTTTCGTGCTATGTAATCCTTTCCCAAAAAACAAAAAAAAAATTGAAAAACAAAAAAAAATCATAAATATAGGGATAATATAAAAAGGAGAGTTATAAAAAAAATTTGTAAACCGATCTTTCATGCACGTAAAGATAGCGATAATATAGGTTATATTTATTTATATAATGTATATTATGTATTAATATAAAAATTTATGTAAATTTTTTTGTAAACCCATCATTCCCCTAATATAAATGCATTACTCTTTTTTTATATTTCATAAAAGATGTACGAATGTATAAAGTATAGTTGGCAAAATGTCATGAAACAAACGGAAGAACTTGTTGGCATGGGGAAGCAGACATGAACATGACACAGCCAGTTGGGTATATTTTGTTGAATGAATTCCATGGTTTGGAATGTAATTTGCAACAGAATCCCTTTATTTAGCTAATATGGTAAGTTGGCTTTTTAACTTTAGTGATATCATTTTTATAAAGTTTTATCGGAATAATTTCTTAATCAAACATATTACCTATATAATGCGTATCGACGCGGTACTGTGACAATCACTTTAGGACGTGACACTTTAGCAACCGCGTCCTTTGCATTTTTTCCTGACAACTGGAACGTGATACCCTAGCAATCACATCCTATTCCCAAGACGCGATACCCTCTAGTTGGTGTCAAAATGTGTCCAAACAACTATTGCGTTTTGAAGAACTTGTTGGAATGGGGAAGCAGACATGACAGAGCCAGTTGGGTATATTTTGTTGAATGAATTCCATGGTTTTGAATGTAATTTGCAACAGAATCCCTTTCTTTAGCTAATATTGCCATGGTAAGTTTGGTATATGATCAGATTGTTGAGTAAAACTTCTCCCCAAAATTACCAACTAATGCAAAATTACAGCAATACACTTTATTTTATCTGCAGTGTGTTCTCACTCTCAAGTTTGCGCTGCACATTTTCCACTCAACACAGTCACTCATTTCTTACTTCTTGAACTTTACACAATACTGTGTCCAATTCTCTTTTCTCTAATTCACATTTCACCAGGGAATTAGTGTGCCTAACACATATTCTGTCACTGACTGTTAACCTGCTATATTCTTTACCAATTTAGATGTTCTCATTTGTGTTATTACTAATAATTTTGCTCAGAATCTCTTTCCTTGTTTTATTATATATTTGAAGGGATTTGATTTTCTCATGTTGCATAAAGGGACTTAATTTTGCTCAGAATTCAATTATTATGTCGTGACTCAATTAGTGGTGGGTCCCACCTTTATTAAAAAAGAAAAAAGAAAAATTTTGCACGCAAATCGAAGAATCACAACATGAGAAATGCAATATGAAAAAATATTTTCCCATGAAAGGGGTCTTTTCAGTCGTTAAATCATGATAATAGAATATTTGGACCCGAATCGTTGTATTCGGGTATGGTCTGGATGGCATTTGCAAGTTGGGGGCCTCTTGCAATATCATCATCATAAGATAAAAACTTCAGGAGCCTTCGCTAACATCTTCCTTACTTTTAAGTTTATTACAGTTTCCTTTTTCCACGAAGTTTATAAATGCAGTGTGATAGGCTCAATACGGATGGCAATTGAAGGAAAAAAATATTTGGGTCTTTACTTCCCTTTTTTATTTTTTTTGGGAAAACTTTATTTTCACACATTGTGGTCTATGTGTGTATCATTCAGCACCCCGTGGTTTAAAAATCATCACTTATATCCCTTGTGGTTACATCATGTGTCATTTAACCCCTCGAATGACTAAAATACCCTCATAATATAAAATATCAAAAATACCCTTAATAAACTAATATTAAATTAAAAAAATGTCAAAATTATCCCTAATTAAACTAAATTGTGTATAGACGTCCTATCTATGCTTTTATTTCAGTATTTCATCTCTTCCTCACTCTGAAATAATAAAATAACAATTTATTAACTGTTCAAAAACCATATTTGTTATTATAAGGCACAACACAAGCACTCCCCACCAAAGTTTCATTTTAGAAAGTGAGACTTCAGAATTCCAATAGTCAGAGAGATCAGAGTTATCCATAGAACGAGAAATGGGAAGAGCTCCTTGCTATGAAAAGGCAAATGTGAAGAAAGGACCATGGTCATTCATGCATGATATTAACTATCCAGATCCAAAATATTGATAAGGTGCTCTTAACTCAGCGAGACGAGATCCTGCGTCACCTGAGGGAAAACTTGCACCGTACCAGGCAACGTATGAAGGCTCAGGCGGACAAAAAACGCAGAGATGTCTAATTTGGAGTGGGAGATCTGGTGCTGGTGAAACTCCGTCCCTACCGACAACGATCGGTGAGGAATCAGTCCTTCTCCAAGCTACGCCGTCGGTTTTATGGACCTTTTCCCATCACGGAGCGTATCGGCGTGGTCGCTTACCGTCTTGAGCTACCGGAACAGTCTCGCATCCACCCGGTGTTCCATGTTTCCCTCCTCAAAGCTTATAGGCACAATCCCACATTTCACCCTGCTCCGTTGCCACCAGTCAGCTGGGACAACCATCCAGTGGTCAGCCCCATCGCTGTGCTTCGTACTCGAGCGTTGCGCCATGGCCAAGATGAGATCTTGCAACTTCTGGTACAGTGGGAAGGCT
This sequence comes from Gastrolobium villosum, assembly GCA_032173675.1. Classification (NCBI taxonomy): domain Eukaryota; kingdom Viridiplantae; phylum Streptophyta; class Magnoliopsida; order Fabales; family Fabaceae; genus Gastrolobium; species Gastrolobium villosum. The sequence continues at coordinate 498,824 of JAVKPL010013628.1, read as the reverse complement.
TGCCACTCGAAGACGCCACCTGGATCTCCGCTTCGGAGTTCGTCCAAGCTTTTCCTCACTTCGATCTTGAGGGCAAGATCGTTTCTTTGAGAACGGGGGGAAATGATGCGAACCTCTCCAACCTTGCAGAAACGGGAGAGGGAGAACCTGATCAGCTGGACGTGGGGAACCCAAAAGATGAAAGGATAAGAATGGGAAGTAGAAGGAGAAAGAGACCTGAGTGGCTGAATGACTTTGTCACTATCCCTTCTACACGTGGCCGAGGGAGGCGGTGATGGAAGGTTGTCGAAAGTGGGCTCAAAGTGATGTATGAGCCAAACTTCTTATTAGGGCCTTATGGGTAATAATGGGCCTAGCCCTGCTGAAGCCCATTAATATTTCAATTACAATTTGTTATTTTACTAAGGTTGTTATGCACTTTATATATAGGGAAAGTGGGAAAGCATGGGTATTGTTGATTATCTGTAACAAACTTTTCTATCTCTCTCTTGATATTTCTGGAGTTGCCGGCGTTTCTCGAATTGCCGTTGATAATACACTGTTGTTTCCTTTCCTTCTCTGATTATAAAGTGCATAACAATCTTAGTAAAATAACAAATTGTAATTGAAATATTAATGAGCTTCAGCAGGGCTAGGCCCATTATTACCCATAAGGCCCTAATAAGAAGTTGGGCTCATACATCACTTTGAGCCCACTTTCTACAACCTTCCATCACCGCCTCTCTCAGCCACGTGTAGAAGGGATAGTGACAAAGTCATTCAGCCACTGAGGTCTCTTTCTCTTTCTACTTCCCATTCTTATCCTTTCATCTTCTGGGTTCCCCACGTCCAGCTGATCAGGTTCTCCCTCTCCCGTTTCTGCAAGGTTGGAGAGGTTCGCATCAGCCATTCATACATGTTACTTTGTTTTCTCCAATCATCAACTATATGCTGCAGTGGAATGTTGATGAGGTAATCAGATAGATACTCAGGCCTTGCACTCAATTTATCAAAGTGATGCATGTGTGCCTCAACACATATTTGGCTTTGGCAAGTGAGAAATTTTAAAAACAAAAATTATCATTGCAGGGAACAAAAAACTTGGCGACAAATAAGAGTAGAGACATACGTTCTTGTGCAGAATTAGAAAAAAAAAGGTATTAGGTTTTTAATTTTAATTAGAGATAATATTGATATTTTATTTTCAATTTAATATTTTATTTATTAATAGTATTTTTGATATTTTATATTATCAAGATATTTTAGTCTTTTTGGGAGTTAGATGACACGTAGTGAAACCACAATGGGTATAGGTGATAATCTTTAAACCACATGGTGCTAAATGATACACACACAAACCACAATGGGTGAAAGTAAAATTTCCTTTTTTTTTTTTTTTTTTATATGGCATAACCAAAGTTTATGACTATTGATAAGCACTCACTCACATTGCAGAAAATTCTGGGGGTTCAATGTAGTGCTTTATTCTATTGGAGTGTATGTAGTTTATAATGTACGGTGCTCGAGTCATTTGATTGTCCGTAAAAAAAGTGCACACACTACTATGCTTCTGTGCTTTTAAAATTGAATTATTGTCAAACATTAATCATAATATAGAGCGCATGTGAATATGGTTAGCACTTGGCACAAATCTATGCCCTTCCATCCCATTTACGACCTTTCATCATTTATCTCTTCAGGAGTCAGCATGTGGGTTATATTTTTGCCGTAAATAAAACACACGGTTCGTTTTTTTTCTCTAATACAGATAAATTATCTACAATAAACTTAAAACGACGTTATTTTAGGACAGAAATCAAGGTATTTTTATAATTTCAGTTTTTTAAGGATTATAATAGTCTTTATAATATTCTAACACCAAAATGACATCATTCTAGGAGTAAATACAAATAACTTATCTATAATAAATGCAAAAACATTTTTCTGTAAAACATATGAATATATTTTATGGGAAAAATTATATTTATAAATTTTTATTTATAAGCTATTACAAATTATATTATGTCTTATTGGTAAGATACTATTGAATAAAGTCTTACCGATAAGATATAATATAATTTGTAAAACAAAATTACGAATATAACCCTACCCATATTTTATACTTTAAAGAAGAAAAGACATATTGCTTCTAAAGTTGAGTTCTAATACCACTTCGCCACCCTTTTTTCTTTACCTTCTTTAAGGTGATTATTATGAACTATTTGTCCACATGTCATCAACCTTTTTTGATGCTTGAAACTAGTTTAATCTATTATTTTATTTGAAATAATGAAAGAATAATCTTTTAAATATTTAATTTTAATAACAGCTTCGTAGTCTCGGATATGGTTTAAAATTTTTAAGTAATTATTAAAATAAATACTTCTGTATAAACCTATTTTTTAATTATTTTATTACACTACCACCGCCACCTACTCCTAACGTGAAATATATACGATATAAATGGCGTGCAATAAGCTTCTTTAAAAATAAAAAATAAAATTATCATTCATGTCAACAGTATAAATGATGTGTGGTGAAATTAAGTTGTGGTTTTAAAAAGAGTTTTATAAAAATTATCCTCGTTTTACATGCCCTAATTTTTTTTTTTTTGACTTCAAAAGATGTGGGCCTCATAAAATATTATATGTGTAAAAAAAATTTTGTGCTCGTGTTAAATGCAAACCCCTCGAAAAATAAACAAATTTGTGGAAGAGTTATTATATTAGTGTTTGTCAAAATGAGAATCTTTTAGTGGAAGGTGGTCCCTACTTTTGGAAAAAGCATCGCCGTTTCATATGCGGCGAACTGATTCGACTTTTCTCTCCTCACTCATCATTTGCCACCGTCACGCCACGCTCATCCCATTGCACCCACGTTTTGTTCCATTTTTTTTCCTTTCCCTTTTTGTTTCTTTTCAGCAGAGACAGAGATAATCACCAAAAAAATCTCAGCAAAACTTTCTTAGCAAGAATTCCATAATTTTTTATTGTTGATTTATCATTGCATAATTTTGGAATACTCTAAAAGGAAAAAAATAACTTGCAAAAAGAAGAAGGGAAAATAAGTAAAATATTTCTCTAAAACTAATTTATATGTGAACTATGTAAATAAGAGTGTATTTACTTTTAAATTCTAAAATATTTATATTACAATTATTTTAAATTAAATCAAGAATAAATATATTTTTACTGATGCTTTACTTCAAAGGATGCATATCTGAAAAAAAAATAAAAAATCAAAGGTTCTTTTGTTTTCTTTTAAGTGCTCTTGTTTTATCATTACCCAAAAATATACTTTTATATATGTTTTCTTTTAAGATGCTTTTTTTTTAAGATATGTCATATTCTTTAAAAGCGGGATTAATGCCTTTTAAGTATAAAGTAATATGATTACTGATTAGGCTTTCGTAATTTACGAGCAAAACTTTTCTTTTCTTTTTATTTTTTTAATAAATATTCATCCACCACTAATTAAGTCGATAATTGAATTCTCATGCAACATGAGAAAATCAAATCCCTTTCTTTTAAGATGCTTTTTTTTTTAAATATATGTCATATTCTTTAAAAGCGGGATTAATGCCTTTTAAGTATAAAGTAATATGATTACTGATTAGGCTTTCGTACATAAGTGATACTGTGATACTTTTTAAAGGTGCGGTTTATTTATGCTTGTACCGATTAATTTAGGACAGTTCATCGATAACTCATCCGGTCAAGTTAGTTAGGTAAGATTATAATGGTAGAAAAACTCTCTCTATTAAAATTTTAATATATATAGCTACACACCCAAATCACATGTTGATTGTTTTAAGAGATTAATATCTCTCATGTTATAAAAAATAATTTTATTTTTTATACATATATAAAATCCACATGAGTCCATATAAAAAGAGAAGAAAAATAAATGAGTCATACATAATTTTATATGTATATAAAAAATAAAATTATCACCTACATTTGTTTCAAATTAAGAGCGTAATGTACCTATCCACTTTTCATTGCTTTAAATTAGCTTAGTGAGCTACTTAATTTGAATCTCATTCATACTCTTATATTGATAACTCATAAATATCAGACACGTTAAGATCTTGGAACGAGAAACTTACACGCACGCAAAAATAATAAATAACAAAAATTCCTGATCACCCCATCCAAAAAGTTATTTTTTTTCTCCTATTAATATGTTTAGATCAATAAAGCTAATTAAAATAATACCAATTTAAGTAAGGTAAAACAATGAAAATCTGGAAAGCATATGTATGCATCAAAATGTACTGGAAGCAACCAATAAGTATACGACCCTTATTGATGTGTGTGTGTGCGCAAACGCATGCACCTTGCAATTGATTTTACTGTTGTCTTTGAATGCTTTGGTTCCGTAAATTATAATGGTTGAATTTGTGCGAAAGCAACCAAAATAGATATTGGAAGTTTGGAACACTCTTCCCAAGGAAGCCATATAATGCACTTTCTAGAACTGGAAAGTGACCCTTTTGCTCTCTCAGTGCACCATGTATGTGATTCTCACTTGTGAGAATAACAAGACTTATCATTATACTGTTTGTTATGCGCATGAAGCAACAGATCAAGCATAAAATTCATTCCTCATAATTAATTTTAAACTGCATTTTCCTTTGCAATCAAAGTTTCTGAACTACAAAACTGTAAAACCCATGATATATAAAACCTTATTAAATAATTTAATTGCTCTACAAATTAATTCCTTAGCATTATACCTTGTACTTATAAGTGCATTCTTTTTTATAGAGATAACAAGTCTCTTATTTTTATTTGGGTGAAATTGCATCACTGTTTACTTTTTCATTTTGATTTAACTTGTATCAAGAAAAAGAAAAAGAAAAAAAACCTTTGGGAAGTTTTTGCCTTTTCATCATATGTTGAGGTTCTCTTTCATGAATAAATATTTGGTGCTACTGTTGCACTAAAGATTCAGTATATCCCACCAATGAAAATATTACATGTCAGTCAAATTTTTCTTTTTTCAGTTAAATTCTCCCTCTTTTCTTTGACATGTAATACTTTTATTGGTGGGATGCACTTAATATAAGTGCATCAGATGCACCAAAGATTTATTCCTCTTTCCGGAGTTGAAAATTATGGAGGTGATTAAAATGTTAGAAAAGGCAAAAAGGATAGAAGAACTAATAATGAAGCATGATGTACTATGTGTGTGACAGAGGAGAATAAGTGGAATTTTTGCAAGGGCCAAGCAGCAAAGACCAACAACAACAATAATGTCACACACAAAACAATTCCTAAAGAAGACAAAGGACACAAAACTCTAAAAGCCAAAAACAGCCTCACAAGATAGTGAAAAAACTGTTAGATGTACTATGACTCATTATTCTAAAAGATTCCATCTTTCACAAAGGGCAAAAAAAAATCCAAGCCGTTGTTATTATTATCATCACATGGATTGGGTACAAAATAGATGCCTTCATGAAGGGGTTGAGGTAAGGGCTGACACAAATGCCATTAACCCATGAATATGAGCTTGTCATCACGTGAAAGATGCTCTTATTTTGGTTGTTGGATGGGGGAGGAATTTGTCTAAAGCTCTTATATAAGGTATCTTATGTTCTCTGGATCCAATAAAAAAACAACTTGGGTTTCTGTAACTTTGTTGAAAGTGAAAGGAAATTGGCCTCTTCACTGAACCTGTTGTAAACTTGAATCTGACCTTCAATATAAAGGGTACCATGCAGTATTAATTGAGCAGTAGAAAGGAGTCCCTCGTGTTACTTTTATGAGAGTATTAATTATGTTATCAGAGAAAAACATTAAAAATAAAATTAATAAACCTATCGGGTTCTATTATATTTGCTTTTGTAATTTTTTTTCCTCATAACATGTAATATAAGAGTATTTTGTTCTTGGTCTAAAATTGACGGTATTGATCTACCAACAAATAAAATGAAAATTTGACGGTATTGATAAAGATTAACTAAAAATCTCACAGCCCTTTATTAGTTATTTTGTTGCAATCAATAGCCCGTGCGAGGTTATAAATTGGGGGGAGGGGGAAGTTAGAACTCAAGAAGATTTAATGACCGAGTTACTGGTGTGGAAAAAAATAGACTAGTGCTTTTATAACTGCCAAAACTTTAATAGTGTAGCAATTAAATTTTGTGACATATCTAATAAAGCCTACGTGATATAATTTTCAAAAATTCGCTACTAGCGAATTATGCTAAAATGTCAAAATTTAACATGTGGCATTTTTGGTTCTGAAATCATTTTTCTGTGTAGCGAATCTTGCATGCATAATTTACACTGTGTAGCGAATTATATTAAAAATATTCAATTTATGTTAAAAGTTAAAAATTTTTTTTAGAAAACGTGTCACTTTGGTCACTCTCCCTAAATTGGGAGGCACGTTAGAACTCAAGAAGATTTAATGACCGAGTTACTGGTGTGGAAAAAATAGACTAGTGCTTTTATAACTGCCAAAACTTTAATCTAGTGCTTCTAATTAAATTTTGTGACATATCTAATAAAGCCTAGTTGATATAATGAGAGAAACAAGTTTTCCACAGGCAAATCACTAAGATTTAAAGCTTGAATACCAAAAAAAAAGTAAAGGGTATAACCAAAACGGTTGATTTGAGTGGTACATATTTGATTTCGCTTAAATATGATTTCGGGTTCAAGTTCTTATGAATGCAAAAAATCTCTTGTCTTTCATGAAAGATACATGTGACTTATAAAAAATAAAGTATATATATATATATATATATGTGTGTGTGTGTAAAAATATTTTTGCAGTTAATGTAGATAAATTATTTGCATTTATTATCAAAATGACGTCATTTTAGAGATTGAAATCTTAAAAAAATCATAAATATAAAGACTATTATAACCATGAAATAAATTAAAAATATAAAGACACAATAATTTCCGTCCAAAAAAACTTTTTCAATATATGTTTTGTGAAACTTGTTTAAGATAAAGTAGTATGAAACTATGGTGATTGTTAGAGATACCATTTTCTTGGATTCCGGTTTAGAGAGTATCTCCTGAAATTAAATGATGATGCTTTGCTTTGGCCATCAAATTCTAGAGGATTGGTTGGCAACTAGCTAAGCGTCCACAAACCACAAGGTCAAGCTACCCCCCACCCACTACAACCTCTTTGTCTTTGTCACCAAGAATCAAAATTCCATGTACCTCCCACTTTTGTTTCTATCTTTTTTTTTTAATTTCCTCCTTGAACCTACTATTAAAATAATTTGTTCCAAGTTGAAATTTTGAAAGATCCTACCATTTCATGATCCATGACCCTTGTGTTTTCAATTCCATGCTATCATTACTTCCATTTGGAAGAAGGATTCGCTTTGACTGCTTTAGGGAATAACACAACATAATAATAACCACCAAGCGATAGAATTGAAAGCCACTGCAAGCATTAAATATACCATTATGCCCTTTACTTTTCTTTGAAATTTTAATATGCTAGTCTTTTAATAATCTTATTTTAGTTGACAATTGATTACTGATAACTTATTTTATGAGTTACAATAAAGAAAGCTTAATTTGTGCACATCTGAAACCGAATTAGACTCTTTCGGCTGAAAATGAGTATCTTTTTATATTATTTAGTCAATTTTTCTTACCTACAGGCTATAAGCACAAAGAATTCAATAATGCATATTTTGGTCGAATCTTGACCATATATCGTCTTGTATTAATTTATCATGACAATTAAATGTGCTAGATCTATCTGATCAACTAATTCTGTCATCTTATCTTTACCTTATTTGGTGGAATGACCTTTGTTAATATAAAATTGTTTTTCATAATAAAATCATATATATTTACTATTTTAAATATAATTTAAAAGTATTAAAGTATTAGTATATGTATAATAATTAAATAAAAATATATATCGTTACATAAAAAATTATCATAAATTTAAGTATATAATAACACTTCTTTTTTATTTGGAGGCAATCCATGTATTGTTGAAAGTTGAATATTACTTTATACTGACAAAAATATTTATCCTTTTAAATGACATAACTTATATCATTTTACTCTCATAAGGAGGTGAGACTCACACCTTTATATTTTTTTGTCAACTCTCTCTTCTCCTTTATCTATCTCTTTCTCTCACTCAGTGTTATTAAACCCGGACCGACCCGGCCGGGTCGACCCGGGAACCGGTAAACTGATCATATAACTGGTCCGGTTGAAGCAACGGACCGACCATGCATCAGAACCAGTGCGACCTGGTTTTTATGAAAATCTAATCACCACACAAAAAAATCATAATGGACATACTTGAATATTTTTTTACATTTTCATAAGTTATGTATTTACTTTATTTTTTAAAATTTTTTTTTTATAGTTAGAGATGTCATTCTTTCTCTTTATATTCAATGGTGATTTATTATTTTTTATATTAAAATATTTGAAATTTTAATATTTTTTTTAGATATTTGAGTATGTTTATAATTTTTTAATATAAATTATAAAATTGTATATAAAAATATCCTCCTATACTTTATACATAAGAGAGATAGTAAAAATGTGAAAACATTTAGGACGTGAAAGAGAAAGAGACCATCAAATGAGGGGTACATTAAGAAATATAAAAACGATATGAGGGTATTTACGAAAATTGACATGGTTTGTACCTTCTTGTAGGTGTGTGGATTCTTTGATTGTAAGCATCCGACAAAAGCAGTGGAGATGCGGGAAACGGGAGCGAACAATTCAAACTGCATGTTAAAGATAAGAATAAGATTTATTATTATATATATCAAATTCAACAAACATTATACAAACATTTAATAGTAATAAAGGGGTGAATCTTAGACTAAATCATAATATATTAATTACGAAAAAAGTAGAATTTTGCGGAGCGAGAGAGATTCTTAATTCTGTGGAAGAAAACTGGAATCTAACGGTTGTAAAAGCTTGTCCCTTTCAACAATAAAAAAAGCAATTTGGAAAATAAAACAACAAAAAAGGCATCTTTCTTCTCTCTGTAATGTTCCAGACGTAATCCGAGGCAATATCGAATGTGGGTCCACTGCACAATTGGATTCCTTATCTCTAAAACTGTGTTGAGTTTGTTTGGGTAAACCAAATGCTTGAGCGCGTGACAAAACACGCACTCCATGATAGTTCATAATGTGAAGGTATCTGGCCAGCCTGTGGATATAGATTTGGATTCCACACCATCTTTCTAAATATTTAATTTTATATAAAAAATGTTGTCCATGATTTGTACGAATTGAATTGTACCTAATAAAAAAGATTTTAGTTCAATTCAATCCTTAGGTGGAGTTATCTTCTATTGAGATTCTCTTTTGCAACAATTTTTTTTTATGTTCTTATTAAAAAATGGAGAATTTTCTATTTTAATATGTTATTAAAGCTTCATTTTTTTTTCACTTTTTTTCTTCTTCAATGTTTCCTTGAAATGACACGAACGTTTGTTTCGATTTAAGAATCTACATGTAGAAATTATGGGCCACTTCTTTTTAGTATGAGCCGAATAGCATATTCAATGTTGTGTATATAGTTGTCTCTATGTTATTTGGCATCTTAATTGCAATCGTTAATAGACAAAGTTATCTCCTAAAACATACCAAACCCATTTATCAACAACAGAACTAATTTCTGAAAAATATCTGGCCGATTTATGGGATGACTCAGTGCTTAAGAACCAAAAATAGGGTATATATAGTTGTCTCTATGTTATTTGGCATCTTTTGCATGTTAATAGACAACATTAGTTTTTTTTTTATCTTTATTATTTTTTCACTTTTCCAATTTTATTATCCTATTTATATGATCACCTAAAAATTATGATCCCGATTCACTTTAAATAACCTCCAAAAATAAGAAAGATGAGTTTGACAGAGGATTCGAAGTAGATAAGACTCGTAAGAGTCAAGTCTATGATACGATGGTATAGGATTTTATCAAAATCGACTGATTTTTCTTCTAGAGGGTTACGTAACGCGTCATTCTCTTTTTTGTAAAGCTGTATGGTATGTATTTAGAAATTTCTCTATTTCATGTGTATATCATTATTCATGGCGGAGTCACATTGGTGCCACGTTTTAAGTATACCTAAATAATGTTTCAAAATTTTTGAAAATTAGTCATGTTCCGGACGTAACTAAATAATTGTAGCTATTTTGGCACCAACTGAAATTTTTAACACTCACTAAAATACTTTGCTGGCTTCACCACTGATCATCATTGTGTATGATTTAATAATTAAACAAAAAAAATTAAACAGTCATTGACAATGTGATTTTGTGAAGATATTTACTAACTTCTTAATTATAGTAGTCATGTCTTTTTGGATTATAACTATTTGGTGGTAATAGTCATGTCATTTGTATTACAATGAGTTGATGGCGTTAATTATGTCTTTGAATTACAACTACTTAACAATTTTGAAAAAAATAAAGAATATGTTAGAAAAAATCATTATTACAAGAGAGAAGTAAATTCTCAAAATGCTTATATTTTTTTCCTTAACTCCAAAATATTATGAATAATCAAATGAGTTTAGAAAAATTTGTTGTTGCAAGAGAAAAACAAATTTTTTTAATATTCTATATTTTTTAAAGATTTTCAAAAAAAATATTTTTTTGAAATTGCATATATATATATATATATATATATATATATATATATATATATATTAAGGAGTAATGGAATAAGTGACAATCCTTAATCAATTTTATGCCATACTATGTACATATAGGAGTTGTAGGGTAGGGAAGGGTTCTTAAATTTATGATATCTAGTACTTTAAACTAAATTTTTTGACAAATTCAAGTTATTAGTTGTTAAAAGTTTATAAATTTTTCCACCCATAAAATAAATGAGTCATTGATCCGGTCATTAAGTTATGTAATCTACAATTACTGCAAGAATAATTTAACTTAAAAATACTTGAACCCATGATTTATTAATTTCCTACCTATTTATTTAGCATGTTCCTTATATTGCATGAGTATAAGTTGAATACACCCAAACTCGTGAAATATATTGTATTACTTTAACCACCCCTTCCCCAAAGAAAATAATAATACTGTTTTTAATTAAGTAAAGCGTAAATCAAGAAAAGAGCATCTCACTATTTAAAAGAATAACATTTCTATATAAATAAATCAATTCTATTTAATTTTTTAAATTATTGAATTGATAATTCAATCATACTTAATTTTTTTAAAAATAATTTAAATTTCAGGCATCTCTTCAAAAGATTAATCAAAATACAAACAAAAAAGAGTGCAAGAAAATAAAAAGGACAAGTGTTGGAATCTCCATATAAACACATATATTCCATCTTGGGTGGCGTTAGTTCCAAGAGCAAGTGATTCTTGACTTATCAAAACAGAGATACAAAGTGATTTGGAATATCATATTAAAATAACTTATCATTATTTGATCAGACCGATCCTTCTTGCTTGCTTCGCTGTCAATTTGGCTAAAAGAAAAAGGTGTTGGTGCATTACAAATATGGGTTTTATAAGAATCATGTCGTAGAAAAAATGATTGTATTGTTATAGATATTTGTTTTGCGTGTCAAAATTTTTTATTTTTTGTTGTGGACCTTACAAAATATTATGTGAGTAGAAAATTTTTTATAATCATGTTAAATCATAGATCATAAACCTACAAATATACGAAAGAGTGTCGATAAAGTTTCACAAAGTAATAAGTATGGTATTTTGAGGATAAAAATTAAACTTTAAACATTAAAAAAAATTATTAGAAAAGTTTCTTAGTTCTAATAGTTAAGATGTTACATAGTTAATAATAAATAACTATTAATTAAATGAATTTAACATTTTGTCGATGAAAGTAATGTGAGATGATGGATTTCAATGTAAATTTAGATTTTGTTTAAATTAAATGTTTGCCGTAAATTTAACAAAATGACGTTTTTGGGCTCTAATCAAGTTTCAGCAATGCACATTATATCCATTACATAGAGTGATGAAAAATAATTTTCTTTACAATTTTCATAATAATTCGTTGTTAGGTTTAGTGTCATTGTTAACCATAACAAAAGAAAGGATTAGAATCATTGTGATTTATTGACTTAATTATACTTTGGTACTTTTTTTTTATGATCGATGCACATTCTTTCCATTTATCCTTATTAGCTTAACCATCATAGTTCGATCTAACTCCATATGTTAAATTTTTCTAAGATAATTTTAGACAAATGACTTCAAAGCTCAAGAGGGGTGAATTGAGTTTTATAATTTTTTTTGAAAATTACAATTTTGAGAAAAGATTTTTTCAAACTTTAATTAAGATAATAAATTCTAGGTGAATGTTCAAATGTTTACAAACACAAAAAAAAAATCATTTCTGCAAATATTTAATTAGAAATAGAAACAATTATATATATGTCTAACATTTAATTTTTATTTATTTGGAGCTCCTAATTAAAATTACAGTGATAAATATTATAAATAAAAATAGAAAATATTTAATTACAAATCATTTTTTTTCTCACATTCCACACACGTGTATAAATTTGACGATATCATATATATATATATATATATATATATATATATATATATATATATATATATATAGGGGTTTACTAATCTCATGTCATATGAGATAGTAATCTCATGTGGGTAACATAAATATGTGGGTCCATAATTTAAAAAGAAAAGAAAAAATTGACACGAAATTCTATGGTATATGACATAAGATAGGTATCTTATGCCACATGAGACTATCATTTCCCATATATATATATACATACATATATATTTATATATATATATATATATATATATATATATGATATTGTTATTACGTATTATCATCAATGTTTTTTTTTGTAAGCATTATCATTAATGTTAATATCACTTTGTTTCATCATTAGAACAATTATGTTGATCCAACAGTTATATTTATTTTCACCTTCATATGGTTATGAATTCTTGTATTTAATGTGAAAATAAATATAAATTATTAAATATAGAGAGAAGAAAAAAGATTTTTACAAAGTTAAATCATAACCGGTGGATAATATAATCAATATAATGGTGAAATAAAGTGGTAGTACCATTGATAATAACACTAATTGATAGTAGTAATAACTTATCTCTCTATATAGCTTTAAACTTCTCATGTGACTGGAGAAAATGTTTCTGTTTTTGTCGCAGAAATTTTTTTTTTATTACTCTCACATAAAAATGAGTGGGTCCCATATACGCTCTTCTTTTTATAATGGGACCAATACACTTTTAAAAATATTTTTCCACGCACACACACACAGAAAGATATATATATATATACGGTAAAATCATTTCTGCAGCCGTTTAAGTACAACGATGACAGGTGTATGGTTATGATTCCCCACATTTAATGCTTTCATCATTTGTATGGTTATGATTTCCCACTTTTAATGTTTTCAAGTATATATATGACAAGTATTTGATTGTTGCACATACAGCAGCTGCAGAAATGTAAACCCCTATATATATATATATATATATATATATATATATATATATATATATATATATATATATATGGTTTATCATCTATAATTTAACATGACAAGAAAAAATTTTCTACACTCACAACATTTTATGCGGCCTACAGCAAAAAAAAAAAAAATATGGCACACAAAACGAATCTCTATAACATAACACAAACATTTTTCCTACAACATAACTCTTATAAAATCCACACATATATATATATATATATATATATATATATATATATATATATATATATGAGGTGGGATCATTTGACATGGTGTCAAATTTGAAGTTTGACACCTCATCTGAGAGCCGTTAGATCAAAAAAGATCAATGGTGTCACATGCTTGCAAATCAAAGTCGTTGATCTTTTTTGATCTAACGGCTCTCAAATGAGGTGTCAAACTTCATTTTTTTCACCGGTGTTAAAGGATCCTGCCTCTCTCTCTCTATATATATATATATATATATATATATATATATATATATATATATATATATATATATATATATGGAAGAGAGGAGAGAGAAAAAGAAAACTCGGGGCCACACACTTTTATGTTTATATAAAAATAAAATTATTTCCTACAACATGATATATATATATATATATATATATATATATATATATATATAGTTGGGGTAAACATTTCTACAACAACTTTAGATAAGCTTAGCTACATCTGCCATTTTTAACTTTGTTCTCCCGGGAGAACATAGTTATAACGTTAAAGTTGTTCTCTTTTTTCTCTTCTCAGTTACTTTTCAGAACTATTTTGCTGACGTGGAGAGAGAGAAAAGAGCAACTTTAACGTTATAACTATGTTCTCCCGGGAGAACATAGTTAAAAATGACAGTTATAGATAAGCTTATCTAAAGTTGCTGTAGAAATATTTTTGCCATATATATTTATAGGGAAAAGATATTGTGACAACCAAATTGTGTTACTACCAAACAATCTTACCGTTTGATCGATTATATCGATCTAATGATTATATTTATTTCCATATTTGTATGGTTATGATTTTCTAAATTTAATATTTTATATTTATTTTCACCTTTGTATGGTTATGATTTCCCATATTTAATGCTTTCACTTTAAATATAGGGAATCATAACCATACAAAGATGAAAATAAATATAAACGTTGGATCAACATAATCGATCTAACGTTGAGAATGATTGGTAGTCACTTGGTAGTAACACAACTTAGTTGTCACAATATCTTTCCCCATAATTATATATAAAGGAAAAAATATTTCTTTAATCATAAGAGATAATGTTATCTCCAACAACCCCAACGCCATGATGAAGAGAATTAATGTAGGATATTCTGAAATTTTATTTGTTTTTTGTATATAAATTTTATCATAATATCCTTCATTAATTACCCTCAAAATAATATAATTTTGCGATTGTTATAACTTATAAATGCTAAATCAATATATTATATTATTATGAAAATAATAAATTTTATATTCAATTTTAATCATTAATATATTAGTATTTGAATATTTTAATTTATTAATTAGGTGACTCATATATATATATATATATATATAATTGTGAGTATCTGGTGTTATTTAAAAAGATGAGTAAATATATTTTTGGTTCTCAATATCAAATACGAACCCATTTTAATCTCTCCTAAAAAGTATTTATATTGATTTTTTTTAGAAACTAACATGAGTTTTCTTTTAATTTCAGAAAAATCACAATTTCAAAAAATTAAAATTTCATAGGAATTATAAATTGACTTTTATGTTTTAAGAAATTAAAATAATTTCATATTTTTTTTCGTTGAGGATAAAAAATTATTTACTCAAAAAATGTTGTATGAAAGATGAAAATTAAGGTGAATAGATTAGAGGAGTGAAGCGGTGAAAGATATTGGATTAAATACGCGAGGACCCGAAAGTGACTTTTAAAATCCTCCGTCGTCGATGCTCTTTCTCTCTCTTAACTCTCATTCCGCAGAATCTTCGCTCTGAAATTTCCCTTCACATCTAAATCCCGCAACCCACTTTTCCTTTTTCGTTATTATATTATTATTTTTTATTTATTGATATTGATAATCTCACTCTTCTCAATCCACATTATTTATTTAATTCCCATTGCATCTTCTACTCTTCATTTCGCTTCTCTCTCTGTCTGCATCTTCGTTTCGTTTTCCTCAATCTTCCTCTTCCTCTGCAACTCACAAAACAAAATCTTCATCATCGATCTGAATTTTGAGGGCAATAAATAAGAAAAAGATACAAATGGGTTCGGTTCCTGCAGAACTGAGCTTGGATTTAAGACCCACTTTTGTTCCCAAAACCATCACTGATTTCCTCTGCGACCTCTCCACAATCCCATGTGCCCCCGATAAACTCTCAAGGCTCAACGATTTCCTCGCCCGATTGGAAGACGAGCTCAGAAAGATCGAGGCTTTCAAACGCGAGCTCCCTCTCTGCATGCTCATCTTAAACGACGGTTCGTTTTGATTCCCATGATTTTATTTTGTTTTGTTAAATGGGTTCTGTTTTATTCCTCTTGAGTCGGTGATATCAGATAAAAAAGTTCTCAGCTTTAGAGCTTGTAGTTCAATTGGGGTTATGCAATTTTTTTTTTTAATTTTTAATTTTAATTTTTTTTTTTGTGTTTACCGTTATTGCAGCAATTTTAGCTTTGAAGGAGGAATCGGAAAAATGCAGGCCTCATAATTCTCTGCCAGTGTTGGAAGAGTTTATTCCCTTGAAGAAAGAATGTGATCAGATTGAGGAAAACAATAACAAGGACAATGAATGCAGAGATAAGAAGAATTGGATGAGTTCTGTTCAGCTCTGGAACAACACTACTACAATTAATGTCTCTGATAAAAAACAACAACATCATAAATTAGAAACCAAGGTACAATAATTAAAGAAGAAGAAGAGTTATATTCATTTAAGGGGTGTTATGACTCCCTTTTTTAATCTAAAAAAGGACAAGTTCATTTCAGTAATCTTAAAGAGGGTTATTTTTTTTTTATTTGATGATGACAGATAAATGAAGAAGAAGGGCAATCTGTGGCTGAGGACCCTTTCCAATCTTGTAGCAATAGAAATGGAGGAAGGGCTTTTATGCCTTTCTCCACTTACCCTTCTGTCCCTATGACAACAGTGACTCTAGCAGCAACCAAAGAAGAGAAGGAAGGCACTGTTTTGAATAGACTCTCTCTTCTAACCCCTGGAGTTAAAAGCTTGAGGGGATCCAGAACCAGCTCCAACAGGGTAGTTCCTTCATCTCCTCCTCCTACTCTCCACACAAGCTTGCGTGCAGGATCGCTTCAGCAACAACAAGCTTCTAGAAAACAAAGGAGATGCTGGTCGCCAGAGTTGCACCGTCGATTTGTTAATGCCTTGCATAAGCTAGGAGGTTCTCAAGGTTAGAATTTGAAACTTTTTATCAATCTTGGGATGAATATCAGTAACTAGTATCTTCTACTATTTTTGATCTATTTGTATTTCACTTTCTTAAACTAGAAATGTATAATTGGTTTACTTCTGGGGTCTCATAACACTCAATTTTGACCGATTTGGAAAATTATAGATTAGTAAATGGATGGATGTGGCAAAAGTGCATACCAGTCTTAAAAAGTTCAGGGATTTGATGCTGGGATCGTGTTGATTGAAATTAAGTGGTGTTGTTCTGTTTAGTACACGACTTGCTTAAAGCTGGATCAGCCAAGAGACAGATAGGGGTTTTATCTGTCAATGTTTTGGTATATTAAACCCAAGTGATTCATCTTTGCATACACAGATTTGGCAGGTCATAATAATATTACATCTTGTTTGGTTCATTTGTGTAATTAACCTCTCTGCGTTCAATGAATTGCAGTGGCAACACCAAAGCAAATTAGAGAACTCATGCAGGTTGATGGCCTGACCAACGATGAAGTGAAGAGCCATTTACAAGTGAGTTCTTTGTATTTTTTTTCTTCTCTTTTTACTGTATGTATAGTTATATAAGTGAATGGCCATTTACAAGTGAAGGGCCGGCTTGGCTCAGCGGTAAGCTTGCTTGCCGTGGTGTGTTAGGTCGCGGCTTCGAAACAGTCTCTCTGCAAAAATAAGGGGAAAGACTGCCTAGAGTATTCCTTTCCCAAGACACTCACGAAGTGGGTATTTGAACTGGGTCGACTCTTTTTTTTTTAATGTATGTATAGTTATATAAACGCCGAGATTGACATGTCTTATGAAGTTTGGATTGGAGATTAATATACGTTTTCTTTATTATTGCAGAAATACAGACTTCATACGCGGAGACTTCCAGCTTCAAGTGCTAATCAACCTGTTGTAGTTCTTGGAGGTTTGTGGATGTCGCAAGATCAGTACAATGACTCTTCAAAAGGTAGCAGTTCGGTGTCTGGTTCTCCTCAAAGTCCCCTTCATTTAGCTTCAGGATCACGGGGAAGGACATCCCCAACTGAGGGTGACAGCATGGAAGATGATGAAGATGCAAAATCCGAGAGTTATAGCTGGAAAAGTCACATTCACAGAGCTGGAAAAGTTGATGTATAGATACTCTCCACCATGAAATTTTGCAGATAAAGTATACATGGGAGGAGTTTTACAACTACAAAAGAATAATATATGATACATAAAAAAAGAGGGTCAACGGAGAGAGGCTATTGGAGTTTTTTGAAGGTTTAGCTTTCCCTTTATATACTAGTTGAGTTTTGATTAGAAACTCCGAATTAAAAACCCTTTTTCTCCACGTTAAGAAGAAGGTCATTTTTTTTCCATATCATGAAATTCTTTCATTTCTTTTTGTCACAAGAACACTCTGTGATGCCCCCAGAAGATATGAATTATTCCAATGTTTAGATGGGTCTCTGCATGTTTTGTTGGATATTGGCGTTTCATGATTGGACATAATTGCTGGATAATTTCTTCTCTTGCTTCTATTTACACAAATAAATCACTCCACAAATTTCAGAGATATATTATCCTGATTATTCACTTTATTCAAATGTCTTGCGTTTTATGAAGTTTTAGTCAATTTGTCACGGATAAAGTCCAGTTATTGCGTGGTCCAACGGGTTCAATAGCCGTTGTGAGACATGACGGAATTCTCACGAAAATTGGCTTAGAGATTGAAACATCTAATGATGCCCCCGCCATATCCCCTCTCTTATAATAAATGCTAGTATGCTGATGAATCACCGACACTTCAAAAATGTTGTCGTGTCGTGTCCGACACTTCTTGACACTCTTGGACACTCCGACACTCCCCGACACTTCAACACGCATTATAAAAATTCAAAAAAAGGTTCAAATGTTGTGTTGCGTTGAGTTTTTAGTTCCAACTATTAGATTCGTTGGATTACGATTAACATTTTGTTGAGTTTAATATATATATTTGGGATATCTTATGTTTCTTTGCAAAATTTATGAATATTATAAGTTTAGATTCATTTTTTTGTTAAATTATTGAACATTAAATATAATATACACTACATAAATTAAAAGTTATTATTTAATATCAAAACGTGTCCTAACGTGTCGAAATTTAACATTTTTTAGAATTAACGTGTCGAAGTGTCGTGTCGTGTCGTATCGTGTCACGTGTCTCGTGTCGGTATCGATGCTACATAGATGAATTGTTCCTCCTTATCTCTCTTAGCAAACGAGACTCGCGTGCAAGCATTTATTAGGAAACAGAGGGTATGCTGGACATTAGTTGTCACATTCTTTCTCTTTTATTTCAACAAATTTTTGTGGGAGTTCGATGGTGTCATCAGACAGCGGGTTTTGAACGTTGCGATACATGACAGAAAGTTTTCTCAACGAGCCTAGTAGCAAGACTTTGTCCATCGCAAATTTAACAATTTTTTTTCTTCCAGGAATGTGCGTTTGGATAATTAATTTGCCAAAATGTCTTATTTTGGTCGTTGTCCCTTAATAAATAAGGTGTTGATTGACCAATTATACTATACATTGAAGAATTTTATATTATTTTTACATCACTTTTTTAGACACTAATATATATATATATATATATATATATATATATATATATATATATATATATATAGCCGTTAGATCAAAAAAGATCAACACTCTGATTTGTCAAATTTAAAATTTTTTTGATCTAATGACTATCAGATGATGTGTCAAATGATCCTTATATATATATATATATATATGAGCTAGGATCCTTTGACACCAGTGTCAAATTTATATATATATATATATATATATATATATATATCTCTATATATATATATATATATATATATATATATATATATATATATATATATGAGAGGATCCTTTGACACCAGTTTTTCAAATTTGACACCTCATCCCGTTAGATAAAAAAGATCAACGACTTATCTGCACACAGATCTAATGACTATCAGTGGGTCCCACAGCTGATCCTTATATATATATATATATATATATATATATATATATATATATATATATATATATATATATATATATGCAGTGGTTGCACCAGTGTCAAATTTATATATATATATATATATATATATATATATATATATATATATATATATATATATATATATATATATATATATATGAATTTACACTTTATAAAACTAATAAATCTTAGCCGTTAGATCAATCTTAACCGTTAATTTATGTTCATCAAATAACTATATATATATATATATATATATATATATATATATATATATATATATATATATATGCCATTTAAGATTGTACGATTTTGAAGTACACCTGTACTTGTAAAAAAAATTCTATACCTCATTATATATCGGTGTCAGTTGAGGTGTCAAAGGATTCCTATATATATATATATATATATATATATATATATATATATATATATATATATATATATATATGACCAAGATTATAACGTATATAGTGTTATCTTCACACAGAAAAGTGGGTCCCATAATTTTTCTTAAAAAAAATAAAAATCCAGGATCCAGTTCCGTAATTTTTTTTTGCAACATAGAAATCATTTTGTCATATATATATATATATATTTATATATATATTTATATATATATATATAAAGTCAATTTATACATTATAAACTAATAAATCTTACGTTCAATCTTAACCGTTAATTTCTGTTCATCAAATAACTATAATTAATTAGATTATTCTTATTTTTACCAAAAAAAAAATTAGATTATTCTTATTAATTATTAATAAATTATAATTGTCATATATATATAATTAATGGTTAAGATTGTACGATTTACTGTACTTGTAAGAAAAATTCTACCTCATTATATATCGGTGTAAGTTACACGGATTCTGATTTATTCAATATTTGAGCGGTTAGATAAAAACAAAATTAATGACCAAGATTATAACGATGTATTCCTGAGAATACATAATTATAATCGGTTAAGTCGAATTTAATTTTTTTTGCAACAACAATTGAATTGGTAAAAATTATATTTAAAAACTTTATAAAGTGAAGAGATATAATTATGATATTTAGCTAAATTCAATGTAGAATTGATATTAAAGCAATTACAGTAGAAGTGAGGTACAAGTTACACGTGTACTACCATCTAAAATTTTAGGAATTGTCTGCTAATGTGGATTTTTTTCTCCTCCTTCATCTATTGGATTAGCACAGATGTTCCCTTCAACTTGCAGATCCCGATTGCATGACATGACACAGGGAAACTCATCTCTTACTTGTAAAATTATTTCATGTCATTATCCCTAAGATACTCACTCTATCAATACTCATTAATGAGGGTTGTTGTTTATATTTAATTTTATAACAACTCAATTACTGAGGTTGACTTGTGTCTCCAAATTCTTCCTTTTGTACATGGGCGTGCTCTAGGAACAGCAAGCAAGAGGGAAAACATCTATTCATTCTTTCTTTCTTTTTGAGTCCAGATATGGTGTATGGAAATCAGAAAGAAAATATTCACTTGGCAACCATTTCTGCATTTATGTTCAATTTGCAGCATCTCTTTGGGGCTTTGCCATTAGCACTGAAATCTAATTCATCCAATACACTAAGGGACAGCGCATGAAAAATCAAATTTTAGTTCAAATAGAAAAGTATTTGATATTGTTTTTTAATATTTACTAGAAGTGAAATTAAGCAAAAATATTATAAATTCAATATATAAGATATCAGTGGATCTGGATATGTTTAACACACACAATTATATATATATATTCCATGTCATTATATATATATATATATATATATATATATATATATATATATATATATATATATATATATATATATATATATATGGGGCATTGGCCAATGTAAGAGTTAGAAGTCTTACACTCAATCTTGATCATTGATTCACTTGTACTCAATAGCCCTTAGATATAAGTGAAATCAATGGTTAAGACCCTATATATATATATATATATATATATATATATATATATATATATATATATATATATATATATATATATTAAGGGGGAAGATCATCTTACACCGGTGTAAGAATAATAAGTCTTACACCAAATTTTAACCATTGATTTTCTGCATTTAACGGTTAAAATTTATTAGGTCTCACTCATTAATTAATTTGTAATTCCCAATAAATCTCAACCGTTGGATGCACGGAAATCAACGGTTAAGATTTGGTGTAAGGTTTATTATTCTTACATCGGTGTAAGTTGATCCTATCCCATGTATTAATATTACTTGTCACTTGATTTTTTTTAATAGTTGGCCCATGGAAGCTGAGCATGTGGGAATGAGAGCATGTGTTCGATCATCCTTAGTCCTTAATATCATCTTTGGGAGGGATTTAAAGCATTTATCCTGGACCCGTTCCGAATAGGATTGCCTCTTGTAAAAAGATACCTATGATTTATCAAAAATAAAATAAAATGAAATTTTAATACAAATTGGATAAACATTGCACTCTTATTTTTTAGGTAAATTATTATTAAAGTGACAAGTCTTTCAATCATATAATATATATTATTGCATTCATTATCTTAATTAGTCAAAGGCTTGAACTTCAAACCTCATTTTGTCCTTTTAACCTAACCCTAGTATCGCACAAGGGAAAAAAAAGGAAAAAAAAGTCTGTTAGTAATGTTTATCACGGATCAAGGTTCATGCATGACAAAAGAGTCACTATCACGAGCAAAATGATAGTGGAGAATCTTGCAAACAAAATAATGAAGGAGCCCACAGTGATATCCATTTATAATTATGGTATGCATTGTCTGTTTGGTGTAACGCGGGAGTGAAAATGATAGAATCTCTCTCATTATCTTTACCTTCTAAACCAGGCTCACCTTATCACAACCACCTACCATAATTAATTAAATATCTGGTTAGATTTCAAAATCTTAACAGTATTTTTTGTATACCTTTGTTAGTAATATAATAAATAATATAAACATGCAGAATCGCAAATCACATGGCAGATTATATATATACATATATATATATATATATATAGGGTTTTATAAGAGTTATGTTGTAGGAAAAGTGATTGTGTTATGTTATAGAGATTCGTTTTTGTGTGCCGGAGTTTTTTTTTTACTGCGAGTCCCATAAAATGTTGTGTGTGTAGGAAAATTTTTGTGGTCATGTTAAATGATAGATGATAAACCCCTATATATATATGGCTTATCGTTTCTCATGCTTGAGATAATTTTATCTCTTGTTACTAAATCATATAACCGTAAAAAGATAGATCAATGTTAATAAAGGAAGAGAGAAAAAAGAGAATCATATAACCATTCAAAGGTGAATCAATTAATATAAAAAAATAAATAAATAAAACGACGTAATTTTAGGATGACCGAATATAAATATATCTCAATCAACTTGAAATATTTTATAGTGATAGTAACAAAATGAGGTAATATGAATATCCTCTCTATATATAGAGAGAATATTTTACTCTGGTGTATGATTTTTTATAATAACAATCTTAGCCGATTCTAATTTGTTAGGTATTTGAATTATGAGATATAAGTACATTAATAATTAAAATTAAATATAAAATTTCTTATTCTTAACAATATAAAATTAACGTGCTTCAAAGACAAGGTGCGATCCCACATAAGAAGGAACATTGTTAAGAAAGATTCTTTGAAAGAGCAGCCAACTGGTAGTTTTCCATCGTGATATGTATGGCATGAAATTGTATAAAACAAGGAAATAGCACCAAGAGTCTGTCTACACGTGGAGATGCGTTTGGCGAAAAGGCCAACCACCACCCACCAATGCATAATAATAAAATTTAATCTTTTGACCTAACTTGTTTTGGTTTGGCTTCCAAAATCTATTTCAAATTTGCTTGTAGTGTTTGTGTCTCTCTCTTGTAATTGTTGGGAATCTTGCGAATATGATGGGACATGAACAGGGAACAAGTTCATATAATAATTTCAAATCTTAAATTGATTGCTGAGTTTATCAACTTTTTTTTTCTTTTATTGGCCATACCTCTAAAGACTAGTACTGGTTCGTTAACGATAAGTGATATTGGATATAGTATCTTTCTTAATTTGCGTTTCTATATTTTGCAGCTAGAAACTTAATTAGTAAGGAATTGTTGATTTGTAAAAGCTAGCATCGATATGATGGGAGGAATGTTGGAAGAAATAGTTATCATCTAACTCAAATATTAATAAGATATATCTTGCCAAAGAGTTAGACATACTAAATCATTTTCGGCTATTTAATTCTAAAGTCGAATCTTAATCCCTTGTAACAAATAGAAAACCATAAAAACTTAAAAGAAAAAAAGTCTTGTTTTTACTTAGGCTTATATTTATCTCATTTAACATGAGATAATCCATTTTTTTACACATAGATAATAAAGATGGGTCCCACTTTTATTTTTTCTTTCTCTAATCATTTGTGGGCCCCACTTATTATTTTGTTTCACCAACATAAGATACCTTATCTACATCAACATAAAAAAAATATTTCCTTTTTTACGTTGAAAGAAATGGACACCTGTTAGGCCAATGATGAAATTGACGTGTATGTTATTAGGCTTAGTAGCATGAAAAAAATAATTTTCTATCTTGGAGATATTTATTTTTTTTATTTTAATTCTCTCTCACTTGTTAATCACCATACTGTACATTTACACGTGCTATAGTAAAACTTTATAAGTTAAAAAAAGTGAAGCGGGAAGAAACGGGTTGAGCCAGACGCCAACAGTTATAGCTAAGTCTTGATTTGGATTTTATGATTATTATAATAATATCAAAAATTAATAAAATAAATAAAAATTACATAATTTTGGAATATCAATTTTTTTTTTAGATACATCAGAAAATAAAAAATAAAACAAAAAACAAACTAGCAAATCTGGGGTAGGCTACCCCCTCTGATCATTACGGACCAGTAAACTACATCCCATCGGTGGATTAGTAAACATCTGCAGTTCCCCTTCAAGCATGCAATGATTTTTCGCAAGCCAATCAGTAACTTGGCTACCTTCCCTCAGAACATGTTGAACTCGGACCAACCAAAGCTAACTAAGAAGCTCCTTAATTTTTTGAACTAAAAGCAACAAAGGATGCCCTTTTTCACAATTCTGAAACAATTGCAAAGCATCTGTAGAGTCCCTTTCAAGATAAATATTTTTGTAACCACTCTCCCAAGCCAACTGAAGACCCATATAAGCACCCCAGAGTTCAGCCCGAAGAACAGTACCATACCCTAACCCCTTAAAAAAACCGCCAAGCCAAACTCCATCACTATTTCTGATCACTCTGTGCAAGAAGATCTTCCTCCCTTACTATTTTTTGCACTATCTATATTTATCTTGACCCAATCATGAGGAGGTGGTTCCCACATTATCGTACGCTTAGGAACCAAAAGGAACTTAGCCCCCCATTAAGCAAGACTAACTTAGAATCAACAACACTCTGCACATAGCACCGCACCTTGGATATGATGACAACAACAGAAACCTTCTTGTCTTGAAAAACAAAAAGGTTACGGTCCTTCCAAGTATGCCAAGCAACGACACCAAACACCAAAGGCCACTCATAGTCATTCGAACAACCAGCATTACCAGAAAGATTCCATGACAACCATTGAAACAAATCAGAAGATAAAAAATTGCCCCATTGTTGAGTATGAACAAACGCTTTCCAAATCTGCAACACCATAGGACAATCCCTAATTGCACGCAACACATCTTCATGATGCATTCACACCGATGACATATGTCAGAATCAACCATATGCCTATCAACTCTCATAGCATTTGTCATTAATCTATTACCCATCATCAACCTAAGAAAAGTCTTGATACGAGGAGGTCCATCCCATCTCCAAACTCTACTCCACTGCTGCCCATGATTATCAACTTGAGAGTTTGAGAGAATCATAAGCACTCTTAACAGAAAAACAACCGTCACCCGTCTCATTCCATATAACTTTATCGTCATGATCAATAGAATTTGAGACCATAATATCGTCAATGCGATGGTTAACCTCCATAGGAAGTAAGTGCGCAAAAGTATCCCAATTCCAACCTCCTCCTATGATGCACAGACACGGGACACGACACGCCGACACGTTAATTCTAAAAAATGTCATATTTGGACACGTTTTGATATTAAATAAATTTTTTAATATATATAATATAATTTATATTTAATACATATAAGAGTCCATAATAAGTCATATAACCAATCAAATATTTAAGTTTCATAACATAAATATTAATATAAATAATTTTTCGTACTTTGTTAATTTTTTATGTCAAATTTCCTAACAGAAAAAAATCAATTTATAAATAATTTTTTATATTTACTTAAAAAAAAACAAAAAAAAAAACGTGTCCGAACGTTGACCGCGTGTCCGAAAAAGTTGACAGCGTGTCGAAAAAATGTGTCCGAGCGTGTCGGAACGTGTCCGACACACAAATTTTCAAAAAAATTGCGTGTCCGTGCTATACATATAATAACACAATATCAAAAATTCATATTTGTGTTAACCCATTTTCAAATTCATATCATGTTCATTTAAAAAAAAAGACACAAAAAATTTGTGTCGTGTCGTGTGTCAACCTACAAACTTAAAATTGTTCAGCATTAATCTTTTTATAGGTTATTCATGTCACGCTGTGTCATGTTAACATGCACAATAAACACACACTTTGACTTTGATGTTGACAGGTTATTCATGTTGTATTAATCCGCATAATAAGTGACAAACTTTAAAGTTAGTGAGCTACCAGTATGAATGTGCAAAATAAGCGGGTTATATTTATGTTAAAGTTTTGACCCATTTTCAAATTCGTATTGTGTTTTCATTGAGTGTATTCATATTCATGTTAAATTCGTATCGCGTCAACTTGAAATGTCATCCTTAAATTATATCCTCCATCCAAAAAAATAAAGAAATTATTTGCTCATATAGATTTTTGACTTGCGAGTCCAGATTGTTTTAAGTAAGGAGGCCGAAACAACATTCATTTGGACAAAAGTGTAGGCCTTGGCCTTTAAATTGGATGGTTCCATTTTAAGAGTTCATTGGGCTTCCGAAGAATGCCTGTCCAAAATACTTTGTGATTGTGTATTAATGATGTATATGTGAGTTCTCCATTATAACTTACACGCGAATATATAAATATTTCAATTACTACTAGAAGTAAGAATTCTGTGCAGCTAAATCCTTACTGCAAATTGAACCAAAAAGAATATATCAGTATACATCAGTAAAGTGATTATTACAATATTTATAACTAGTGGAAATGGCAATTATAAGAGTACCAACGAAATGCTTAGATGTATTAGCAAATGAATTGTTTCGATGTAAAGAAAGTCAAGAAGAGTTTAACCTTTTATAGTTAAAACAATTAGTCTCAACTAAATTATGATAGTTCAGTTTTTTTTTTTTTGCTGCGGGCCCCACGTTGTGTAGAGAATTGAGCAGGTGAAAATTATGTGAGACCATGTATTCAATATCCTTTACAGTATTGTCATCTATTGTCTTTGAGGAGTTTAAAATTTTAATCTAAAATTCATTCCAAATCAAACTAGTCACGAAACGTTGAATTAATTGAAATATCTCAATAAAATAAAATAGTTTCACGTATATATACAAGTGACAAAAAAGAAGAAGAAGATAGAATTAAATAGTGTCATTGAGGGAGGTATTATTATTATTATTATTATTATTAATTATTATTATTATTATTATTAAGAAAGGAAATTAGTTTTGACTATATCTAAATGGCAATGATGAAAGAAAGAAATGATTTGAGGAAGGAGCATGGTTTGAGGGATTTGCAAAAATGGAAGGGGATGATGGGGACCACTTTGGGAGAATAGTAACCTTAAAAGATTTAGTCAAAAGCCCACAAGTGACGGTTGTGTGTAAGAAAGAGGTGCCCGTCTTCGGGCGCGAAACGTGGATTCAATATCGAAATAAAAAGCAGTTATTAAGCTTCAACGAAACACAACACTACGTTTCACAATCACATATACAACACCAACAACAACAACCATTCTCACAATCCACACATATACACCACGCACAGAAACACGCACACACAGAGAGAGAAAGAACAATTGAAAGAGAAGGGAGAAGAAGCTAAAGAAAAATAAAGAATGGCACAGGCACAACCAGAAGAGAAGATCCACGAGAACCCAGAAAAGGATATCCAAGAAACAGGGAATTCCAGCTTCAAATTCAATGCCCAAGCTCCTGAATTTGTTCCAAGATCGCAAACCCAGATGCCAATTTCGGGTTATTTCTATCCCTGCTTCCAGATTCTTGGTGGGTCTGGTGATTCTGATTGGTTCTATGTTGGGGACCAAGACCCTTCATGTTTCATCCCCACTGCCAATGTTGCACTACCCAATTACTCCAAGAATATCCTTACCCCTGATCTTCAGCAAAAGATTGTCAAACAGGTAGATTTTTTTTTATTTTTTTTCAATCAATTTCAAATCACAAAGCATTTTCTTTTTTCTTGAGCAATCTTGCTTGTTGGATGATTTTTTTGTATTTAATTACTTTATTTGGATGGTTATTAATGCAATTCTTCAGAAGAAGTGGAGTTTGAAGCACCGATAAACGTTTTCGATACGTTATTCGATGCATACAGGATTCTTTATCAAACAATACGTTTCTGAAGAAGTGGAAAAAAAAATTTACATTGTGAAATTGTGAGCAAAATGAGATTTTGATTAACCCCATTGTGTGAAATGGAATTGATGTTTGCATATCTGATGAAGGGGTTGTTCTAGTTTCAATTCTTTGATACAGAAATCAGTTGTGGAGGTTCTTGTACGAATTTTGTTCTTTGTAACGTGTAAAACTTTCATTGCTTATCAAATTTAAAGATGGTGTGGATTGTAATAGGTGGAGTATCAGTTCAGTGACATGAGCTTGCTAGCAAATGATTCTTTCCAGAAACAGGTGAATAAAGATCCTGAAGGTTACGGTAAGGATTTTGGAATGTTGTTTTATCAAAATTTTGACTTTGTTTAGGGTTCCCTGTCCCACTTGCTTCCAAGATTGGAATAGTCTCATTGATGGATGTTGGTTTTGCCACAGTTCCAATAACCCTTATTGCTTCCACAAAAAAGATCAAGTCCCTCGTTAGTAACGTTCATCTGCTTACCCAAGCTCTCCGTTCATCGTCAAAACTTGTAAGTATTTTGGATTGAATAAGGCTTTGTTTTGGTCTTTTTCAGTTTTCTCTCTGACAATGCAATTTTTCAAGGTTTTGAGTGCTGATGGCAAGAAGGTTAAACGTAAGAATCCTTTCACTGATAAGGAGAAAGAGGAATTGCAGGTAAAGAAATGAGATGTCCTTTTGTCCACATGGATCATCTCAAAACTTCTTCTAATTGTAGCATAATGCAAAGTGCTTTTCTTTTCTTTTCTCTTGCAGTCTCGTACTGTTGCGGCAGAGAATTTACCTGATGATCATTCCAATCAAAATCTTCAGAAAATATTTAGTGTAGTTGGGAGGTGGGTTTCTTCGGCACACCCTTTGTTTAATTAATATGAACTTTAACATTCTTGCAGTTTCTTACATTTTGAAAACAATGTAATTGGTGGCTGTTGTGTGAACAGTGTGAAAACGATCAGAATATGCCATCCTCAAGAATCTAATTCTTCCCGCCCAAAAGGTGATTTCTTCGTCAGTAACAAGGTATAGAAACAACTTCATACCATATTAATATGTTGTATTGGTAGTTGTGGAATCAAATGATACTTAAAAGAGATTTTCTTACCCTTTGTTACTTGTGCCTTCAAGCTCCATGCACTTGTGGAGTATGAGACATCAGATATAGCTGAGAAAGCTGTGAGTCAATTCTTTAAGAACTTTAGCTTTAAGAAGCATATGATTCAATTATTACATCACTAACAGGGACGACTTTTCCTACTTTATTAGGTTGAGAAGTTAAATGACGAAAGGAATTGGAGGAAAGGGATGCGAGTCAGGATGCTGTTTAGATGCTCGGTATGTACATTTGTTGTGGCATCTGTTTAATTTCATATGCTGCTTCTTTATGGGTTTTTTATGTAAATTGTGCAGCCAAAATCTGTATTGAAGAGTAGAAAGTCGGAATTTGATGGCTATATAGATGACGATGAGATTCTTCATTCTGAAACTGCTGAGGATTCTTCTCATCCAAACAACACTGAATCATTTGGTGAGACTAATGTAAGTATCATGCATGTATAGTCAGTCACATCGGATATGTGGATTTGTTAGTCGTTTCTTTCTAGTCTTTCAGTTATCTCAAATCTCAAATATGATATATATTCAGGGCATCCTTACAATTCATATATGCATGAAAGTAAATTGTGCAACTCTTATTTGTATGCTTAGCCCTTTGGCAGGAAACATAAGCTTCTTCTCTTTGCATGCATCCCACATTATGACAGATATCTTGAATATAAAAATTTCAGTCATGTTCTTTTAAAAAATGATGCATTGAGCACTTTTTGTTGAGATATATAAAACCATTAATGTAGCCTCACCTAACAGCTTAAGCTTTTGGGTTGAATTGGTTCTTTACATGGTATCAGAGCCTCGTGTCCCGGGTTCGATCCTCGTCGCCCCCCCCCCGGCTTTCTTTCAAGTGGAATTTCTTTGTTCGCACAATTAGGTGGGCCTGTGCATTGTCCACCCTTCAAGCCCAATGGGCTCTTGTGTGAGGGGGCGTGTTGAGATATATAAAACCATTAATGTAACCTCACCTAATAGCTTAACTTTTTTGGTTGAATTTGTTCTTTACACTTTTCTATATCGGTTTTGTTCATTCAATCAATATAACAAGTCCTGAAATGAGGCTATTGTTTTTTTTTTTTTTTTTTATAACTTCGAAGGTTGATGAAAATTCAGTAGGATCTAAGAAAGGATGGGCTAGAGGACGTGGAAAGGGAAGAGGACGCACTCAAAGCCATACTGGACGTGGCCTTCTTGCCCCACCATCTCAATCAAGTAGCATTGTCCCGTGTGAAGCATCAACTAAACTCAACACTAAGGGCCCAAGAATGCCAGATGGGACAAAAGGTTTCACCATGGGACGGGGCAAGCCAATTAGTTCTGCTCTAGCCACTTCACCTCAGGAGTAAAGGGGTACTTCTGAAGTTTTACCCTATGCTATATAGTGAATTTTAGGAAATTTCTTTGTATTTCTCACCACAGTATTCAAAAGCAGCAAATTGATTTAGTAGTCTCTATTATGTGGGCTACTGGGGAGGTCCCAATCTTTTAGATGTTACCAATTTAGTAATAATTCATGATGTATAGTGTAGTATGGTGGCATGCCGAATCCTGATGACAGCGGCCACATAGATACCAAACTCTGCTTTCTTAGCTTGCAATTTAAATGAGGTATATCGTTTTAATGTCACAAATTCAGTGCTTACTGTTATTGTACACTAAAATTTTTAATGAATAAGAGACTTAGGAGTCAAAATTCTTCTTCTCTTTGTCTATGTGAACTTATTTTATGATCCATCCTTCCCCATGTGAACTTAACGCCCCCTAAAATTCTCCTTCGCTTCTTTGCTACTCTAGGTTTTAAACAATTGTCATGAAATTATCGAGGTTCAATTTGGTAAGCATGCTGATCTTTTTGTCCTAGGAAATTCTGAAGGTGGCAACAACACAAGAAGTGAGGTTGAAATATGCTCAACTTTTCTTATCTTTTTTAACAGGTCATATAGTCTCAAGTTTCTCAAATTGGATATCATAAGATTTAGTTGCAAAAACACAAAGTTAATATATCTTGCTTTAGGTCAATGACATATAACTCAATTTTTAACCTTCAAAGACTTTAAGCTGCAGAAAGATAGATCACTTAATCCGAAGCATGATCAACAATAAATCAATAAAATAGTAAATTAGGAGATGGGTTAGAGAACTTAACACAGAAGATTTACTCTAATTCGGATAATCACTTGCCTAATCCTCAACAAACCACTTAGTTTTTTTTCATAATCATGATTATTATTTATTTTCATCATAGTCTCTGGAAGCTAGATTACAAGCAGTCTCTAAAACGCAGCCTCTTCAAGCAAAATACTCACTTTGATCACTAACGGATCAAGGATACAAGTAAAAGATAGAGTTTGGGTGTAACATCCTCGTCTCAAGGCGGTTCAATTAACATACATATGATACTAAAACATGCATTAGTGGAAGACTTATAATCTTGCATTAGCTTACGAAAATACAAGCTAACTTTTTTTTTTTATTTGCTTTCACATGATACATAGCCTTATGTCCATTCTTTCTTATCAATCTTAATTTCTTTTCTAAACTTTCATCTTTTATCAGTGACCATATAATGGCCCATGACCATGTGGATATGACAGCAATTGTAAATCCAAACGGAGTTTAAAATCGGACAGCGTAACGGCTATAAACCGCACAAATGGGGATTAATTCCCACACTCATAATGTATACCTGATAAACATATAATCTCAAACATATCATATAATTATATATTGTCAAACAACGAACCTAATACCTGTAACATCCCAGTCTCGAGCCGATTCAATTAACACACATATGATACTCAACGTGATCAACAAAAGATTTAACTTATAAAACACAATCTAACTTTTTCTTTTCCTTTTATCCATTTCACATGATATTTAACAATGCATAACTCCTTTTAATTTATTTTTCATTTGACGGAGACGAAAATCGGACAGAGTAACGGTTGAAAACCTGACAAAATTTATGAATCCCACTCTCAAGGTATCATGATAAACAGTTTATGCAATCTAATGATTTCAGAAATACCCATCCATGGGCGCATGCATAAATTGGCTTCATGCCACTAAGTCTAGCAGCATGCATAACCAACACATACACATATATCTGAGTACTACATCATCATATGAGCATGCCTGAATACACAATTGTACATGCATCAAAACAGAAAACATGTACAAGCCATATACAAGTAACAAACCAGACATCATGATCCCAAAATAATGAAATACTAAAGCAACATAAATGTCCACCAAAATATCAGTGGCCTACAGCTACTCAAAATTCAGTCTGTCGCAGCACCTCTAACCACAGGTCGTGTCCCTGCCCCGTGAGGGCTCACCGGGAATCTGAACACCTGAAATGATGTCCCCAAACGGGGTGAGATAAAAAATCTCAATAAGCTCTAGGTTTATAGAGAATTTTCCATACCCTGGGCCCACTCCCACATGAAAGTCAGATTCAGAGTATACAAAGCATCATATAAATGAATATCATAACTGAACAAAACATATATGCATATCTTATAAGATGTGTACGCAGTCATTCCCAAGGGCGAACCCCAAGTGGAATTCAACACACATGTTCCCAAGGGAGGACCCCGAGCAGAACCAAACACATATCAGAGGTATACATAGTCAGTCCCAAGAGAGGACCCTAAGCAAACATCAGTGCACATAGAATCAATGGCCAAATATCATTTCAGAAATCACATCAGAACAAAATATATCATATTATCATATAACTCTATATAAATGCATCTATACAAAGCATCAAATACAATCATACAATTCAATCATTGTCCACTAACCATGGTGGAGCACACAAGTAGGAGAAGACTCCTTAAACATAGAGCTTACCTCTTATAGCTTTATCTATTTGCTTACTTGTAGCACGAGTTACTTATTTTGCTCTAAAGGAATCCCAATGCTCATAGTCCCTAGGCATACCTAGAGAAGGAATTCAAAATAAAACTCAATAAAATGATACAATGCCATGTACTTACTCAAGACATACACTTTATTGTTTACTTCCATTACTGCACACTTACGCCAATCATATGTCAATCCACAAGTCAAGACTGTAATTTCTTATACCCACTTTTTAGACCATTTAAAGATGATTACTTGCCCCACAAGCAACCACATGGTTTATTACCTACATAGGGCCTTATAATGACCCAACAAAGCTTCTAAAATACCTTTATCAAATTTTAACATTTTCTAGCCCCAAAAACCCTACAAAGACCAAGCCAAGACCTAGGGAAAGCAAGGAATTTGCATCAAATCAATTGACACAACCAATAGTTCCTAGAACCCATACTTGACCCCTAGGTTACTTATGTATCCATATAGCAACTTAAGCACAACTTTTGCCCATTCTAACTTCACAAGGCCTAGGGCACCTATACAAAGGAATCAAGATGTCTTTCGTCATTTCTTAAGTCATTTCAACTTATAATTATACCAATGCAATGCATTTGAATGTCAATACATCATCAAAACAATTTTTACATAACCACATCCTATAGGAACCTTAATGGCCGAATTCCAAGGGAAGGTTTTCATTGAGTTCTTTTCTTTGTACTCTCAATCTAACCACTTAATTCACATCTTACACATACATATAACCTTCACCAATCAAGCAATTAAATTTTTGCACATTGAACCCCTATATGCCCAATATGGCCGAACCCTATATGGTGGTCCAAGGGGATTTTTTTCAAAATTTATACACATATTAATGCTCATCTCACTTTAACACTTCATATACTACACTAATCCATCAACAAAATTCAAATTCCAAAATGAATAATTTCCCACCAAAAGTGCTCATATTATTCAAAACTTAAACCATGAAAATCAAACCATAGAAATGAAGATTTCTTACCCCTAATCCCTTATACAAAACCTAGAGAACAAAATACAAGCTTGGCTCATTCAAAATCCACACTTTCACACTTGGAAGAATAGTGCCACGAACTATAGAGGAGAAAGAACTCTTCACACAAGCAATTTTAGCCCAAACCAAGTGGTGGAATGGATTCATAATGATTCCTACTTAAATTTTCATGTATGACACTAAAGGTTTTGATGGCTAAATGAGTGAGAAAAAGAAGAGAGAGAAAGCAAACCCTAACCCCCTTCGACCATGGCAGCCGCGGGTGAGAGAGAGAAAAGAGGGAAAATGATGAATAAATAGTAACCTATTTAAGGAACTTAAGTTTATATGGACATGTAGTCTTTTAACAGCTGTTTTCCTCTCATTTAATTTCACTTAAATTGACCCGACACTAACTTAAAGCTACGAACATTTTTTATTTTTCTGAACTCAATTACATTAATTTTCATTTCCTAAGGAATAATATTAATAATTCACAGTAGGGTTTCTACACCATTTTTAACGAAATGCACCATGAATCACTAACTGTGCACTGTTGGCACACGAAACAATAAAACTTCTAAACTTATCACTTTTAGGTCTATCATGACTATTTGACATATATTGGACTTTCTTATTCTTATTACATCATTTATTTATTTTTGGACTCCACCAGTTGCTCAAATAGCAATATAAAATACTAGGCATAAATACTATTAGTGAGATTTTCACGGAAAGTGTCAGACTATACAATTTTTCATTTTGAACTCATATTTGGCATTAGAATTGCCAAACTAGGTCTCTAACCTCATTGTGCTCATTTCCAAACTCTACCGGTTGCTACACAACAATGCAGAATATTCCGACAGAAGGCACTGTTCATAACCTAGTCATGAATACAGTCAAAATATTTGAAATCGCGTCCTGAATCTAATTATGACACTTAAATCCTTAAATTAAATATCTAATTAAGACTTACCAGTTGGGGTCGTTATAATACCCATCCATGGGCGCATGCATAATTGGCTCTGTGCCACCATGTCTAACAACATACATGACTCAGCACATGCACATATCTGAACACTACATCATCATATAACATGCCTGAATACACCGATGTATACCCATCAAAATCTAAAAACATGTATAAAACATATACAGGCCATACAGTATCATGGATCAGACATCATGATCCCAAAATGAATAGAGCACGACTAAATAATAAATACACGTCCTCCAAAATAATAACAACATAATGCTACACACGAATCATGTCTCTACACAGTGATGACGAATCATCCAAAATACACACATCCACTACGACACCTTTAGCCACGGGTCGTATTCTTGCCAATATTATTTACTTTTTTTTATCAATTCTTATGCGAATATTATGCCATTCATACAAGTCATAACTAGTTTTCTTTTTACTTAACCATATTAGACCATGGGTGTGTGACTTTTTGTTCAACAAATCCCCATATAATTCAAAACATTCACCTGTCTTAGGATAGTCCCAAAAGGTCTTCAGAACACTCATTACTCCTCTTAGCACCTAAAAACCTATTTTTCCCAATTTAAGGCAGAGTGCCCATTACAAAGGAGCTATAAGATTTTTCTTTGTCTAGTGCCTAAACCCAAGCTTAGCCACCTATATAAATTAGTTTACGCATAAAAGTGTTCTCACTTCACGAAACGGTATCTCCGAACGTATACCTCCTTTGAAAATGGTCAAAACTCATTTTAAGGTCTTACAAAGGAACTACCTTATTTTCTTTTTTATTTCACAAAAGTGAAGGTCCATACAGCTCAAAATATTTTTCCACGCATAAAAGTGTGCTCGCTTTGCAAAACAGTAACTCCCAGCACATACCTCCTT
This sequence comes from Gastrolobium villosum, assembly GCA_032173675.1. Classification (NCBI taxonomy): domain Eukaryota; kingdom Viridiplantae; phylum Streptophyta; class Magnoliopsida; order Fabales; family Fabaceae; genus Gastrolobium; species Gastrolobium villosum. The sequence continues at coordinate 462,359 of JAVKPL010013628.1, read as the reverse complement.
TGAAAATGGCCATAATCACATATAAGGCATAAAGAAGGAACTTATTCATTTTCTTTTTTATGTAACCCAACCAAAGATTTAAACATCTAATCATATAGTCTGTAGACCGTATAAGTGCTCACTAGCACAAACAAGCACTCTTAAAACGTACTTCCTTTGGAAATGGCTAAGAGGCACATAAAGGAAATCATGCTAATTTCATGATTCCAATGCTTTAATCCATCGAATTCAAGCTTATCACATACCTCTAATCCAAGATTCATTAACATATTCATGATTTTCCAACGTTCCACATTTCAAGTACATAGGCTTCAAATGGCAATTTCACAACCAATGAATTCTTTAACCATTTAACTCATGATTATACCAAGGAAACACATTGGAATGACAACTCACCATCAAAACGATTTTTACATAAGCAAACCCTAATTGGACTCTAACGGCTGAACCTACAAAGAAGAGGTTCACAAGGATTTTCTCTTTGTATTTTCACTTTCACACTTAAATCTCAACATCCACACACATACAAACCTTCACCAATTATGCAATTAAATTTTTTTTACACACTAAACCCTTATTATCACACCATGGCTGAACCTAGTGGGAGGCATCCAAGGGAATGTTTCAAACTTTAAACACATATACATGTTTATCTCACATTACCACTTCATATACCACACTAATCCATTAACAAATTTTAAATTTTAAATTCAGAATTTTCCTTCCAACACATGTTCATAATTACAAAACTTGAACCATGAAAATCAAACAATGAAAATAGAGGTTCTTACCTCTAAACACTTGTACAAGGTCCAAAGAACAACCTCCAAGCAAAGCTTCCTCAAAAACTCCAATTTCTCCTCTTGATGAATAGTGACACAGAATTGGGGAGAGGAGGAACTCTTCACACAAGAACTTTTAGCCCAAACTAAGTGGTGGAATGGATTCACAAGGCTTCCTACTTAAGTTTTCATGTATGACACTTTGTGTTTTGGTGGCTAAATGAGTGAGAAAGAGAAGAAATCAAAACAAACCTTAACCCCACTTTCACCATGGCAGCCTCGGGTTGCAGAGAGAGAGAGGAGAGAAAATGGTGAGTGAATAGTGTATTCTTAAGTCACTTAAAGTTTATATTAACATGTGGCTTTTTCACAGGTATTTTCCTCTTGTTTAATTTACACTACATACACTTATACTTATCAAAATAATATTTTTTATCCTAAAATAACTTGTTTGGCATAAACTGGATTTTTTTCTCTCATTTTTGAGTTATATCGGTTGCTACATAGTTATGCAGAATACTCGGCAAAAAATACTATTCACAATATTTTCGTGAAAAGTGACAGACTATACAATCTTTCATTCTGAACTCATATTTGGCATCAGAATTGCCAAATTAGGTCTCTAACCTCATTTTACTCATTTTCAAACTCTACCGATTGCTACACAGCAATGCAGAATACCTAGCAGAAATCACGTTTTGAATCTAATTATAACATTTAAATCATTAAATTGAATCTCTAATTTAAGATTTACCAGTTGGGGTCATTATATCAATCGATGATATAATTTTGTCTAACACTCATTACATACATTACAAATGTATTTATAGACATCTCCAACCGAAAATAATAGTTTATAGTTGTTGGAGTCAGGTCACATCCGGATATCACAAATCTCATATTTGGATATTTCAGTGCAACAACCTTTCTTGGATGAAATCTTGATTTCTTTTGATACAAAATGACTTTTATCGTATTGGACATAATTTGGTATGGAAAACAATACTAAGCATTAAAATCATGTAAAGATCATTCCAAATCAATTTTGACATATTAAACCATTTAATTAGTCTTATTTCAATGCTTAGTGTCCAAGATGCATTATTTCAAGTTCAAACAGATTTTCAAGAATATGAACATGTTTATATAGGTTGTGCAAGGCTGTTTGTGTGCTCAAAACATGTTAAAAACCTTTTGATGCAATTTCGACATATTAAATCAAGGTTTTTAAGCATTTTATGATTATGCAATGATATGAATGACTTAATCTCATGCAATGCTATCTACTATATACATTTATATATTTGTTCTAAGTCCTAAATATATATTCTAATGTGATCTTGAACTTAGTTTCATGCTTTAAGGCTTGATGCTTGATTTTGACACTTGACTGCTTGTTTTTGTATTGCTTTTACATAGACTTTGATTCTTTTTGAATGTTGCTTCTTTAAAGCTCTTGAATCTCCTTCTTTAAGCTTGTTTATTATTATCAAAACTATGTTGATGTGGCATCATCAAATATATCAACTTTGAGCACGTAGCATCCATATCATCAACTTGATTCTACATTTCACAACCTCTTCTACGATTGCTAGAGTGACTCTCCTAAACTTTGGCCCATACTGTTTCCTCCTTGAGCACCAATACATTGAAATACTTCACCCTTTATTGATAGATACCTAGCTCTTGTATAATGATGTTGATGGTTGATATGCCTCCAACATATATATGATTTTGAGCCAAAAAGATAAAGAAATCTTGATCAACCTTGGATAAAAAGGGTTGTAATTACTGTTAATTTGATAAATCTTAATCAGATACCTGGTCACTGATTTTCTTACAATTTTGTAGGAAAATAAGACAAAAGAAATCCAAATTGGAAGCTCAAAAATATTTTTGTGGCGTACAGCAAACATAAGACATCCACACTGTGAACGTGGTGTTAATGTTTTTCATCACTGGTATTAATAAATGAACAAATCAGAAATAAATCCTATTTTAAATCAGAAAAGATTGGGCCGGAATACGATAAGGATTGGTCAAGATTTCTTGTGGCAAAAAGTCTATAAATAGAGACTCAAACCCTAGGATAAAAAGCAACTTTGGCTGAAATTTTTTTTTTTGAGCTCTTGGAGACTCGTGTTGAAGATCATGATTTCACCTTCATCTTTTTCTTCTCTTCTTCTTCTTCATGAATTCTTTTTATTTTAATTTGTTTAAGTCAGACATGAACATGTCTGGCTAATTTCTTTTTGTAGTTGGGATCATGGAACCGATGTGAATCCTTTATATTTTCTATATTGTTTTTATAATTTAATTAGTTTGTTTGTTTTATTCTACCAGTGTTAATTTTTCCATATCCTGTTTAGAACTGATCTCTCTAAATTATTGGGCTTTGAGGGTTAGAGCTCACAATAGACATATTGAGATTTTATCTGGACAATGGTAGAATAACAATTTATGTATGACCTAGACATAGGCTTACATAGATTGCAGACTTGTAATTCATTTGCTTAATGCTTGATTCAAGAGGGATTACTAAGACATTGAAATTCTGATTGGGTTAAAGGGTTGAAATCACTAAAACATTAGGGTTCAACTATTTTATAGGGAAATAATGAATTGTCTGAGCAAATGAATTACTTACTTATAAAATACAATATAGGAATATAAAGGAGGATAGGAGGTGAAGTGCATCCTTGCTACGGTCTTTTTATAATTTTTTCACAACTCTCATAATTTCTTGATCTTTTCTTACATGCTTTTTAATATTATTGCTTTTAAAATTGTGTTTTTAAAATTACAACAATCAATCACTTTCTCAAATCAAACCAATTTTCTTTTCCAACTTAAGGGGAATAGTTAGATTAATACTTGGTGCATTAATCCTCGATGGAACAATATCTCACTTATCACTTTATTACTTTTCACGATTACACTTTCCACATTTACAGAAACAATGGTCTTTCCTGATCTTGTACGAGGGTGGGAATGCCCATAATCTAAAATCTTAATTAATATTTATATAATATAACATGGTCCTATTTTTTTAGGAAAATGTTCTGCGCAAATATTTTTGTACGCAAACATCACGTAAGTTAATGTACATCACTGGTATTAATAAATGAAATGAAAAGAGAAATGAAAAAATTGTGGTGATTGAGTTTTTGTGAAATACTGACCAAGCGATGAAAAATAGTATAAATAATTTTTTGAAATTTGGAACCTTCAAGTTAGTTGATAATTAGGCTTTTATTATTTGGGCCTCGGGCCACTCACTTTCATAAAAAATTGACATTATCAATTTTTTTTTGGCTCTAGGTGGTCTAAACATACGAAGAAAACAAGTAGCAAATCATCTCCTACTCTCAAAAACTAAGTGTAAAATGAAATAAATATCACATTACAAAATAGGAATTTGACCTATTAGCTCGGTTGGTTAGAATATCTTGGTTATAATAAAAATCCACTCTGCTTACCAAAAAAAAAAAAAAATATCCACTCTTCAACATTATACTTACTGCCAACTACTTAGAATGGATTCTTCCATGCAAAATTATTACATAATAAGTTTATATAAAAAGAAAAATAGATACAAATATTATTAAACAACTGAGAGTTGCCAAAATTTGTAAGATTTTATTTAATGTCTATACATCTATCTACCTTATTAATAAAATCTCACATACGACCATCCTTTTCCCTTTACACTGTCCACAATTGTACAGAAATGACAAAAAGTTTTGGATAGTTGTCAACTTGTCATCTGTCAATTAGAATAATGAAATAAGTGTTGCCCACTTAGCACATTTATACCAAAAAACAAATAAAATAAAAATGTAACCATAGGGCATTTACAGCCGACCAAGCGATGCTAAAGAAACTTTTTAGGATCAATGTACATAACTCTCAAATATGAGATCCTAGTCATACTTTTTTTTATTAATTTAGTTTATTTTGATTTTCTTATCAATCGGAGGCTATACAACAAATTCGATCCATTAATGTATCAAGCTAGGAGTAAATTGAACTTGACATTAAATATTTTTTTTTAAGTGACAGAAAAAAATAAAAACATCGAGCTAGGAGTAAATTTAAAAAAACAAACACTTTTTCCTTTTTTATATCGAGCTAAGGGTAAACGGAAGATATCGCAAAATATGGGTGCCTTGCTTACCACATCTAAGAAGTAAAAACACATCAAATGATAGTAAATGAGTTGGTAGCAAGTAGAAAAGAAATTAATCTTTGAAAAAAAAAAATCACTAGAATGAGTTTAAATATCTTCCTCCGTGATCCGTCCCGCATTTCAAATTAATTTCATAGGGGTCCAAAAAGTCGCTTATGGAAATATCTTGGAAAGTCAACTTGTCTAGAAAAATTGGATTACTTCACAAAAAAAATAAAAACACTAACGATCACGAACAATGTACTCTAGAAGATCCGGCGGCGCGTGCCATTAAAGCTTTAATAGCAACAGTAATGGTACTCCCACTTCTTTGTATAACCAATGAACTCAATCAGACATTTCCTGGTGCTTGCACATAAATAATTTAATTACTGTGCTCAACGTCATTCACAAAGCTTGGTTACTATTGCGTCATACCACACCACTAACCATTCGGAACTTGAAGAAAAATGAAAACAGAACATGACCTCTAACTCACTAATTCATAGGTTGAATTAAAAAATAATAATAAAAGAAGCATGACCTCTAATTCACTGACTCATAGGTTGAATTAAAAAATAATAATAAAAGAAGCAAATACTCTTCCATCAATGTATTTTTTGCATATAAATAATCTGGAGCACACCGCATGCATGTCATAAGAATTTGAAGTTATCAAGTCCCTCTTACCTTTAAAGACATTAATCTAAAGCCATGACTTGCAGACTTGTCATCAACTTCAGTTTCTTCTTATGTTTGGTTGTTAACTTGGCTCCCCTTGTTCTTATGTTTCCCTTTACTAATAACCAGCTTGACTACAATTTCTACGACACAACATGCCCCAAGTTTCCCATGATTGTTAGATCTAGTGTTTGGTCGGCCATTAGAAATGACACCAGAATGACCGCATCCCTCCTTCGGTTGCACTTTCATGATTGCATCGTAAATGTAAATTTTGTATGCTTTATCACTCGTTATTTCTAACTCTTTATATGAACAGCACACGTAATTACCACTACTATTTTCTTTATGTCATACTAGACCACACAAATTAGTATTTCTTAGTGTTGCTTTGCTAGCTGAGTAGAGCAAGTTCCATAAATAGAAGATATAATTTTGATGGTAGAACTTAGAAGCATGCTATTGAATGATTGTCAATGAAAGTATATTGGTTATACATACAAGTGTTTATATATATTGGTCCTCATCCAGTCTACAAAAGTATATACCCACTACTTTGATACCTTCTACCTTCTCAGTTCTTATATATTTTGTGTCAAGACGAAAACTAGGCATACATATATTTGTTCCTTCATGTGTCATATATTTTGTGTCAAGACAAAAACTAGGCATACACATAAGGAAGCGAACCGGAGCATTGGTAAAACTGTTCCTTCATGACTGAAAGGTCATGGGTTCGAATCCACGAAACAGCTTCTTTGCAATTATTCAAGGGTAAAGCTGCGTACACCACGACACTAGCTAGTCGGGGGAGTGATTTTTTTTTATTTTTTTTACAAAAACTAGGCATACATACAATAACTCTAGCAACATCCTTTTCCACAACATGGGTAACTAAGGTATATTAGCTCTATATTAGGATGGAATCACATACCCATACGCGCACCTATGCAGTATTAAATGTTTCTTAACCTTTATACACACACTCTGATAGATCATTTGGCAAGATAATTTGTTGAGTCATACTTATTAATTAATTATTATGTTATGGACCTGTACGAAAGGCTAAAGGACACTTAATTTCGACTCACGATCCTCACTACACTGTGACCACAATCACACACTTTACCTTGTATTCAACGATTGGATATCTTTACAGTAGATATTCCTAACCAAAGCAATACGATCTAGATTAATCCGTCAGCCTAGTTGGGCTGAATATTCCTGTCTCTAAGACAGAACATATTAATCATCAATAAATTACATAGGGGAAAAAATTAATAGTTTAGAGGTGTCTAACTTTCGGAGTGTTTGCATTGCATATGTAATTATTGCATTTAATTTGGTGTATAACTATTATAATCATAATGATTTATAGTATACTGGTATGTCAAACTGCTTATATATTAATGTCATTATGTTCAATTGCTTTTCAAAGGGCTGTGATGGTTCGGTGCTTCTTGATGATACACCAGATTTCACGGGAGAAAAGAATGCTTTTCCTAATAAAAATTCACTTCGAGGGTTTGAAGTGATTGATAACATCAAAGAAGAAGCTGAGAGGAGTTGTCCATCAACAGTTTCCTGTGCTGATATATTAGCCTTTGCAGCTAGGGAAGCTGTTTCTATGGTAAAGTAATTAACGCCTCCTTTTATTTTCTTTGACTAAAGTTGTCTCAGCTGAAACCTCCGTAAACCACTATTTTATGAAATCATTTTTATGTTTCCTCTGTTTTAGTCTTGGGGTCCTTTTTGGCCTGTTGCATTAGGCCGACGAGATGCAATAACAACCACTCAGGATGCAGCTAATCAACAGGTTCCCTCACCTTTTGACTCACTAGAAATAATCACCGCAAAGTTCACTTCAAAGGGTCTTGACTTGAACGATGTTGTGATCCTTTCAGGTTCTTATTCTCTTTGTCTTTGCTGAGTTTTTCTCTAACCTAATTTAGAATGAATCATTCTAATTCTAAGAGGTGATATAAGTTGACTTTACACTTTTACCCAAAATTTGAAGCTTTTTTAGTTAACTGCCTTTTTAGTACATGGGATTAGAGCCGTCAAAACGGGTTCGGCTCGGCGGGCCAACCCACTCCGCCCACTAAATGGGGTCAGGCGGGCAGGGCAGACTCATTTTTTGATGGGTTGATGGCAGACATAGGCGAGCCAAGGGAGGTCAATGTAAAATAGGTTCGGACTTGCGGGTCAACCCACCCAACCCGCCAAATGGGGCGGGGTAGGCTGAGCTTACCAGTCCAATTTCAAAAGCGGAGAGAAAAGGGCTGATTTGTTTTATGGCGGGTTGATGGCGGGGCGGACCGCCCACTCTGCCACCTCTATATGTCATCATGGATAAACTTGATTTGATAAAAAATACCGGCATGCTCCTAAAATATTTCCACAAAAATCTTAGTTTAGCTCGATGTATATTAGAGAATAATAGATATCACTAAAAAGGCGTTGACAGTTTAAACTTTTGGGTTGAATTGGTTTTTTAGAATGTATTTCAAATTTATTTGAGTTAAATGCAAAAAAGACTTCCTTAAACTTTGGCTCTTACGCAATTTACTCTAAATGTGCAAAACACCAATTTCGTCCTACAGAAATTTACTTCATTAACGACAAAGGTCATGCTTTCTTAATCGTCCACCCACAACCTATTTTGGTTATGTGAGTTTGACATCAGTGACTTATGTTTCTTGTTTCCAACAGGAGCACATACAATTGGTTTTGCCCATTGCGCCACCTTCCAAAGGAGACTTTTTGACTTCAAAAGCTCTGGCAAACCTGATCCTGTGCTTGACCCTTTACTCCTCTCAAAATTGCAAAGCATGTGTCCCAATAAAGACACTTCAAACAGCAACATTCTAGCACCCCTTGATGTTACAAGTTCTTGTACTTTTGACAATGCGTATTACACAAACCTTGTAAGCAACAAAGGGCTCCTTGAATCTGACCAAGCACTACTCGGGGATCCAAAGACTGCTGCTATGGTTAATTATTACAGCACCAACCGATTTTCCTTCTACAATGATTTTTCTGCATCCATGGTGAAGCTTAGTAATGTGGGAGTACTTACAGGGCAAAATGGACAAATCAGAAAGAAATGTGGCTCAGTAAACTAAGTGCACTTCTATTTTCAACTTCACAAGAAAACCTTAATAATGTAGTTAAAAGAAGTACATATATATGTCTCTTAAAGCCTGAATCCTATTCTGTCCGTTGTAACTGTCACGTGAGCAAAATGGTACTACTATCCAGCAAATGCACCTGATGTAACGGTACAATAATATATAGATTTGACAACCATATTGCTAAAACCATTATGGAGAGGCCTCCACATGTAACTTTGACCAGTGATTATCATCATCTAGGAGTTATTGTCCCTGATCATGTGGTCTTATTCCATTTATTCCTATCCACTTGAATTCTGTGTTGCACATGGACACAAATTACTAACGTGGAGGGGCATCTACATCTCCTATGTCACAATAAATTACTAAGTGCTTAACTTTCGACCTTAACCAAAATTTCATGACTCACACCCAATAAATAGATATATTTATTTTTTTGCCTAAAACTTAAGCATGTGTATATAAATTATAAATATAAAGACTAATAACCCTGCAAAAACACTGCAACTTTTATGTTTCACTGTGTATATAAATTAACTAATACACTGCAACTTTTATGTTGCACTGATGTATGGTCCTTTTTCAAGCATTTGGTCATGTTGCTCTAAAACTACTAAATTTTATAGCATCGATGACTTTATCTGCATATCATAAAATCCCCACATTTATTCTGTTTCAAGTAAAGACAGTAGAAAACAATGTAAAAGCCTTAAACGCATATGAAGCATTTGAGCATTTATGTTAGCTTTTGTATTTTTCTTTTTTCATAAAAATAAGGTACTTGTGGTGGCCCAGTGTCTTCCAAATTTGCATGATCTGGCACAGGAAACTAGTTCGAAGTTCTAACTAAGCAAATTCCTTTACCTCCAATTCCAGTTTAAAGGGGCTTGGGAAATGTATCTGATCATGTAAAAAAAGAAAAAAAAAACTCAGAAGTACGTAGATTCAAACGAGAAACCGACAAAGTTACTTGGAGTCAGAAAAGAATATACACAGAAAAAGCTGAAAGATGCCTGACGAGCATTTTTTGTACAGACAAATTGAGACTCTATTATCTACCCTTAAATTTATTCTATATTTCTGTCCTAAATTCGTAATCATATAACATTTTCTGAAGATTTTATGGTGAGTTGTGAACTATCATAATCTTCACCACCACGCCTTTTGGAAATGCTAGATTCTCTGCCCTGTCAATCTACTTCACATGCCTAGAGGTGATACTTCCAGCTTTAAGAATTTTACAACTAACTGGGCTTGAATTTTGCAATGAGCAGTTCTCTTTCTTGTTCATGTTATGTCCATTGTTTTTGCAGGAGAAGATTTTTGGTGCATAAGTATAAAAAAGTTTTTGGGACTTAAAAAGAAGGGAAAATTATTCTCATGCTACATGAGATAAATTTTTCCTCCTACACACCCTTCGATAATTATGTCATTTTTTTTTTTGAGGTGATGGAGCTACAAGTTTGTTTCTATGACATGGGATAATTTATCTCCTTTAACATAAGATTAATAAAACCCTAAAAAGAATTACACACAAAAAATATGGATTAAAATAGAATTTTGTTTCCCATTTTAGTAAAATGAAATACCGAATTTGATATTCCCATAATACTAAAGAAATTTCCCTTCTCCAGGCTACAATAATTTTGTACTCAAATTGAGCTGCAATGTTCAAAGAAGCTACATGAGTCAGCATGGTACTACCTCACTACAGGAATTTATCGTGGGATGGAATCACCATGTTTTAGGGGTTCCTTAATGTAAATGTGAGGATAAAATTTGAAAAGAAGAAAAATAGCAGGATAAAAAAGAAAAGAAAAGAAAAGATTTGTGTTGTGAGAGAGAACACCAAATCATTAGATGATCTTGGAGCATAAAAAATATTTCCCGCTCAATTCAATCTATGGAATCCATGTGCAGCACATATAATAGCTAAATGAATGGTAGTTCCATGACATCATTTTTCGTACCTTTTTTTTATTTTTCTAGTTTGGATAAACATCTTATTTGTATGTATAACATAATAATTGATCTCAATAATGCATAATTGTTGGGCGAGGAGAGGAGGGAAAAGAAGGAAAAGGTGGATCAATCAGTTTGAAATCCTAAGCCCAAAAAAACAGTAAACGGCTCAAAATTTGGTTTGCATATCGAAATATTTATCCTTTATGTCCCAAAAAACGATAACAATTATGTTGAACTTTTTGACCTTAAGGCAAAAGATTAAACTAATAGCATTATGATACCAATTTAGGATTGAAAGATAAGTTGCTTCAACATGTTAAGCGGCCCAGCTAATTAGCATTCGGTGCATTTGAATATTTTTCATTTGAATGTGCGGGAAGGTGTGAACAAGAAAAGAAAGCACAAATACAGAGATACATTTTCTACCATCGAATTATGATTGTGTCACAACTTTTATAATTAATTATATATAAATTATTTGATTAAATTATTTTATTGATTAAATACATGCATAAAAAATGTTTAACTTTGTTTATCAAAAAAAAAATGTTTAACTTTTACCATATTAAAAAAACAAAATCTCTTAGCTTGAGAAACTTTCTTTTAATTTTAACCTATGTTTTTTTTTTAATTCATTTTAAGTCCCAAAAAATTTGTTCTTTTAGCATGGATGTATTTTTTTTTTTTGAAACTGATCTTAACCATCTCTTTGAGGCGAATCAGAATCCCTTGGTATCTCCACGGATTAAACTCTTTGAGCCGCTTATGGGACTAATATAAAATTCGAGCGCGAGTGTAAGGATTACAGTACTTATGATCCTTCCCAGATTATGAGATTCGAATCGAGATCCTCTTCCACCACTTAGTCCATGCTACCAACGGAGCCACGGAGGTATTACCTTGACCATGACCGAATATTCTTTACCCAACGGTTTTTTTTTGGTAAACTTATAATGCTTTAATTGATTTGATGTTTTGTGAACTCAGGCTGGTCATCAATGTTCAATCGTATGGTCACATCTCGAAAAAGGGAACGAGATATTGTCATATACGAATGCCAAACCATGCTTCTAGATTACAGCAGTGTCCCTGTTTTACAACCTGACTTCAGAAGAGTGAGGGATTTTTTTATTTTTATTTTTTATTTTTTTTCTTGATTAAAGTATTCCTATAAGTAACGCTGTGAACTTCACTACCCAGTTCAATGCATAAAATTGGTACCGGTTTACTACAATTTAACTCGATTTAGAATCGATTCACTAATTTTTTAAGCTAGTTCATAACTTCATTATATAATCCAACTTGATCTTCTTTTCCAAATGAGGAGAGGTTAGGAGAGAAATCGACTCTTGACTAATGTCAAATGGTAATGTTTAAAAGAATCTAACCAATATGCAGTAGGATTAACATAGTGATGTGTGGTGTGTGTTAGATGTGTGTAGTGTAGCAATGTGTGTTTAATTTCCATATAATGCAAAAAAAAAAAAAAAAAAAAAAATCTAACGAACGAAAAAATTTAATATGCTCCTAGACTTTGTGGTTCTTCTAATAAAAATATGACACTTGTTTTAAAATTTTATTTTTCTATTTTTTTCTTTTCTCTCTCCTCTAGTCTTCTATTTTTTCTTTCTTTCTATTTCCTCCACCCACCGAATCCAAAGTGCTTAAGAATCTCAGTTCGAATCCCACCAACACCATATGGGGAGGGGCATAAGTACTATAATCCTTGGACTCGCACCCGAACTCTGGATTAATCTCATAGGCGGCTGAAAGAGTCGAATTCGTGAAAATATCAGAGAATTCTAATTCGCCTCAAAGAAATAATTATGATCAATATAAAAAAATAAAATAAAAAATGCTTCGGAAGCACTACATTTCTACTCCTAACCGATCCTTTATTTTCTTGACAACTAATCTTTGTGTCGGTAAAGTTTTAAGTGACATGTTTGAGTCCTATTTTTCTCTAATAAAACGTATCGGTGAAAGAAAGAGTGATAGATTTGTCAAAGGATTCCACTGAGCAAGACTTATTCTCCAAGAAGTGTCTTGTTAGTTGTTATAGTACCAGGAAAAGTGCCAAGGAAAAAGCGTCCCTATCTATGAGGGGTTTTTCTTGGTGTTACCCCACTCTTCCACCGAAAAAATTCTTGTACTTCTTTAATCCCCTCACACTTATTGTTATCATTGATCAACACCACAGTACCACACCCCTCAGCCCAAAAAGACCATTCCAAAAAAAAAAAGTTTATGCTTTTGCTATAATTTTTAACAAAAAGGAAAAAGGGCACCAAAAATATGGCAAAATGAAGTATTTTGGTGATCCCTAAACTTCCCTCTCTCGAGTTCTCTCTCTCTCAATGATGTGTCCCACCACTCTCCTTCATAAACCCAACTCACAAAATGTCTTATCATTTTGAAGACTCAAAAACATGAATTTCTTTTAGAGACCCAATTTTTTAGTAAAGTTGTTTTTATGTTAACCTCTTATTATTTCTCCTCTTGTGAGTCTTCTGTTTCAAAACCTTAAACCTCTCAAATCAGCAAGCAACCGCAACACCAAAAGCTAAAACCTCAAATAGCTAAGAACACACTCACTCTCCCATTTTCAGATGTCCACACCAATTGTGCAACAGTCACCACCGACCCTAGAAGTGACCCAGCAAGCATACACGACCCATTCGGGTCACGGGTCGGTTGGACCCGTTATAGCGGTTCTTGCAGTGATCACTGTTCTGGGTGTCATTGCAGGCATGATTGGCAGGCTCTGTTCGGGTCGTCGGGTCATGGGTCATGGACAGTACGACGTTGAAACATGGGTCGAGACCAAATGCTCCTCCTGCGTCGACGGTAGAATAGCCCCTCCTCCTCCGCCACCTCTTCAGCCGGTGGCTGAAGCCAACGCCGATGAGGATGCTACTCCGGTGGACGCCCCTCAAGAGATTAAAGAAGAAGAAGAAGAACAACAACAACAACAAAAACAACCAAGACAAAGCTCACATGGTCATAGTAGTAGTTAATTACTATTTACTAGTGTTCATTGTTCAATGTTCATATTACATCATTGTATGCGGGAGTTTGAAAAATCTCTTCTTTTTTTTCCTTCAGTTCAGTTGTTTTATGTTTTTCTGCATTTTTCTCCAATGGGTTATGGTTATGGAAATTGATTGGTGGATTTGTGAATCATGGGCTTTGAATGACCCTTTGACCATTGGGCTTGGAAGCTTTTTTTAATAGAATGAAAGAAGAAAGAAATCTCTTTCTCTCTGATTTGATAAACCATGTCATGAATGCTTGTTGAAAAATTCAATTTTTTTAGGGTAAAGTGTGTCATTGTAAATGGTGTAAGTCATCGTAAATGGTGTAAAGTTGTGTCATTTTAAGATAGAGAAAGAGATAGATAAAAGAGGAGGGAAAATTGACAAAAAAATAAAATAAAGGTGTGGGTCTCACCTCTTTGTGAAAGATGGAAGGATATAAGTTGTGTTATTTCAAAGGATAAACATTTTTCCCTTTTTTCCTAATATATGAATGCTCCTATATTTGAATTACTTTAAAAGAGGTAGACGAAGCTTTCAATTTGTTGGGTGGTTTTGTTTTTGTAATCTCTGGAGTTATTCAGGTGGTCCTTTTCCTTGAAACAAAGACATTTGAACCCACATTTATTTTTTTTGAGACTGTTAAGTGTTTCTATTAAGTGCTTCCTTAAAAAATGGTAATCTCATTAATTAATGATTGCTACTTCTGTATCCATCATATTTGGATTCTTAGATGGTGAGCTCGTTGTGTATTAATTATGAAACATCACTTTTGAGAGGCAGAAAAAGACAAGGAAAGGGTACACTTTCTTAGTTATTGGGTCTAGGACACTAGGTAGAATTGTTGGATGTGTAAGATGATGCATTTAAAATAGAACCTCCTTGTATATAAACTGTAGCAAATGCTTCACTTTTGATCATCCAGGAGATAAAAGTCACAGCCACTAGGAAACTGTCAAAGCAAACAACTCTGGAAAGGTGAAAACTCCACGATAACAAAGACCACTTTTGTTAATGAAACAATTTACAAACCATTACTGACCGTGTGTTATTAGCAACCACCATATGAAAAGGCCATGCTGGGGGGGCCAAGTCTTAACAAAGAGTGTGGTAGATGACAGCTCTTGCATGTAATGCTTCTGCAGGTCTGCACATGCTTATTTCCTACCCCAGCTCTGAATTTGAAAGGGAAAGATAAATCTAAATAGCCGATTGACATTATAGATGCCAGGCGAAGGGGGCATTAGCACTCAAAATTTGTGCGTTTTGGTCCCCAGAAGCCGAAAGCAAAAAGAGAAAGAAGTCTATGGTCATGTTGTCCATGTCTAAAAGCTAACCTTTGCACTTGCGTGTACACTCAAATTTGTACGGGGGTTACACCATGTAAATTGTATTAGATTATGTGTTCAATTCCCGTATCTAATAAAAAAAGATTTTAATGTTTTTGTTTTTGTCGTAGAAATTTTTTGTTCCGCCACATTCATAAAAGTAAGTGGATTTCACTAATATATCTTCTCTCTTTTTCTTATAATAGAACTCACTCACTTGTTACTTTTATGTGATTGTGGAAGAAAAAAATTCCTACAAAAGCAAAAAAAAAAATAATTCATTCAAAAAAGGGTTACTCTCCAAACTCATAAGAGTCTATCATTTACATATGTTTAGATTATTAAATATTCACTCAATATTTATAGAATTGAATAAAATAACTGATCCATTTTAATTGTATCCAAGTACACCAAAAGAGGCTAATAAATACTACAGCAAACAAATTAGTATTTGCACGATTAAAAAAATGCGTTTGCATTTGTCATTTAAAATGACACAATAATTTTTTCTACATACAACATTTTGTGAGGCCGACACTTTTTAAAGAAAAAAAGAAAATCACGACACGCAAAATGAATCTCTATAACATTACACAATCACTTTTCCTACAACATAATTCTTATGAAACCCTTAAAAAAAAAAATTTTTGTTTGTCAAACATACATGAATAGTAAAAAATTTCTTGTGTTTTCTTCTCTTTCTTGCCCCAGCCAAGACACAAGCCTCTTTGGGTGAAAGGGGTATCCATGAACTTATGAAAACATGGCTGGGCTTACTATTTAATAAACCGTTGAGGAGATTAATGGACCAGTCAGAAATCTAATAGTGGAGCATGTGTCCTACTTTTGATTGTCTTTATATATTGATTTCTCCCCTTACATTGATAATTCCCATACCCTTATTCAAGTTAATTAGTAATTAGTCGTGCTTTATTTAGATATTACAATATTACATTTGTTTTCTGATCTTGGTTGATCTCTTACCTTAATCAGTATTTAATGCTATGAAGCAGGAGTGGAGATCTAAAGAGAGTTTAATTTTGCCTCTTTTTTGTATAATTTTAAAAACTTTATAGTATAAATAGATATTACATGTACAATTAGAGAAAGTTGAAATGTGGGTGCAGGGTTGGTTCGAATAATGCTCTGTTTACACACATTAATTACCTCGCATTAACATATGATTATAGGTAAGACTATTTAAAATTTCTATATATCTACATTCTATTTCACCACTTCATTATAATACGAAGTAATGTGTAGTGTTATATTTCACCACTTCATATATATATTCTCCAAAAAAAGAAGAAGTAATGTGTAGTGTAAAAATGTGCAAAAAGCATTATTGTTTCTTGTTAGTTACAATACTCGTTGAGAATTGGCAGGAGAGAAAATTTAGGGCGTAATCTAACCCAATAAACAACTACCCATTATAAATAAGAATTAAAATCAAAATACTTTAAGTATAGATTATTGTTAAGTCGTTTAATGAGCCAGTCAAATAAATTATTTAAATTTTTACATTTTTTATACTAGTAATAATAAGAAAAATGAGATGCAAGTCAATGAACTCGAATAATTCATAATATGCATGAGATTTAGTTGAGCAAACAATTTAAGGTGGTGTTTATCAAGGGGAATATTATGAGATCCTAGGAAAAATGATAGTGGTAATCTTATTTACACATATTTGGTATAAGGTTTTTGAAAAAAAATTGGAATCTGATTTTTTCGAAATTTTATTTTGTGTATATTTTTTTTTCTTTCCAAAATGCCATCAAGAATATCACAAAGGGGTGATATTATTTTGTGTACACTTTTTTTGAGTCAAAATTTCGATAATATTTTAGTCTATCAAATAAGTTTTTTACAATATTCATGAGAAAATAATTTTTCCATCACATTCCTAAGAATCATAATTCCCACAGAATTTATCCTCTACCAAATATCATTATCGTTGAATTAAGCTGAATTTAATTTAGTTTGAATCTAGCTCGACCTATAGTGAACTAGGCCGGTGTGAATTGACAGTAGTAGAATAATATTTGAAGAGTAATATTTTACACTCATATAATTTTCTTAATAATTAATAAAGAAAGTATTAAATAAAAAATTAGATGCCTTTAATATCTTAAAAACGTTACAAAGAACTCAATATTTTGTATTCGAGAATTAAGAGAATTATTAGAAAAATTCGTTTGAATTCATGTTTCAATGAGTTTAATTTTGATTTATTCTCCTTGTACATATTATTATTTAACAATATTTTACGAGATTATTAAATTATTTTACTTATGATAATACTTACTTAAAAGATTATTACATAATTAAATGATAAATTCTTTATTTATTTACTTTTGAATTTCTCTCGTCGGTGATCTCATATATTCAATATGGATCAAACATATGCTCCCATAACTCTTTTGATCATGTTTAAAAACTTAAACCTCCATAAAATCTTGACCAATTTACCAATAATGTATGAAATTTATGTCAGTGATCTTCTCGCCAACTTGAAATCGTCGTCAAATGGGCCCCGCATTCCCCCTTCTACTTTAATTAATTTCTTTCAGTGGAATATTTTGGTTGGCTGATGAACTTGAAATAGAAATATCTGCCATGTGCCCATTGTCCATCAATAGATGATTTAATTCTCCCAAAAAAAAAAAAAAATTTATTAATCTCCCTTCAGATAAGAGTGAAAAAATGAGTGGGTTCCACCATTATAAGAAAAAAAATGGGATGTAGAGATCAAAGTGAAAAAAAAAAATGGAAGGACCGTAACCTTTTTTGTTTTTTCAAGACAAGAAGGTTTCTGCCGCTCATATACAAGGTGCAGTACTATGTGCAGAGTGTTGTTGATTCTAAGTTAGTCTTGCTTAATGGGGGCTAAGTTTCTTTCGGGTTCCTAAACATACGATAATGTGGGAACCACCTCCTCATGATTGGGTCAAGATAAATATAGATGGTGCAAAAAACAGTAAGGGAGGAAGATCTTCTTGCGGATGAGTGATCAGAAATAGTAATGGAGTTTGGTTTGGCGGTCTTTCTAAGGGGTTAGGGTATGGTACTGTTCTTCGGGCTGAACTTCGGGGTGCTTATATGGGTCTTCAGTTGGCCTGGGAGAGTGGTTACAAAAATATTTATCTTGAGGGGGACTCTACAGATGCTTTACAATTGTTTCAGAATTGTGAAGAAGGACATCCTTTGTTGCTTTTAGTTCAAAAAATTAAGAAGCTTCTTAGTTGGCCTTGGTTGGTCCGAGTTCAACATGTTCTGAGGAAAGGTAACCAAGTTGCTGATTGACTTGCGAAAAATCATAGCATGCTTGAAGGGGAACTGCAGACGTTTACTAATCCACCGATGGGATGTAGTTTACTGGTCCGTAATGATCAGAGGGGTAGCCTACCCCAGGTTTGCCTAATTTATTTTTTGTTTTGTCTTTTATTTTCTGATGTATCTCCAAAAAAAGTGAGAAAAAATGAGATAAATTATCTTAAAAGGAGAATAATATTTTTCATAAGAAAAAGAGAGAGAAAGTTTTATTACATTTACACATATAGAAGATTCTGTTCAAGGGAATAAAATTTGGTGCTCCGACCCAGATTCAGTGTGATCTTTTCATTGAATGATATTTGGACAAAAATTTATTTATTTTCTTATCTATCCTCTTTGTTCAATAATTGTCTTATTTTGATTGATTTGGATCACTGAATTAATAAGAATCCAGGATTATCAAAATTCTTCTCGTCTTGGTGTTAGATCTAATTTTAAATCTGATTAAAAAAACAAAATAGTACTCCTTAAAAAATCCACACCTAAAATATAAATCACATTTAGAATTTATTAAAAAAAATTTATCACAATATCCCAATGGTTTAACCTTATTCGAAAAAAAAAAAAAAATAGAGTTAGCATTATCCAATCCATTATATATTATGTACTTTGTTACGGCTGAGGGGGACCAATTTGTTCTTCAAAATGCCGTAGAACAGAAAAAGCAAAAATGAAAAAGGTCGGTGCCATAAATGGTTAGCAGATAATAGTGATAGCCACTTATTGGGTATCACTATTCACTATTATTAGAGAAAGTGATGCCTTTATCAGGGCCAAATTAGCCAATAATAGTGATAGCCACTTAACCTAATTGACCATACATTTTGGCCAACCAATGCAATGCTCTGTTCCTCAAATTTGCAAAGGAATCAACGGTTTGAACTTATCGAATATTTTACAATAGTGAGACAAAAGAAGAAAAGTAAATGTAATCATACCGTACTCTGCAGAAGAACAAATAGAGGGTTTCCTCCTAATTTGAGTACTTTTTTATCCGGTCATAAGAGATAAATTTATTATAATTTGGTAATTTCCAATTTACTTTAACAAACATTGATGCGGAACTCGACCCGTAACAAATTTTTATAGAAACATTTTACTTATCATCTTAAACATGAGTAAATAATCGTGACTAAGTTAAAGGAATAAAATTTAATAATTAGCACCATTTAAATCTTTTTGGCCCTAGCTTAGCAATTATGTTACTGATAAAATGTATTGTAGTTCCATTTCAATCCGTCCTGTATTTGAGTAGTTGAACTACATATTTGTTGTGGTCTAATTAAAAGATTCTTCCACTACTTTTCAAGTTGTATAGCGAACGATGCTTGGGTAGATTGTATTTTATATTGTGTTTATAAACAAACTTGTTTTCCAGTTGGGAAAGTAGCGAGAATATTTATCATTTTTATAGCATTTTTGTTCTTTGTTAAAAACAAATAAAAATACGAAGCTTTATTGTTCCGGTTTTATCCATGTTGAGCATTGACATAGCCAAAGAATTGTGGCACTTTGTTTCTTTCGCTAGGATCATAAAATATCTAACGACAACATCGAGACAATCTTCGAGAAGGTACCAAAGGGGGTAGGATATCGACCATTAACGGAACAGTGACCATTGTGCCACTTTTCACTAATTTTTTTATCTAAATGTCACGCGAATAGTGTTATTTCTCAATCTGTCACGGGGCAAGTTCGCCTAGAGCAGTAGCGAACTTGGTATGCTGATGTGTCAGCTTCCTGGTGGTATCAGAGTTCGCTTCAGGCGACATCGGTTTCACCATTTTTTTAATCAAGTTCGCTTACATGGTAGGCGAACTTCATTTTTTATTTTTTTTATTTTTTTAAATTTGATACTTGTTATCTACTAAAAATGTGATACGTCAGCAAATCGAGTTCGCCTGTGTCAGAAGCGAACTTGTCCACGTGGCAAATTGAGAAATAACACTGTTCGCGTGGCATTTAGGTAAAAAAGTTGGTGAACAGTGGCATTTTGATAAATTATCCACCATTAACATACTTCAAAAGACACGCACTGTTCTCTTGCTCTTGCAATGAGATTATTTTAATAATATAAACTCGGCATACAGTCCATTGGGTGCACTTTTTTCACAAATAGGAAAGAAAATTTCATTTAAATCCCTCTCTTCTATTCAAATCCCATCTCACTCCTTTTATTTTTTTCACTTTTAGTCAAAGACTATGAATTTTAGGTGGGTTTATCATCTATCATTTAATATTATTATAAAAAATTTCTTATACACACAATATTTTATGGGGCCCGCAGTAAAAAAAAAATTAGTGCACGTAAAACGAATCTTTATAATATAACACAATCACTTTTTCTATAACATAATTCTTATAAAATCCATTTCAAGCCCACAATAAATGAACTCCAATGTGCTTGGCTCTTGCAATGAGCTATGCGTACATATTTTGATAGGCTAAAGAGCCTAGTAAGCTTTTTAGAAAATGTGAGTTGAAGGTCCGACAAAAGCAGTATTTGCACGCACCACAATTAATATTTGAAATTAACGTTTGAAGTAACAAATTTTTAATTTGATTTTCCCTTCCTTTTATTTTATATATATATATATATATAAAAGTGTGTATCATTTTAAAGGATATAAAATTATATTATTTTAAGTAAGAGAAAGAGATGAATCATGGAATAGAGAGAGTAGACAAAAAAAAGAAAAGGTGTGGTCCTATTTTTCGTGAGAATGAAATGACACACGTTAAGTCATTTAAAAGGACAAATATATATATATTTCTCTATATATATATATATATATATATATATATATATGCGATAGGATATTGTGACACACAAATAAAGTTACGACCAATCATCTCACCTTTAGATTGGTAGTAATGATCCGACGGTCCTCGTTTAATCCCTAAATATTCATTGTTTGCCCTGCTCTCTCCCCTCCCCTTCTCTCTCTGTTCTATTCTCTCTCTCTCTCTTCCCTTCGCCGCCTCCTCCCATAGCCAGACACGTGACGGCGTCGCTGCCCATATCCTCCGTCTCGCTGCCGCCGCTGCTATTTATCCCTTATTGAATTAAATCGGTAACTCAGGCAGATCAGAAAAATCGAACCTGGTATATTTGGTAAAAATCAAATTTGGGTGTAAAAATCGAACCCTTATACATATATACCATTCTATTAATATAATGTATAATTCTATGAAAAATCGAATTAAATCGGTAAATCAGAAAAATCGAACCTGGTATATCTGGTGAAAATCGAATTTTGTTGTAAAAATCGAAGCCTAGCTCGTGTATTCGGCGAAGCTCTCCGCGGGATGCAGCGGCGGCGCGGCGATGGAGGAAGGCGGAGCCGTCGGACGTCGGGACAGAGGATGTGGGTGGCGGTGAGCGGTGGCAGAGTGTATGGTTATCAACGAGGAGAGAGAGAAGAGAACAGAGAGAGAAGGGCGAGGAGAGAGAGCAGCGAAAACAGGGGATATTTAGGGATTAAACGAGGATCATCGGATCGCTACTACCAATCTAACGGTGAGATGATTGATCGTAACTTTATTTGGGTGTCACAATATCCTGTCCCTATGTATGTGTATATATATATATATATATATATATATATATATATATATATTCACTTTAGATAAGATTATTAACATCTATATATATAAATATTTCTATAGTCACTTTAGATAAGATTATTTACATCTATTCTTTTATAGCTATGTACTGCATTAGAGTTGATTTTTTCTCTTACCACGTCAACATACAGGTTCTGAAAAGTAATTGAAGAGAGAGAAACAAAAAATAATTTTAATGTTATAACTATGTACTCATGTGAGTACATATAACCTTATCTCAAAGTGGCTGTAGAAATACTTAACACATATATCTAGGGTTATATTTATCTTACGTTGAAGGAAGATGATTATCTCGTGTTATAGAAATAAAATTACAAGTTGAATTTATTTTAAGATGAGAGAGAAAAAATAAATGTGGGACCCATAAATATAACCCACATATCTAAAGAACTCTCATATTGTATATGGGAAAAAGAACTCTCATATTGTAGGTAGAGTGGTTCGGAGTCTGGATTGGATCAGTTTTGAAGTAAAAAAATCATCTAGTTCAATTCTTTCAGATTGATCATTCAAGCAGCCATTCGGTTTGAATTTTTTTTAAAATTCGATCCAATCTAATTTGGTTTGAATTTGATCGATTTTTTATTTTTCGAAAAGTCTAAAACTTCAGCTCTACAAATCACTAGCTATATCAAAATAAAGTCATAGAAAGTTACAAACTACTAGAAAATTCAACTCTTCAAACAAAAATAAGTTTTAAAACACATGAAGAGTTTAAATAGATTATTAGACGTTAACCATCAAAAAATAGATTAATAGACAATAAAAAAATTAAAATAAAGATAATTTGCTATTAATAACATCCGAGATTTATGTCTACAAAACAATAAGATTCCAAGCCATCATATTTCAAATATAATAAATCGTAATATATTGGATCGGTCTATATTGAATCGATTTTCACCGATCAAACTGAAAATCATGACATAATCATGTGGGAAGATCACAACCCTATAAAAGTGAATAAACGATTATGATTTATTAATTACATATTTTAATATATTTTTATTTATTATCATTAATTTATCTTTATATGATTACGATTATTCACATAATCATTATGATTTTTTTTTATGATTAGAGTTATTATAGTTAAGAATCGGAACACAAAACCAAGTGGCTTTATCCATCATTGTAAATTGTGCATAGTTTATATAGCATAGGTCGTAAGTAGGGATATCATTATTTTATTTGTGCCTGTCTATGTAAAGAAAATAACCCTTTACCTGCCCCGCCTATATGCCAACTTGGTAGCACAGAAGTCAGCTGAGAAAAGAAAACAACGCCTAAACCTCATAATACACACACACACAGCCTAATTTCCTATAGACAGAGTAGCGACCCAAAGTTAATTAATCCTCGGAAGCGTTTAAAAGTTGAAACTTGAAACTGGCAGTGACGTTAACGTTTTGAGAGAGAGATAGAGAGAAGGCATGCGCCATAGCAAGGAACAGCTGAATACTCTTTTAAGTCCTAAATGCTAACTGGTAAACTCCCTAGGATGTCTTTTTTATTTATTATTTCGTTCTATTAATTAATCCAGTACTTTATTTATATTTATATTTATTTTATTTTTTCAAACTCTGTTGTGTTTGTTCCTATTGGAACTTCGAAGATAGACCTCAAGGAAGAAGAGTCTAGAAGGTCTTGTATTGTATAGTTCTATTCTTCTCAGAGCAAACAGCACAAAGAGATTGAGAGATTGAGAGATAGAGAGAGAGATGGGAAGAGCAAGGTGCTTTTTGGACATATGCATAGGGGAAGAGCTAGAAGGGAGGATATTGGTGGAGCTTTACGACGATGTGGCACCCAAAACTGCTGAGAATTTCAGAGCTCTCTGTACTGGTGAGAAAGGCATTGGTCCAAATACAGGGGTGCCTCTCCATTTCAAGGTCCTTTCTTTTTCTCTCTTTTCTACCTTTCACCGTTCACTTTTTTGCCATACCCACCTTCTGTTTCTATTCATTTCTCGCCTTTTGACCTAATAAAGATTATATTTTTGCGCCTTTTTGCTATGATTTCTGCCTGAAATTATTTTTTCAGGGTTTATTGCTATGTGAATGAGAAAAGAGAAAAAAAAATAGAGGGGGGAGTAATTTTTTCTTCACTTGCATTATGCACATTCAAAATAAGATATTTTGATTTGGAACATGGATTATGTGTCTTATAATTATGTTTTAAATATCAAGTCGCGTTAATTTTGGGAATTTTAGCCGCTCTTGGATCTGGGCTTTGCTGTAATCCAAGGGTTGAACTTGAACTCCAAGGTGCTTTTTTTTCCCATCACTTTTGGACGATGAGTTTTGAAAAGACGGTTATGCCCTTTATTCTTTTCTACTGTAGATACCCTTAAGGGCGTTACTACTTTTTTAAATTTAAAGATTTTTCTTTTTGTTGTTTTTTTGGTTAAGAAGGGGGGAGGGGTCGTAAATTCCATATATTATATTTGATAATATGCCAACTTTCTGATGTTCTAGATTTTGGTTCTTAAAATGATATAATCAATTATCTGAGAATTTAATACCAGCAATGCAGAGGGGAAAGGGTAAAAGCTGATGACAGATATCACATATCAGGGGATATTATACAATAGTTCAAACTCTATAAGTGCATGCCATTCCATGAGCTGACATTGGTCTAGAAGTCTAAAATTTGTGTTGAGATATATAGTCCTACATTGGTTGGATGAATAACTAATGTGGAGTTTATAATGCCTTGGGCACTCCCACCCTTTGAGCTAGCTTTTGGGGTGATGTATCCCCAAGGTTCTTAATATGGTATCAGAGTCAGAGCGTTCGAAATCTCACCGCCTCCCACTTTCCCCACTTTCTTTGTAGTGGAATTTCCACTTTCTCATGTGTACTCTTAGTTTGTTGCATCAAATTTTCAGGAGATTAAGCTTCCCACTATATATCTCAACAATTTGTGAGGAATATCCACGAGGCAGTATAAGTAAAGAAACAAAATGACCAAGCAAATTCTCTTATTATTAACTGAAATAATTTCCTGTGATATAGAGATTAGAGACAAAGTCTGTGCACACTATAAATACCAACTTATTATATTACTTTCTTAAGATATTATCTCCTGAAAATTTGATCTGTGATATGAGTTCAGAAGTTAATTATTGGATTCAGTTTATATTCTGTTGTGTTTTCAGGGATCTTGCTTTCATCGTGTTGTTAAAGGTTTTATGATCCAAGGAGGTGATATATCTGCTGGAGATGGCACTGGAGGAGAATCTATATATGGACTGAAGTTTGAAGATGAAAATTTTGAGTTGAAGCATGAAAGGAAAGGGATGTTATCAATGGCAAACACCGGTCCTAATACAAATGGGTCTCAGTTTTTTATCTCTACTACCCGAACTTCTCATCTAGATGGTAAGCATGTTGTATTTGGGAAAGTAGTTAAAGGAATGGGAGTGGTCCGTTCTATTGAGCATGTTATGACTGGAGATGATGATCGTCCCCTTCTTGATGTGAAAATTGTGGATTGCGGAGAAGTTTCTGAAGGAGAAGATGATGGGATATCTAACTTCTTCAAAGATGGTGATACTTATCCTGATTGGCCAGCAGACCTTGATGAGAGCTCTAATGAACTTGATTGGTGGATGCAATCAGTTGACTCCATTAAAACTTTTGGCAATGAGCATTACAAGGTATTGGTGCTTTCACAAAGTCCATCTCTCATTATTATTTGATGCTTTATTTCATACTGTGAAAGGAGCTATATTAATTTTTCTGAGGGTATGAATGAAATATGTGTTCTGCCTGTCAATAGCTGTTCAGTGCTTATTTTTGCAGTAGTCATCCTCGTTAGTCGTTACCGTGTAATTCTTAGTAGCAAAAAACTAATTTAATTTTCCTTCTGACAGAAACAAGACTACAAAATGGCTCTAAGGAAGTATCGGAAGGCTTTACGTTACCTGGATATTTGTTGGGAGAAAGATGGGATTGATGAAGGTATGCTGCCTTTTGCTACTATTTGTTTCAGTTAATTGTGCAGTGCCAGTGATTATATACAAATGCACTTCACCTTTCACCTCCTTTACAGGTGATAACATAGTTGTATTAATGGCTTTGCAGAGAAAACTTTAGGTTTGAGAAAAACGAAGTCTCAGATCTTTACAAACAGCTCTGTAAGTCCGAAGTTACTATGTTATGCACTGTGCTGCAGATAACTTTACAGCGCACTAATTACCTTTATAATGTACCATTATATTCTTTGTTCAGTCCTGTTACCAATCTGCATATATTAACTGACTTTTCTGTTTCCCACTTTTCTAATTGTTTATGCTGTCATTTTTTTAAGGCTTGTAAATTGAAATTAGGGGATATTAAAGGAGCATTATTAGATACAGAATTTGCAATGCGTGACGGAGACAACAATGCCAAAGCTTTGTTCCGCCAAGGACAGGTTGGTATCGCAATTGAATAGCTTTCTGTCACAAGTTAGGAGCTTTTGTTACTGATAGTGCTTGGCATTACAGAACCGCCTTCCTCACTCTTTTCCTCCCCCTTCCTATCTATCCCAGCTTATGGCAGTGATATCGGAATCATTCTCCTCTCCACTCCACTCATATCACACCAGCTGTCTTCGCTCGTATAACGCAACCCAGTCCGCTCTTTCGGCCATTCACCTCAGTTGAGGGAAGCCCTTGTTGTTTCTTCCTTTATTGTAGACTTGGGCTAATGGCATATCAGTTACCCTTTACCATAGGCTTCATGTTACTGGTTTTTAATGCGTCCTGCTTTTTTCCCTGATAAATATGTTACTTCCAATTTACCAGGCATACATGGCACTCCATGACATTGATGCTGCAGTTGAAAGCTTTAAGAAGGCACTGACATTAGAGCCAAATGATGGTTAGTTATGAACTTACAGTTTTGGATCAGGCCTTTGTCGTGGACTCTTCTGTGCTATAATTGCATGGATATACATTTGACTTTATCATTTATTTAGTCAGGTTTTTGATGTATTATTGAGAGTCATTTTTTGTTTTATTGTTTAAAAGATGGGATAACTTTTTAATGATACAAGCTGAAAATTATTTAAACTTAAATGTTAATAGTAATTTGATGTGTGAGGAAATCCAAGAGGGGGGGGGGGATATGGAGGAAGAAAATGTGAAGATAAAATGAACTTAATTTTTATTTTGTAAAGCATGAAGATAATGTGCTTGTATATGGCCATTTTCACGGAACCTTGTATACAGTTATTCAAGTTCTGTAATCTAAAGTTTCCTGTAGCTTACTTGGTATTTTGCTATTTTCAGCTGGAATAAAGAAGGAACTTGCTGCTACCAGGAAGAGGGTGAGTGCATCTATCTACATTGAGCAAGCATTGAAGCATTATATACTTATAGGGAATCTAACTGAGTATGTGTGTTGCAGATAGCTGATAGGCATGATCAAGAGAAAAAAGCATATAGCAAGATGTTCCAGTAACACACTGGTATGTTTTAGGCTCTCAGCTAATTACCATGAAATTATAAAAAGTTTGATGTAATTGCATGCACACCATCAAAATTCATGTGTAACAATCAAAAGTTTTCCATTTGAGTTATGTTGTCCCAATTGCTGATGCATCATCATAGATAGATTGATTTGCACCATTGGATCATTCAGTTCAGATGAGCAGTTCTTAAACTCGTCTCCTTTACTTGACATGTAATTTTCCACCCTTTTCAGGCTTATGTTCAACCGAGGAAAATAAACAAATCACCGCTGCAAATACAAAAGAAATAGTTCAGGCTTCAACGCATTGGTACTAAAGGTATTAGGAATCAGGCTCAGATGGAACAAGTGGACAAGGATTGGTATTGTTACATGATGAAATTTTTAACCAACAATTTTGTCAAGCTTTTCTTTTATAGATAATTCAAAGATAATTTTATTCGGTGGTGATTCTAGTGATTGAAATACAGTTTAACTTATGAACCACAGACGATGCTGTATGTGATTTTGATATTTATTATTGGGAATTTACACTCAATGAGGAATGTTTCACATTTATTGGTTAGAAACCAAATAACCACTCATTTTGGTTTTCATTTAATTTTTACACTGAATAACCAGTGTGGCTATTTAGTCCGCATCTAGATTGATTTGTAAATTCTCTTTTATTATTATTTCACACCATCTTCTGCAACCATTAATAAAGTAGTTAAGTTCAATGGAGATATGTTAGACGTTGACGTTGTGGGCTTGTGGCATTGACCATTGTATGATACAGATTCATATGATATGATATAATTCACTAAGTTTAATTATATGTAATTTGAGGAGGATATTTTTACTACCAAAATTTCTCACCACCAACTTACTACCAATCTAATAATCATTGGATCAAAGAGAGAGAATGTTAAAAAATTTATGAAGAGAGAGAAAATGTTGATCCAATGGTGATTAGATAGGTATTAAGTTGGTAGTGGAAAATTTTTACCAAAATTAAAAAAAATTATATGTATTGAAAAGGGATTATATCATATGATATGATATTATATCGTATAATACAATATTGTATCTTGTATCATATGATATGAAATAAAATCAAAAATTTTAATTTTTAATTTAAAAAATAAAAATTTGATTTGTGACTTAAATTTATAAAAAAATCATAAAAATTATTAATAAGAAAAAGAAAAAGAAAACCTTTATTTAATTTATAATTTAAATTTAAAATTCAAACTTAAAAATTTATATTAATAAAGGAGATAATTAAATAAATATTTAAAATATCTTCTGTATTCAATATATATATATATATATTCCAATTAAAACAACCGAAGTTTGCGTAAAGAAATAGCAAAAAGCATGCATTTTCAAGATATCTTTACATTGTTACATACCTTAATAAATAAAATGATATTGCCAACAAGAATAATATAGGAAAATGATATCGTATTGTTGAATAAGAAATGAGAGATGAATCAAATCGTTACATTAATTAAGAGAATGATGGATTAATTATGTAATAGTAGACTTAGTAGTGATAATATTGATTTTTCTTTTTGGTAAGCTGTGATAATATTGGTTTTACTAATTAATAAGTAAGAGAGTAATTGGTTTTCACTTTAATTATTTATGTATTTTGCTGATTGAATCTTTTGTGGAATTTTAATTTATTTAATTTTAAATATATTATATATTCTTAAAATATTTTTTATTATATTTATGTATCTTACGATTCAATACCGTTGATAATACGATTAAAAAAAATGGGCCAAACGATTAACCATACGTTTTAATTTTTAATAAAAAAAAATAACTTGTTATCATGGTAAGGTTATCTAATGACACGCCATTAATCCGTCATCATTATATCACTCAAATAGAAATAGTCATGTTTCTCATTTACGCGGAGTGTGAAAAATTTATGGATTTGTAGACTGAATTTCCTAGCCACTAGATTCGGTTAAATCTGCAATAATAATAAGAAACACCGACTTTGAGTCTTTGACCTCATCAAATCAACATTGTTACACGACCACATTTGACCTGTTCTAATAGATGAAAGAATTTGTGCTTTTCTGTTATGTGCTACACATACTAACCCATTCCATTTTTATAACTGGATCAACTTGTTTAAGAACCAAAGTAAATAAATAAGTAGCGATCTCAAACACTATTTTTTTTGGTTTAAATTCATAAAATTCAATTCAAATTCAGATCTGTATGATCTCTGTTATGATTTGACTTCCATCTCAATAATAGCAAATTCAATAGTACTTCTAAACATAATTCAGTTTTTCCATTTCAAATTATATATCAAAATAACACATTCACATACCCATTTTTCTTTACTATACTAAACATAATAAAATCCATTTCAATATTCCAATTAATGATTCTGAGCAAGGCACTAAGATGTGAAAGAGATCCCAGATGTGGAAGAAGTTGAAGGCAGGAAGTTGAAAAAAAAAAACATACAACTCATTACATTCATTTCCAAATTCTACCCACGCATATCAGACTAATTAAAAATTAATTTGGTCATTATGCAATATGCACCACTACATGTAATTCATGCCTAACACTTTCCCTTCACACACCCTATATAAACACCCTTTAACTCCAACCAACAACACAAACCAACTCAAACTTAACACTATCCCTTGCTTTAAAAGGACTACACAGCATGGCAACCAAGTATGCTAAGGGCCTCACCTTACTAGTTATAACGGCTTCAATATTTGCAGTGAGTATGGCCAACAAGGACTGGTCTTTTGGTTTTAACTACACTACTGATTGGTGGTCCAGATTCGGGAACCATAACTTGAATAAGACACAGCAAGAACCCAGGAACATCATCGTTGGTGGGTCTGAGCATTGGCACTTTGGTTTTAACTACACTGATTGGGCTATTAAAAATGGCCCCTTTTACCTCAATGATACTCTTGGTAAGTTAGCTTGTCTTCATGATTATTAGTCAAGCTTAATTGAAGTATATTACTACATATACAATTTGATACTAAGAAGGGCCGGCTTGGCTTAACGGTAAGCTTGCTTGCCGTGGTGTGTCAGGTCGTGGGTTTGAATCAGTCTCTCTGCAAAAAGCAGGGGAAAGACTGCCTAGAGTATTCCCTTCCCCAGACACCCACGAAGTGGGAATTTGAACTGGGTCGGCCCTTTTTTATACAATTTGATACTAACATTTATACATGAATATCTATATGCAATTAAACTTGTGTTGTAGTTTTCAAGTTTGAAGCTCCAAATGCTACCAGTTTCCCACATAGCGTGTACTTGTTTCCAAACTTCTGGAGCTTCTTGAATTGTGATGTTAAGAGGGCTAAGATGCTGGCGAATCCCACACAAGGTGCAGGAGAGGGCTTCAACTTGGTGTTAAGCAGGTGGCAACCTTACTACTTTGCCTGTGGTGAGAGAAATGGATTCCATTGCAACAATGGACAGATGAAGTTTGCTGTTATGCCAATGTTTCGTTCATTCTGATTATGGCCATGAGAAAATGCATGCAATATAGCTAGCAAATAAAGCGAGCTTTCCTTGTTATTAATGTTATTCTATTTATACTTTATAAAAATATATAATGTCATGCATCTGAATAAAACAGTTGTAAGGTGAATAAATTTTGAAGTTCTATTGTTTCTTCATAGTTAACAAATGTAACTTGTGGTGGACACTATGTAACTTTACATTGAGAAGCTTGTAAGATGTTTGCATTTTTCAATTGATGATTGTTTGACCTTGTGAATAATGTTAGCGTCATTTATTGCACGTGAATCACAGAAGTTAGCTTCAGTTCCTATTAAGCACTTTGCCAACTAAGACGTTCAGCTAAAAAAGCAACGTGTCAAGTTCTTCAAATCATTGACTTTGCAGTTATTTATACATAATCTTTTAAGGTTTTATAACATTTGGTAAGTTCTTCAGTATTCAATAGAATTTATGGTTAAGTAATCAACCATGTGGTTATCATGTGCTGCACAAAACATTCACATTCAGAAAGAAGGGGTGGACATGCCTCTTTTACTTAATTATCTTGTGCTGCACAAATTTAAAGGCCTCAATGTTTGCAGTGAGAACCGCCTAAAAGGATTGGTCCTTCAGTTTTAACTACAGTAATTAATGGTCCAGATTCCGGAACCATCACTTAAACGAAAAAATTTAACATGTTCTAGGCCCACCATTTATTCAGTGGTCCCTTTTCTATAAATGAAAATTTTTCTTCCATTTTTACCTTTTTCTTTTTGATTTTTTCTCCATCCGTCCTTTTTTTTTTCTATTTTTGGGACGGACCACCATGGTCCCGCCCCACAAAAAATCTTCTCCACTTAAACAAGGCACAACAAGCACTCAAAATAATCATAGTGTGGGTCTGAGTATTGGCACTTTGATTATAACTATACATCAGAATGGCCTTTTCTTAACAATCAGGATAGAACACTGCATGTTGCATGGTTATTGATTCAATGACTTATATTTGTTATATTTAATTTTTTTTATAATAAGGTCACCACCTTGCTTAATTGAATTATATTCATGTGTTTTTAGACCTCATTTATAGCTCTCTCCATAATGTTGCCTTCTTATTTAGAAAATTTTCTCTCCTCATGTAAAATATTGCCAATTATTTCTGTTATCTACTTACAGTTCTGAGTTTCTCTTATAAATAACATCCACAAATGTTAGTGTTTATTGAAATTTTTAGGCAGCAGTCAAAAAAGGGTTGCAACATTATTGCAGCTACACTTACAATTATTTCATGTACCCAAGAGTCTCGCTGTTCTATGCCCCGTTATTGAAAAAGCTGCAGCAGAAGTTTTATTGTAACACTTACCCGCCTTTTCTGTAAGCTATAGCAATGTAGATGTAGGAATTTGCTTAATATTCAGAACAATTGCATAATTATTGTTCACAAAGGTTTTGTTTTTTATGGAGTAGATTCATGTCTTACAGAGAGAGGTTATCAGTTTATGACATTGGAAAGATTGAGCATCATATTTAAGCAGAAAATATTACATGAATTTAGATTAAAATTAAAAGTATTTGAATGGTTTTTATTGTAAACTATCTAGTAAAGTTATGCTTTGTACCACTTTCTTATTAAACTACAGTAGAGAGACATAAGAGTTAGCTAAACTAATTCAACACAAAATTTTGAATTGGGTATGTACATATATAGTAACTTACCTGTAGAAATTTTACAAAAGAAAGTGGGGGCGATGATAATCGAATCCGTGACATAGAGGCTCTAATACCATGTGAAAAATCAATTCAACCTAAAAGTAAGTGAAGGCTCTCTTAAGTGAAGGCTCATCAATGCTTTATATACTTCTTTGCTCTTCCCAATTCCATGTTTTTTTTTTTTTTGAATAAATTCAAAGGTATCTTCCGGCCGTAACCGAAGACTAATCCCCATCGAGCATTGTCAGACCCTTTCGGGGGCGGCTTTCCCAAATCCTTTTTTTCCATTCCCAGGACTCAATGGTTTATATACTTCAAAGGAGTTTAGTTCTCCCTATTCCATGTTTGTACACTATATATCATCCAAAGAGTGAATAAAAATATATTATAATGGGAAAATAGAACAGAAGAAAAAAATTAAAATAATAAAAAAAAACACTCAAATTTGAAGATTTACTTGAGAGAACATAAACATATGTAAACAGCATTTATTGTGAATAAGACCGCTTAGTGTTATCTTCTCTCTTTATCTCGCTAATTTATGGCTACCTTAATGAAAACTACACATCTGAAAGTGAAAGAAAAGGAAACTTTTGGCATTCTTCTTCCGCTTTGGATTTTCCCGTTCGGATAGTAATTGATACTTCAAAGTCCAAACACATCAGATATTCATATAAAATAATAATATGCGTGTAATTTGATCTACCTTCCTATCAACACAATTTTGCTTTCCAAGTATCAAATCTATGTAAAGCTTTCAGTCGGTCAGCTATCAAATAGTATATATTTGATGGACCATTTGTGATTATTGAATAAGTACACGTCCCTGGCATTTGGTGGTTTATCAAATCGTTTTACTTTTGATGCTTTTGAGCCTTCAAGTACTATATATATATATATACATTGACAAGCAGGGACCATGTATACCATTACCATAGCTGCCAAAATATCCTCTACCTCAAAAAGATTTCCTCCTCACATGCATTTTAGCTTGAGATAAAGGTTTCTTTGACATGCATGTTCGTGGATGGGGAAAATTTGGACTTTAAGAAAACAACAAATTTGATTTTGTTTTTCCCTTTTGGCCTGATTAAATTCGGGTTAAAAGTTAAAAACTATAATAATTTCACACACTCAAAATATGATTGCTTAGTCTACATATCCCATGAATTATTAGAATATTCAAACTAACCAAATTGTCACGGGTTTCAAGAACTTTGATGACCATGATGAAGAAAAATAAATGACTAATCTGTGGAAGTGATCTCTTGTAAAGGTCATGTTTGTAAGCAGATCAAGCACCAATCAACTTTCATCTTAGTAAATGAATGATATTAGAGGGGAATTCTCATTTTGAACCAAAAAATGGATATAATATTAAAATTGAGATCCTTCAAGACCAGTCCTCTCGTGTGCGGGGACGTGTCAAATTTCAAATTTGTGTGCAACAAATGTGGAGTTTATAAGGCTCATAGTAATAATCGTTAGCTCAAAAAAGAATATTCAAACTAACCAAATTGTCACAGGTTTCAAGAACTTTGATGACCAATGAAGAAAAATAAATGACTAATCTGTGGATCTTTTTTCATGTTTGTAACGGCTCAACTTTCATCTTAGTAAATGAATGATTTGAAATTTGACATTTTGAACCAAAAAATGGATATAAATAAAATATCTAGGTTTAACTCAAGGTAATATAGTTTTTCATCATGTAGCAAAATAAGAAGGGAGATCCATAAGTTTTTGTTTGTCCTTCTTTTCTCTCAAGTACTTGACAAAAAAAAAATTACTAGAAATACTAAGCCCATTATGCCCAATTCCACATTGTTTAGGTGAAGTACTCATTATTTGTTGAGGAAGGTAGGGTAGGAGAGGGATTTATAGTGAAAATGAGTTTCACCATCCTTTTCATGTTGATTACTATTAATTTGATGATGCGGTACCAATAAGGCAGGCAGTATATAAGTTGGACAACAACGCCAACAACCAATACAACCAAATTTTATATTGAGAAACAGTAATTGTGAAGGTGGGGGTGAGATAAATGGAATAAATAACTGTAGTGACTCTGCTCTGTGCACAATTAATATAGCTATTAGAGGCAAGAAAAAGTGTGAGAGAGATCAAAGTGGAGAGCTATAACATAATAAGAGGCCATGATATCAGACAGTCATATTTGGCTAACCAGGACATGTGCATTCACACGTATATATGCCCATCAATGTGGGGACTAGTCCTACATAATTTGGAACAGTAACCATCACTGCCCTTTATCTGTTTAAATAATGATGGTGCTCAATTTTATTTTATTTTCAGGAAAAAAAAAAAAAGTGAAGGGGGAGGTGGGTTTCTAAGTACTCCATGTCACCACCCACTTAGATGAGTAATAATATCATTTTCGTGGACATAGTTGATTAATTGGATAAGATGGGGAAATTTTCTGTTCCAAAACCTTTGACAAATATAAATCCTTCGTCAGTTGTTAGTAAAAAATCTGTGTTTCTCTCAAGTCATTAGTTTAGGTATAGATTCAATCGCTTTCTTAGACGTCCTTAATACTAAAAAATATGTAGACTAATTAATATCTGTGTGTCCTAATGGGTATTTTAATTTAACTAAAATGGTTATCGTTACGGTGTTAATGGGCCGAGCCGAAATTTGGTATTAAAAGGTTAAACATGTGTTTAAATGTGTAGCCTGACCAAGCCTATTACCTGTTATAAATATAATTATTGGCATGTGACCTGACTTATTTACAAAAAATAAAAGTCTGATTTAGCCTGTTAATCTATTTAAAAAAATAAAGATAACAAAAATTTATCCAAACAGAATATACAATCAACAACATTAGTAATTTTGTAAATATTAATAAATTCAATGTATATCCAAACAGTATAATATAGAACAAAATCATTCAAAAACTTTGTTTAACCAATAAAATGGGGTGAAATGGATTAAGAAAAAAGGAAGGACTATTACAAGTAATATAAAAAATATAAAATAATATACTAAGCCAACCTGAGAGGCTCTAAGGCCGAACTTTTGAATTGGAGCTTGAGATTTTTTTTATTAAACGTGCTTTTATACATGTAAATGAATGATAAGTTACAGTTAAACGAACTTTTGAATTCAAGTCTGGTGTCAACAACCAATTTTAAACATGTAAATTTAGGTCTTCAGAAACTGAGCCAAAGACTCTGATTCATTTAGCACTGTAGTACTTACCCTAATGTCATTTAGCTTTAACCAAATATTGTGTTTACTTTCAAATTCAGTTTCGGTGTTAATGATTATGAATAAAGTATTAGACTATTTTTTTTATTTTTTTTGTTGTGAAAATTAGACTATTATTTTTACTTGGTATCTTTTTGTACGTAGGCTCATCACTTCTAGCATCTGAAACTAGGTAAGTTAAAGTTAATGAATGTCTTAAGTTCTAAGTACTATGGGTAGAGGAAAAGAAAAAATTTAGGGTGGCATTGGAGAGTGGGTTCCACAACTGTTTTTACCTTGAAGCAGCTGAGCAACTTTAAATAAATGCATTGATTAAACCCACCACAAAGAATGGTTTATTATGGTCAAAATTGTGTCCATTTCAAAATCATCTTGAGCGAAAATAAAGTTTGTCTA
This sequence comes from Gastrolobium villosum, assembly GCA_032173675.1. Classification (NCBI taxonomy): domain Eukaryota; kingdom Viridiplantae; phylum Streptophyta; class Magnoliopsida; order Fabales; family Fabaceae; genus Gastrolobium; species Gastrolobium villosum. The sequence continues at coordinate 426,021 of JAVKPL010013628.1, read as the reverse complement.
TTCCTTACACTGGCATTTAGTGGGGAACCCACTTTCATTGGCATGATGAGGCTAGAAAAAAGAAATTTCCCAAGTCCTTTTTTCATGAGAAATTGTGAAGTGAGTATCCCCTATTATAAGTATTTAAATTGATATCTAATGTGTATAAAGTTATTTTATTAGAAGTATGTATGAAGTTACAAGTTTAAACTATGTTAAAAATACATTCATCTTTAAAACATAAAGTTACATATTAATTATAGATTTTGATTAATTAGTACCAAAAACCTACAAAGAATATATCTTATCTCAATTGTTGGGAGGAGTAATTTTGGAAACTCTTTTAAGAAGCAGAAAAGTGAAGTCAGATACAACTAGAGGAGAAAAAGGAAAGGGGGTAAAATGTTCTCTGCTCAAGCAACCAGAGGATCACAGAGAAACTACTTTTTTGATTATCACAATTCACATGATTCTTTTTGAGCGGCCATGCTTCAAATGTGAGATGAAGTTTTCAATAGAAAGCATCATTTTTGCTATTACAAGGGACTCTGGTACTGTATGATCATTATACTATTCGGCAGTGGAATAATTGTGGCATTGTTGCACTCTGTGGAAAAAGTCTTTTTTCTTGCTATAATAACTCTATTACTTAGGTTTCAGTGGATTTTATTCTGTCATGAACAATAGTACTATGGTTGATGGATGCACTCCTGGCTTTTTAATAGTGGACAATAGTTCAATCCACCACCCTTAATGCAAGAACAGACTAGTCTAAACTGAAGACTAAAACCTAGAGAAGTATTGATGATGACATAAATATTTACTTACTATACCAGTATTCATTTATACCAGTAATTGAGGTGTGCCCTGATTCAGAACTAAATCATTATGTGTCTATCTAGTATGGTTTGAATCATATGAACATCCTAAAACTGTAGGTGGGACATAGTTTAAAATAAATTACATGGTGTGCAATTAATCATCTAAGGGTTAATATTTAATAAATTATGTTTGCCCTCAATAGTTTATTATAAAAATATTTTTAATGATTCTACGGTTGAAAAAATAAATTACAAAGTATCCGTCTCGGTTAGGAATAGTGACCAAAATCCCACTGTTCATCAATTTTTTTACCTAAATATCACGTGAATAATGTTATTTCTTAATCTGTCACGGAGGCAAGTTCTCTATCCGGTGTTGCGAACTCGGTTTGCTGACATGTCACGTTTCTAATGGACATCAAGTTGCTACATGGGGTAGCGAACTTCATCCCCCTTTTTTTACTTGGTACTTGTTATCCACTAGAAACGTGACACGTCAGCAAATCGAGTTCGTTAAGATAACAAACTTGCCCCCGTGGCAGATTAGGAAATAACTTTATTCACATGACATTTAGATAAAAAAATTGATGAACAATGACATTTTGATCACTTCTCTCTCGGTTAGAGTAGGCTTTGAGCATGTGTCTAGGACCAGATTACTTAAAAGTGCTTCAATACAACCATGTACTATCTCTGTTTGTATTTTGTAGACAGTAACAATAATATAAACCATTTTAAAGATTTTCTTTCGTCAGTTTAAGGTTTTATATTGAATTTATTCTTGGTATTAAAGTTTCGGTTATCAAACCCAAGTAGTTCAGTTGGCAACTGAGTTCGATCCTCGTCTCCTCCACTTTTTAATAGAATTAAATAAGCATAAGGTAAAATAAAAAATTGGGCCTATATCCATGCTTCAAATTAAATAAACATAAGGTAAAACAAAAAATTGGGCCTATATCCATGCTTCAAATCTAAAGGGAGGGGATGTGTTAGAAAATAATATAAACTATTAAAAAAACTTTCACTGAACACCTTAAGGTTTTGGGTCGAACATGTTCTTTATATGGTATCAAAGTCTCAGTATATAGGGTTCGATTCTCGTCATCCCTATTTTCTTTGTAAAATTTCTTAACATAAATAGACTTTACATCATCCATCTTTCAAACTCAAATAACCGTTGCATGAGAGGTGTATTAGAGTGTAATATATATAAGTCTAAATTCCGGTCACAATAAATTACATTGACTCATCTCAAAATTCAATGAAATCACACCGAGGTTCTCTCTACTTTTATAAATTAAAATTTCTTTATTTATGTATACTTTTCATCCCTATAAAGAACATGCATCTTAAAAATAAAAATACAAAGACTTTGTCTTTAAAAATTTAAAACAATCTATTATTATAATTTACAAAATCAGAGGAAGGTCAATGTACTTTACATTCCGAGAAATAATTTTGAAATCTGCAAATTGAATTAATTAAGGGTTTTATAAGAGTTATAGTGTAGGAAAAGTGATTGTGTTATGTTATAGAGATTCGTTTTGCGTGTTGGAATTTTTTTTTGCTGCGGGCCCCACAAAATATTGTGTGTGTAGGAAATTTTTTGTGCTCATGTTAAATGGTAGATGATAAACCCATTAATTAAATTAAGAATCAATTACTAAATTATAATGTTGAAGTTTGGTTATTGTAATAGAGTGAGGATATTCTAACTATCAAAAATTTTTATTACATTAATTAAATTAAGAGAGAGAATCAAAAAGTTTTTAAATTATAATTTTGAAGTTTGGTTATTGTAATATACTTGATTAACATAGTAAAAGTTTGGATGATTATATTAAACTTAACTGTCTTTCCTAATTTCTAAAGTAATAAATATTTTGAACTGGAATTAGTATAATGCCAATTCTTAAACATTTTCCCCCTTTTTTCGTGTGTTCGTTACCTTTTATTCTATGTGATTGTTCATCTTAGAATTAGAAGTATTTGCCATCCAAGGAACATTGGGATCTGTTATACAAGCCAGTCAGGGTTCCAATCATCCATGCACCATTTTCAATAAGAAAAAGATACGTATCTCTTGTCATTGAACAAATCCACACATCATTGTTCCCCATGTCTCTTTGGTGACTCTTATAAAATAATTCCCTTCACAAAACGTAATGCATAATGATGTTATGGGATTGTGAAAGCGTTGTTCAAGATTAGTACGGATACGTTCATGTATTTTACTCTTTGCGACTAAGGAAGCTCCTAGCTAGGGTAGGTTTGGACGTTTCGTGAATTTTATAATATTTTAAAGGGAAAAGTGTGTGTTTTAAGTGTTAACTTAATGGGAGGTAGACACAAAGATACTTGTATAAAAAAATAAAAAAAAATAAAAATAAAAATGCGGGTCCCACATCTTTGTGTCTACATCTCTCCTAAAATGACCTAAGTGTGTGTCCTTTTAAAGGACACACACTTTTCCCTATTTTAAAAGGGAAAAATATTTGTCCTTTTAAATGACACAACTTATATCCTTTCACTCTCACAAAGAGATAGGACCCCACATCTTTATATTTTTTTGTCCATTCTCTCTCCTCCTTTATCTATCTCTTTCACTCACTTAAAATAACACAACTTTACATAATTTAAAATGATACACATTTTTTTTTTCTATTTTGGAATTGATTGTTGGTTTTAAGTGTTAACTTAATCCAACCTAATTTCCTCATCATATAGGTTAGATCAAATTTAAATTTAATATACATATTGAAAAAAAAATTCTTTTGCTAAAATTAATGTCGAAATACGAAATTAAAAAGCTATTACATGGAAGACGTTTGAATATAAAACTAACATGTTTTTTTGGCAAAAACTTAAAAAAGATAAAATAATCAGAAATATAAGTCTTAAATAAACCATGTAATGATATAAACATAGAATGCCTTACTAAGTTAGAAATAAACTAAAATTAAGAATTTTAAAAAGTTATAATAATAACAAATTGTATAAAGTAATTAAACTTACTGCCATCACACACAAGTATAGAGGTTGATATAATTATTGATGAATTTTCCGTTTTTGTTATAGTTTTTTTTTTTTTTTTTTTTTTTTTACATACTTACATAAAAATAAATGAATCTCATTATAAAGAAAAGAGATAGAAGATTAGTAGAAGTAGAATCCGCTCAATTTTATATGAGTGTAGCTCAGTAAAAACAAAAACATTAAATTCATTATTGATTTCAGTTCTAAATTTTTAAGATATTTGTATTTATTTCAGTGATCCATTCGACATTCATGCTAAATTGCTTCATTTTTGAGATATGTCATTCTCAATTATTTTTTAAATACTTGTTGATATATTCAAAACTCTTTTGACTTCGAACCTTAACTCATTCTAAGTTATAGAAACAAAAGTACATGAAAATAAATTTTAATATTTACAAAGATATTGAACTTTAATTTTAAAAATCGGAAGTCATTTTTATTTTCACATCGTGACTCATATTAAGATTACGTTTGATGCATACAGAGTTAGTATAAACAGAACAGCACTAATTTGAGTTACTGAACAATTTTTTATTTTGTTAGTAGTTTTATGTGTACTAAAGTTGAAATAATGAAAAAGTAAGAATTTTTTTTTTTAATAAAAAAAATTTAAATGGAGTTAGACATTGATATTTTACTCGGGTCATGAAAGACTCTCCAACCCCTTTGAAGATTTCTGGTAGGAATTACATATCACCCACCAATAAAATTCTCATATCGGTCAACACGGTTTGAAGTCATGTACCTAAATGTGTCCACTTTATTTGGCTAAGAATTTTTTTTTTTTCTCTTTTTATCACTGCACACAAGATATTATAATTTGATTTGAGTAATTACTACAAGAATGGACACTTCATTCTTATCATTTGAAAATTATCAAGCGAATGATAGTAAGGGATTGCTTGTTAATTACTCTGTTTAATGGTTGAGAAGTTGGCCACTGCACATGGGTGAGAACCTCCAAGTCGTGTTGGTCAGGGAAATTTATAAAAATGTCTTACGTGCATTGTTCACTTCATAGTTTAAATTGCTTGCATGTGAAAGACAAATCATATGCCACTCGCAAATCAAGTTACGTCCATGTACCAGATCCGTATCTGACTTCCCAAGACAGAAAGAACAGATCTTAGACAAAATTGATTATATAAATATTAATAAAATTATATATACTTCAAATTACCCTCAAAAGCTTTTCTATTAACTAAATATTCAAGAGCTGTACCACTTGCAAGTAGACAGGTAACACAGATAATGAGATTTTTCAATATTTTTACATTATCTATTTCTTTACCTCTCTTTACTGGTTTAAGTTAAACAGCTTTAAAAAATTGATTTATGCCATTTCTGCATTTCTTATTTTTGTATAAATAACATTTCTCATATCATGTACTGAAAGGATATTAAAGAAATCCACCAACACCACATGGGAGGGGCATAAGTACCGTAATCCTTGAACTCGCACCCGAACTCGGGATTAGTCCCATAGGCGGCTCAAAGAGTCGAATCCGTAAGAATACCGGGGATTCTGATTCGCCTCAAAGAGATAATTAGCATCAGTTACCAAAAAAGATATTAAAGAATTTATCCTATTATTCACTTGATAGTTGGGAAGGAGATAGAACTTTGACCTGATATCTGGTGTAAGCCAAACAAACATGGATGAAGCAAGCCCAAACTATTTACGATGAGTGATTATTGAAGTCAAGAATATACTAAAGCTCTTAAATTGGAGTTCACTTGCTTTAAGCTAATGATAAGTGGTGTCAATGAAGGGAAGAATAAATAAGGTATTTTTTTAAATTAAATATATATGAAAATAAAAAATTATTTTTTTTTATACAATTATTACAAGTTTTTTTATCTCTGTTATTGAGTTGTTTAGATTTCACTCGCTTATTCCTTAACCGTTCAACCAAACACATAAATGCATGGTCCTTTTGTTTTGTTTTTCATTTTTTTTTTGTAGTTTTTTGCTTGTCCCCATTCATCACGACAATCACCTTTTTTTATATAGACTATATTTTAATTCTAGACTAGGATATTATAACAACTAATTAGTGTTATTAATACTAATCAATTTCACCGTTAGCGATTATATTTATTTCTATCTTTGTATAATTTTAATTACCCATATTTATTGTGAAAACATTAAATATGAGAATCATAATCATACAAAGATGAAAATAAATATAAAGTATTAAATACGAGAAATCATAATCATGCAAAGATGAAAATAAATATAACTGTTGAATCAACATAAACGATCTAACAATAAGATTAATTGATAATAATATTGATAATAATGTTAATTGATTGTTACAATATCCTACCCTCTTAACTTTTTAAGCTCATTATGAAATTAATCCCAAATTAACATTTAACTATGATTAAAGTTTTTTTCGTTTCTCTTTAAAAATATATTTGATCTAAATTCTCTCTTTATTCTACTAATCCTGTGTTGCCAATTTAGCTGACACTCGTTTATCACCATTTATTTTCTCTCTAAAGTAGTTGCATTTCACTTGGTACGGCATTGTTGGAGATGAGTCAAAAGGAGGAGCAATATGAAGCCAAACCTGTGGCAACCAACAACACACAACAATATAATATAATCCTCTCACTTCTCTTCTCATCATCGTCGTTCTCGTTCCTTCATCAAACTCCCTCTTCAATTCCAGTGCCCTTTCTCTCCTTCCACTTCCCAATTCAATGAACACCCAAAAGTCAATACTCATTTGAATGCCACGTGTCCCGTGAGATTGTCCATCTTCTTCTTCTTCTTCTTCATCTTCTCCCACCCTCCACCCCAACAAACCCCACCTCTCTCTTTCTCTCTCTCTCTCTCTTTCTCAGCTAACGTACTAGAATTTCCTCAAAGCTTCTACCCCTCTTTATAACTCCCTGTAAAGTTCGAATCTTTAGCAGAAGAAGAACAAGACCCAGAAACCTTTCCCACAATGCCATGACCAATGATTCAGTAGCCAAGCTTCTGTGATCCTTCAACAATGGGGGTTTGCACTTCGAAGCCGCAGAAGCGGAACCCATATGCCCTTCGGGAAACTGAAGGTGACCCATGTGACCCTTCGCAAATCCCGAAAACCCCACTCAGTCCCAACTCCAACAACCACCGCCGGAAAGATGACGTCATCCCCGCCGGGAAGCAGTCTCCGTTCTTCCCGTTCTACAGTCCTAGCCCTGCTCACTTTTTCAAGAAGTCTCCGGCGTCGGCGGCGGCTGCGGAGGGAGGGAGCAGGAGCGCGAGCTCGACGCCGAGGAGGTTTTTCCGGCGCCCTTTCCCTCCGCCTTCTCCGGCCAAGCACATAAAGGCAGTCTTGGCGAGGAGACAGGGGAAGAAAACCACCACGGCGATACCGGAGGAGGGGGAGGAGGAGGCCGGAGGTGCGGCGGATTTGGACAAGAGGTTTGGGTTTTCGAAGGAGTTTAGTAGTAGGTTGGAGGTTGGAGAAGAAGTGGGTAGAGGGCATTTTGGGTATACTTGTTCTGCTAGGTTCAAGAAGGGTGATCTTAAGGGTCAACAAGTTGCAGTCAAGGTCATCCCAAAAGCAAAGGTTATTTTCTGTTATATCTTGTATACACACTCATAAGGCATAGAGTCATATATGAGTTTACTTCAATAGCTGTGGAATTTCTAGTCATTTGGGTGATTTACTTATCTGCTAGGCAAAGCTTTAGCTTTTAGGTTGTTTCTTTTCCATCTTTATGTAAAAGGATTCGCTGTTGAAGATTCTTTCAGTAGATAGTTTGGAAATAGTTCAAGTTTTGTAGGAGTATTAGTTGGTCGGTATTTTTGTGGTGAAAATAGAGTAGCACAGCCTCTCTTAGCCTAAACCCATTCTAATGGTTAGCTAAATGTTGATTAAACTTTTTGGAATGCTATGTGTTAAACTTATAGAATATAGTGTTATTTATGTATTAAACTTGGGACTTCTTCATAGCCAATACTCCATACAACTTATATCCCACATTATGTTATTTTATTTTAGTTTCCTTGAACCTAATTAAAATCTTATACAAGGAACCATATATAAATCACATATGGGATGACAAAGATTAAAATTTTGTTTTCATCTTCACCCCTTTTGTTGCCAGATGACTACAGCAATTGCAATTGAAGATGTGAGAAGGGAGGTGAAAATATTGCGAGCTTTGAATGGACACAGCAATCTGGTACAATTCTATGATGCATTTGAAGACCAAGATAATGTCTACATTGTAATGGAGTAAGTTTGGGGTACTTGTTTCCTTTTCAAATTATATTGTGGTAGTAGTGCAGCTAGTGCTCTGGCATCCAAGTGAAGTTTAATAATATTTTTATTTTTATTTTTAATCCAATATTTATATACTATATTTTTGGTAACACCGAGATGATGTATTAGGTTTTAAATATTTTGGTTGACTTGAATGCCCATTGCTTATGGGAATTTTTTGTTTTTAAAATTTTTTCATACATTAACTGGATCCTATTGACATTTCAGGTTATGTGAAGGGGGGGAGCTTTTAGATATGATACTATCAAGGTAACTCATAAAACGGAAGCCCTACCTTTTTATTTTGTAATAACAAAATTGACCTTTGGAATTGCACTTTGCCACTAACTAACTACATGGTTTATTTCTTCTTTAGAGGAGGGAAATACACAGAAGATGATGCAAAGGCTGTCATGGTACAGATACTAAATGTTGTTGCATTTTGTCATCTTCAGGGTGTGGTGCACCGAGATCTTAAGCCAGAGGTGAGCATATTGCTTTACTTTTCTTTTGTATCGTTAAGGCCTCTGAATCTGCCATATTGTCACCAAGTCATCTAATACACTAACTAGGCAGGGAAATTGTTTGCCGAGCATGGATGGGCCAATCATATATAAATCTCTTAATTTTACACCCCCTCCCTCTCTTCATTATTCATGTGTCACAAGGACATGGTTCTGACTTTAGAATGCGTATAAGCCTATAAGGTCACTTGTTTTTTATTTTTATATTTTTGTTGGGCAAGGGTGATAAAATGTTTGATAAAGCTTACCAATTTTTCTGCATGACGAGTCCCAACTAGTCAGTCAGCTTATCTTCAGCTGACCAGAGTTTGGAATTTATTGATAACCTTTAATTTAGTCTTTCTCTTTCCTTTTAACAATTTCAAATTCATTTGAATTTTTTCAAGTACATTCGGTTGCAGTATATAGGTCAATGTAATCAAAGAGTATGACCTAACTTCTAGAGTTAAGAGTCACTTGAGCTTTGGCTCAAGTTTTAAGCTAACTTATTCAAAATAGGTGTTAGGATAAACAAAAATGAAGTATATAATAGAAAATAAAATTCCATGAAAAAGTTGTTTTGCTAGATAAACCCCTTGTTTGTATTATATAAATAACTAGTACGTTCAGGGTTGAATTAAATTATTGGGTATGGATTTCAATTTGGATATCATTGCTAGTTGTCTAACCTCTTGCATTTTTCTATTCAGAATTTTTTGTATACTTCAAAGGATGAAAGTTCTGAGTTAAAAGCAATAGACTTTGGGTTATCAGATTTTGTCAGACCAGGTTTTTTTCACGAGTCCTTACTTGGTAGTTGGTAGTAGTATCTTTTACCTCATGATACTTCAGCAATATTCTTAATTCGTATGTCATGTCTTACAGATGAAAGGCTTAATGACATTGTTGGAAGTGCTTACTATGTGGCCCCTGAAGTTCTCCATAGATCTTACACCACAGAGGCTGATGTGTGGAGTATAGGTGTGATAGCATATATTCTATTATGTGGTAGTCGCCCATTTTGGGCTCGAACAGAGTCTGGTATTTTTAGGGCAGTTTTGAAAGCTGATCCAAGCTTTGATGAAGCTCCCTGGCCATCTCTTTCCTTAGAAGCTAAAGATTTTGTCAAACGGCTATTGAATAAGGATCCACGGAAGCGAATATCTGCTGCTCAGGCTCTAAGTGAGTTTTTTTCTTACCTTTTACATCAATGAGGTTCTAGTAAGACATTTTTTAAGCTTCCACAATAATCTTGTGCTTGCAGGTCATCCTTGGATACGGAATTACAATAATGTAAAAGTTCCACTTGATGTTTTAATATTTAAGCTCATGAAGACTTATATGAGATCCTCATCCTTGCGTAAGGCTGCCTTAAGGGTGCGTACATTTATTGCTGAAAGAAAAGGAACCAATTTTTTTTTATGGATGCTTTGCTTCCCCATGGATTTCAACTTCATTCCGAATTTCGTGTTTGAAAAGGATGTATAATATTCACACCACAAGCATTTTGATTCATTTTAATCCAGTAACCTTGTGGATTTTCTTTTCTTCAAAAAAGATTTGTATGAGAACAAACAGTGGTATATTCTTTGAGCTGTGTTGTATATTTCTAATTTTCAGCTGTAACAACAAACAAGGGGGAGGTGCAAAATGAACTGATTCTTCATTCTGAGTTATTCTATCCTGTCTCATATATATGCATGCTGCAACTGAATTGAAAGTTCTTACACCAATCTATTACTTCCTATATACACTAGAATGTACTTCGTACTTAATTACCGTTAATTGTATTAGTTAATTTATATTCATCTCTTTGGCAGGCCTTGTCAAAGACGTTGACTGCTGATGAACTATATTATCTGAGGGAGCAATTTGCACTGTTGGAACCAAGCAAAAATGGCAGCATATCCTTAGAGAACATTAGTAAGGTTGGTTAGCACATCATCTACATGTAAGAATTTTATTGTTTTGTTGGATTCCATAGGTTTTTCTCATTCATATTTTCTGGGCAGGCCTTGATGAAACGTGCAACAGATGCCATGAAAGAGTCTCGCATCCCTGACCTTCTTACCTCGGTAATACCTTTTTCTGTGTATGTAGACGCCCCTTGATTTGGCTGGTTACTGTCTCATATTCCATCTATCAAATTTCCCTTTTTATGACAGCTGAATTCATTACAATATAGAAGGATGGATTTTGAAGAATTTTGTGCAGCTGCATTAAGTGTACATCAACTTGAAGCTCTTGATCGTTGGGAGCAACATGCTCGCTGTGCATATGAACTTTTCGAGAAAGATGGAAACAGGGCTATTGTCATTGAAGAACTTGCTTCAGTAAGTTAAAAACAAATCATAGCAATTGTTCTTACTCAATGACACGATAACAGTTATTTCCTTTGGAACTGAGATAGATTCTTTTTTTGGTGCGCGTGTATAAATGATCTAGGTTTTAATCTTGTTTTTTAATTTTTTGGGGTTGGGAAAGTAAATTTTGTTAGCACGAAGAGAAAAATATAACTAAAGGAGGATGAGGAATCCTCCTAGCAGGAAAAGTAAAAAGGCAAAAAAACAAAATATCAAATGTCTAGCAAAGCTGGCCAAAATGAGATTGTAATTATTAGTTCATGAGATATTGCTAATAACGATTATATTTCCTCAAAATGTTGTTTTAGGAACTTGGACTTGGTCCTTCTATCCCAGTTCATGTTGTTCTTCATGACTGGATACGCCACACTGATGGGAAGTTAAGCTTTCTTGGGTTTGTCAAATTATTACATGGTGTATCTAGCCGAAGCATTGCAAAGGTTCAATAAAGATGTAAAGCAAAACCTCGTGGATATGCTGAATTTTCTCTCTTATTTGTGGCTCAATCATATTTGAATTTGTATCTAGTGTGCTGCAACTGATGATTGTCTCCTCCATATCTGAAGCTCTTGCAAGCACTGCCCATTACAATACAGTTTCATAATGAAATGCTACTCAATGATTCTTTTGAAGGCGCTCAAATTGTAAAATAGTCTACGGATATGTGGGTTCAGAATTAAGATATGAATTGTAGAGTTAGAATTAGCTTTGCCTTGATGGGTGGTAATAATTTCCTGTCACTTGTATTAATGAATGCTTTTGTATACACGTTACATTTGCGAGTCTTATGATTTCTACTATTTTTATTGTATTCGTGTATTCTTGCTTTTGTTAATTTTTACCTTTTTTGAATCAATTACTTTTCCTCAATGACCATGATTTGGTGGTGATTGATGGCAGTGTTAACTTGTTAAGGAACCCAAAAACGATAAGAAATCGCTGAATGATTCTCATTGTGAGGAAAGAAGTACGAAATGTTGCAGCATTATATACATTTCGAAACGCTCCTTTACTAAGAGTACTAATCGAGTCAATCGGTTATGTCGTTTCTTTCTACTCTTGTTCCATTCCCAATCTTTTGCTTTGATATATTGTATAGGTCGATATATATTTGCAACCGGAAATGGATTTTATCATGTCTTTGTTTGTTTTCCATGATCATTTCACGTGAAAGATTTTAATCATTGAACTGTTGTGGATTTAGAATCGAATATGTTTTTCCCAAAGGATGAAGTATGTCAATGCAATGAAGTAGTAGCTGCAAAGGGGGGAAGGTGTATTCGGTTATAGTAATAACAGGTGATCGCAGTTTTCCATTTTACCATTTCAAACCTTCATAACATATTTTTAAAAAAATCAGTATTTTACGGGATGAGACTATAGTTTAAAAACAAATTGCAGGGGATCTTCATCCCTTGTAATATGATATTGTTTGTAAGGAACGTAATAGATGCAAATCCAAGTTAATATATATTCAGAAACGTCCTTCATTTTAAACAATTTCATTACAAACTAAGTTTGTTTCTTCGCTCTTACTTTTTTCTTTTCCATCGATGATGCTCTCAAGCAGATTGTGTTGTTTCTTTATGTTTTTTTAACTATCTTTTCCTTTTGGTACTTGTTTGAAGAACACTTTCCACGTCTCAAAAGAACTGCTATCTTATTGACCGAAGCAAGCAAATCGTAACAATCTGAGAACCATGTAACATCTTCAACCTTAACTTCCATATCAATTCACGTACTCTAGCAATATGCAGCGAGACTGAAGCTAACATCATATGAATCTATCATTAGAATAGCTTAACGATCAAGCAGCAGTCTATTGTATTGTAATATGCTGCTAATAAAAATTTCATTACAGATACTACAGATAAAACTTTTAAAAATAAAGTTTATTTTATTAAATTAATTTATTTTGTATTTTAAATAACATAATTAAAAACAAAAAGAGAGAAGCAATTTTTCCTAAGAGAGTGTTTGGTTGAAGGATTCTCAACAAAATGATAAATAAATGATAAATGGGAAAGGAAGAAACCAGCATTTGGTGTGTTGAGTTTCCTCACTTAGCTAGCTAACTCTGATTCAAGGCATTCCTATTTCCCTATCTATTAGTACTCTGATTTTGCTCGCCACATAAACCCTTTTGCAAGGTGGTATTGTGGAAAATCTCCATATTTGCTCACTGACTGTACTAAAAAAAAGACCAGCGTACCCCTCCACGAACAGGTTTTCCATCATCACTTTTCTGATCATTTTCGCCTCCAGACTCATTTCCTTGACCAGAACCATCTTTTGGAGAGTTATCTGAAGCTGGTTTTTCTTGATTAATACCAACAGCAGCTAAGGCAATTAACTTTATATTCATATTGCAGCTAAAATGAATAAAAAAATGATTTTTTTTTTTTTTGGGGTAAATAATAACGAAAGAAAAGAAAACTTAACCAGGTGAGGGTGATGGAGTGGTTGGGATGAAAGGTGAAGATGATGGGAGAATGGTGAAAGCGTGATGGGTCTGCCATAAGGAAGAAGGTGAGAGCAGAAAACACGAGAAGCATAGCGAAACTGGTTGATCTTGCTGCATACGATGGAAAAATTTATGCAGTTAGGGTTAATTTTTGTAATACCCACTGCATTTTCCCATTTTCCCTTCTATATTGTAAATTTTTTTCCAACTAAACAACTTTTTCTTATATTTTCCTACCAATCTCACTTTCCACCCATTTCCCTATCCATAATATTTCTCCTCCACCAAACGTCCCTAAACAAAAAAAGAATTGTAAATCATTAATCTAAACTGATTAACCTTGAGAAGAGGGGAAGGAAGTGAAACATAAAGGTAAATGGAGAGAGTATGAAGCTCTGCCATTAGAGTTAAACTTGTCCGAAAACAATGTCAGTAGTCCTCCACATCCAGAAACCTTGTTTTCTAGTTCTACATCTGCTTCCTAACCACAAGCTCATAAATTATTCAGAATCAAAATATACTGATTGATACACATGTTGATTCACCATGTAAATAAAGCAAGTAACTAACTACTATCTTGAGGAAAGCTTTTGGTGTAAATCATCAGCGAGAGCTTGCCTCAAGCTTTCCCCAAAGAAATAAAACGATTTCTCGCTATCCAGAACCCTAGGTTGAGGTCCACTCTCATCAGGCTCCTTCCACAGTTCAGGTTCGGGTTCCCTAGCAATCTGACACAAGTTATGCAACACACAACAAGCAACGATCGTTTGTGGGGCATGATGAAGGCCAACATTCAAATCTTGAAGGATTTTCCACCTTCCTTTTAGCAATGAAATCGCTTCCACAACAACCGACCTTCCCTTCATGAGCATTCCATCAAACAGGTTCTGTGCAGGGGTGCCCATCCCACTAGGGGAAAATGGGGTGAGCAAAAACGGCAACAGAGGGTAACACCAATCCCCAACAACGTAAGGACGAACATGGTGACCTCGTACATTGATCACCTTGTCCCAAACAACATCCCCAGATGTGAGGCGATTGTAAACAAGACTATCCCTGAAATGGGTCGCATCGTCGGTGCCACCCGGAGCCTTCACACAAACGTCCCAGAAGATTTTCTTGTGATCGGAGACAACCTGAAGGAGAACAGAGGGGTAACCATAACGGCAACGATAGGTTGAAGGGTTAGGGTTTGGGAGGCTATGGAGCTTGACGGGGCTGGTGTCGATGGCGCCCAACATGTTTGGCAGTGAGGTGAGTTCTTCGAAGGCCTGCGTGGTTTCGACGAGGCGTCGGCGACCGACGGGGATCTTGATGAATTCTGGGTAGAGCTTGGTGGCGAGTAGGCGCGTGACCATGTTGGTTATCTTGGAGACGAGGTAAGGGTCGAGGGAGTAGCGTGCGGCGACGGTTTTGGCGGAGAGGCCGTGGGCGAGGCGGGAGAGGACCATGGCGACGGCGTAATCGGAAGGGAGTGAGAGGTTTGAGACGGCGATGTGGGGTTTGAGTTTGTCGACGACGGTGGTGAAGACTGGGTAGGAGAGGCCGTAGAGGGAGCGCCAGTGTGCGTCGCGGAGGGGGGCGTCGAGGGACCAGATGTGTTCGGTGGTTAGGGCTCGGAAGGCGGAGACGGAGTAATCGGAGGCGTTGGGTTGTGGTTGAGTTGCGGTGGTTGTGGTGGTGGCTGTGGTGGAGGAGGTGGTGGGGCGGGTGGAGGCGACGTAGGAGAGGACGGAGGCGATGGTGAAGAAGAGGAGTGGGGCGATGGAGGAGGAGTAGAGGAGAGAGGTTGGGGATGTGGCGGAGGAAGGTGAGGCGGAGGCGGTGGCGGTTGTGGAAGAGATGGTGTCGGAGAAGAGAGAGGTGGTGGGGTCTAGGGAATTGTGAAGGTGGAGGAGATTCGATAGCATTACCAGGAATGATTGATCCATTCCGTCACTGTCCTTCAAAACCCTAAGAAGGGCTTTTGTTTTGAGAAGTGATGATCTGATTGATATTCTGATCTGATCTTACCTGTTCTCTCTTCAGTTGCTTCGAACTTCTAAGATCCCTTTCTCATATCTAATTATGTTATGTTATCTTATGCGCCTTATGCCAGTGGTGTTCACTTTTTTCAATAAATAACCTCCAAAAGCTACATTACATATTGGTGGTGTTCCTTTGCGGGAGTGCCAAATTGAAATATCCCAAGAAACAATCACCATTCTACCTTATGCATTGCATTCACAGAGATAAATAATGGGTCTGAAACAAATGTGTTTAATTCTTGTTATTATATCCGCCGGAAAAAATAAAATAATGGATCTGAAACTTGATAGATGCTTTCTTGTTCTTGAATTTGAACACTTTTTTTAATCTTTTATTTTCTTATATCCTCCACCTTCTTTTATAATTATTTATGGGATAGGTTATATTTACTATATCTTATTACCAAATCTTAACCGTTGATTTCCATCAATCAAACGGTTATAATTCATGGGATCATATTTATTAATTAATTATTAATTTACAATAAATTATAACTGTTAGATTGACGGAAATCAACGATTAAAATATTGGTATTAAGAGGTAGTAAAAAAATAGGTAGTTTATTTATTTATTGAGTTATCCACCTTGTGATTTAAATTTGGGTTTATTATCTATCATTTAACATGACCAAAAAAACTTTTCTACACTCACAACATTTTGTGGGGCATGCAGCAAAAAAAAAAAAAAAACTCCAGCACGTAAAACGAATCTATATAATATTACACAATCACTTTTCCTACAACATAACTCTTATAAACCCTTTAAATTTACTTCTTTGTCTCTATTTTAATTTAGTTTATTTTGTCGCAGCTCTTTTTATTTTTTTGGTAAAAATGGAGGGCCTAGCCCAGAAAAACTAAAAGGTTGTCGCAGCTCTTTATTCGATAATAAAAGCTAATAGGCCCAATTATTATTTGTTGTGAATCCAAACTATAACTGGGCCTGGGTTGATGGAAACAAGCCCATTAAAAAGTTACGTTTCTCTAACCCCCTTCTATCTCGGATTTTCTTAAAGTGCTCTAGGACACACTATTATTTAATGGTCCTTTACCATAAAAAGAAACTTTGTTTCCATTTATACCCCTTTCTTTCTTCTAAATCTCCTCTCAATCCATTTATACCCCTCTCCTTCTATTTCTCTCTCTGACTCTGATTCGTCAGCATTTGTGCAAGAATTCTCTGACATTGTACGTTTTATTTCAGAGGTCTTTGTTTTGCTTTGCTTTTGGTAGGGTTTTGAAATTTGAAGAGATTTGGTTTTACTTAGACAGCAAAAGCACGAACTATCTCTCAGGCGTAGCTTGCTTCCTTCTTCTGACTACACTTCATTCCAAATTCTCGCCGTGTTTTCATAACCTCCAATTTCCAACCCTAATTCGCTGCCATGACAGAGGTAAACACTTTGATCACCCCAATTCTTTTCATATAATTTCTATAACTATTCTAATCCATTTTTTCTTTACTTTTTGCATTCCCGTAAGTAAATTGTGATAATTTTCTTTGCTTGGGCGTTCTGCCCCGTTCATAATCGAAGACCCCCCCAAAAAAAATCCTGTTGAAGGTCTATTATGATATATTAGTTCTTGTTCCGGATTCGTACACCCGGGTATCTTCAGCCGAGCATAAGTCTTGAAGGAACCCGGAAGAACCCTTATCCAGATGAGCAGTTAAGTTAACCACATAGTAGAAGCAAAGGTGGCCCTACCACGATTTCATGATGGTGGTGATAACCACCCACATTTAGAGTAACCACCAGAGACAGAGCTATATATATCAAGGATAGATGCCTAACAGAAGGTAGACTAAAAACTAAAACCATAACCATATTAATGTTCATCCAGAACATTTGGCGTCGTCTGTGGGAAAAGGTAAAAAGATTTCTACGCATTTTCTTGAATCATGGCAAGCAACTACCATGAAGACGACAGAGGCTACCTAGGAGAGGAAGATTCTTTTTGATCTAGCGGAAGGAGTCGGTCTCTAGACACCATTGGAGAAGTTTTAATTCAGTTAGTGGAGGATATCAGGAATAGGCAACATCTAGAAGGAGGGCAAAGGAGACGTGGGGCAGAGGAAAGGTATCCTGTAGAGAATGAGCAGCAATCACCCAACAGGGGAAGAGATTCTTTATCTCCTTTGCCTAGTTATATTCCGTTATCACCTCCAACGGTGAGGGGAAATAGAAGAAATGAAGGGAGGAGAGGACAACCTTGCCAAGAGTCAAGGGGTTCTTCAGAAAGAGGAGGCTATCAAGGCGGAGGACAAAGAACAAATCCGCAGATAGGAGAAAGGATACCTGATGACTATACTCGGAGAACAGGCCGAGCTAGGCAATATCATAATAGGGAAGATGAACAGGCGGAAGAGGATGTGATATGGGAGGAAGAACAGTATTTAGGAGCCCATCAAGATTATACTCGTCAAGATGAACGAGAGGGAAATAGAGGTCGATATGAAGAAACTTATCACAGGAGGAGGCCGGAATGAGGAAGAAGTTATGGCAATCACAGAGGAGAGGTTCCACGAGACGATATCGAGTATTATTACTGGGGCAGAGATCAAAGTCAAAGAGATGGAAGGCGACAAATGAGTCATAATCATAGGAATTGGAGTTATCAGCATTACGGACCAGGGCAGGCAGAAGGCTTTGGTCCTCATTATGGCAATAGACAAATGACAAATCGGGAGCAGGCTATACCCGGTTGGAACGGACAACTCGGAAGAGCCCAACAAGTGATTCCGGCGCCCCTCATTAATCAGGGGCCGTCAGGAACTCCTTTGTCGGGGAGGCTTAGAGCAGAACCAATCCCAGTTTGGTTTAAGCAACCGAATGACATGAAGGCGTATGATGGAAGTTCGGATCCAAAGGAGTTTGTGACAGTGTTCCGGGCAGCAATGTCCTTGTGTGGCGAATCAGATTCGTTGTTGTGTCGAACATTTCCGGTGTTTTTACGAAAACAGGCTTTGGAGTGGTTTACGGCTTTACCAGATAACTCTATTGAAAGTTGGGTAGATTTATCACAACGGTTCGTGCAACAGTTCGCTCATTGCGGACCCCAGCCTAAAACAACGCATAATTTGTGCGGAGTAAGACAAAAGCCCGGAGAAAAGTTACGAGATTATTATGAACGTTTTCAGGCAGAAGCAAGACACGTTAAGGGGTTAGAAAATCAGACGTATCTTTTGTTGTTTACTACTAGATTACAACCCGGAGGAATTGCAAACTCGTTAGCCAAAAAGTGTCCGGCTACAAAGGGAGATTTGTTAGAAAGTGTAAAGAACCTTGGGATACAGCACCCCAAAAGCTAGCTCAAAGGGTGGGAGTGCCCAAAGCCTTATAAACTCCACATTAGTTGTTCATACAACCAATGTGGGACTATATATCTCAACACGCCCCCTCACACAAGAGCCCATTGGGCTTGAAGAATGGATAATGCAACAGGCCCAGCCTATCTGTGCTAAGAAATTCCACAAGAGAAAGTGGGGGACGGCGAGGCTCTGATACCATGTAAAAAACTTTGGGATACACCACCCCAAAAGCTAGCTCAAAGGGTGGGAATGCCCAAGGCCTTATATAAACTCCACATTATTTGCCCATACAACCAATGTGGGACTATATATCTCAACACGCCCCCTTGTAAAGAACCTTGGGATACACCACCCCAAAAGCTAGCTCAAAGGGTGGGAGTGCCCAAGGCCTTATAAAGGCCATATTAGTTGTTCATCCAACCAATGTGGGACTACATATCTTAACACGCCCCTTCACACGAGAGCCCACTGGGCTTGAAGAGTGGATAATGCAACAGGCCCAGCCTACCTGTGCTAAGAAATTCCACAAGAGAAAGCGAGGGACGGTGAGGCTCTGATACCATGTAAAGAACCTTGGGATACACACCTCAAAAGCTAGCTCAAAGGGTGGGAGTACCCAATTATAAACTCTACATTAGTTGCACATACAACCAATGTGAGACTATATATCTCAACACGCCCCCTCACACAAGAGCCCATTGGGCTTGAAGAGTGAATTGCTAAGAAATTCCACAAGAGAAAGGGGGGGGCGACGAGGATCGAACACTAAGGCTCTGATACCATGTAAAGAACCTTGGGATACACCACCCCAAAAGCTAGCTCAAAGGGTGGGAGTACCCAAGGTCTTATAAAGGCCACATTAGTTGGAAATTCCAGAATTTATTAGTGGAGGAGAAGACGAAGAAGATGATATTGACTTTAGACTCCGTTGACTTAGATTAGAGATGTTGATCTCTTTAATAATTTTATTGCCTTAGTATTTTGATTTTAGTATGTATTATGATGACTAAGTTCAAAATTAGTTTTTATTTCCTTAGTGTTTGGACTTATGTATTGGTGTGTTTTGGTTATATGTTGGATATTATTATTTATTTTTTTGTATGTAGTAAACTCTTAGTTTCGTTTACGTTTCACGTTTTTTATGTTTTTGCTCACCCCTACCGTTTCGGCGTAGACTCTACGTTTTAACAACACTGATTGTGACTAAGCATTTGGATTTGTTCATTTACTTCTTCTTTTCTTGTTTTCAGTATTGGGTCAGCCAGGGCAACAAATGGTGTGACTTTTGCAAAATTTATATATCAAACAATCCTTCCAGCATTAGAAATCATGAGCTTGGTCAACGTCACAAAGATAATGTTACCAAGAGGCTGGCTACTATGAGAAAAGAGAATGCTGCTAAAGAGAAAGAGCAGAAGGAAACAGCTCACGCCGTTGAGCAAATCGAAGCAGTAAGAGTTTTACACTTATTTTATGTTACTGATGCTGCCTTCTTCATACTTTTAAAATTATTCTTGATGTTCAACATTTGCATTACTAACCCGGATTGAAGATATGATGATTTCCGTTATACATGCAGAAGCTTTATGTCCATGTCCATGCCTTCTGCCTAATTTTATGGGAAAACTTGCTAGTGAACTGAATTTGCATATATGTGTTGTTAGTCATGTGTATTGATTAATAACCTAATTTAAAAAATGGAATTGACTTATGAAAAATACATATTCGATATCAAACTACAATTCACTTATCTAATAATTTTTGTCAACAAAGTAAAATCTGGGTTACGGTAGCACAAGCCATGCTGGTACTTTCAATTCTTATCAATATAACATAAATGGAGCAATATGTTAAATAACCTTTAGTTGGTGAAACCCAACTTTATCAAAATTATGTTTTTTAATTGAATGTGCAACAATCTGTGAACTGTAATTGTTCCATGTGGTAGCTTGCATGTATTGTATGTAGCTTTTTCTAAAAAAATTAATAATAATAATCATTTTGTTGTATCTATTGTTTACTATTACAAGGAACAGGCCTGATTTGTTGTCATTTGACCTTGTCTTGAACCAACTCTTATATTATATCTCTAACACACCCCTCATACCAATAGTCCTTTTTGGGATTGAAGCGTGGAAAATGTACAGATCCACCAACTTTGTGCTGAAATTCAACTTTTTATTAGAAGAATGTGGGCGGCAAGGATCAAACCCTTGACCACTTTATCTTAAAGGCTCTAATACCACATCATGAACCAATTCTCCCAAAAGCTTGAGTGATTAGGTGAAGACACGGGAATGGTTTTTATATTATATGTCTAGCAGACCTATTAATTGAAATAATTTGGTTTTTGTCATTTTGATCTATTAGATATTTTATGTAGCATGAAAGGCATAGATATTAGAGGTAATAATGTAGCAAGGAGAAGAATATGCTGAAAGCTTAACAATTATTTACTGAAGTAATAAATAGGTCCCATTTGAGAATAGTGTCAGAAGCTTGAAAATAGACTAGGAATGTAATTTGTGAGTTGCGTGAGTGATTTGCAGCCAGCATGCTGCTATTTACATACTTGAAGTAATAATAAATAAAACTTGTGTTGCAAGAATCAATAAATAAGAAGTGAATTATTTCCTAAGACCCTGGAATTTCCAAAGGAAAATAAACTCGTATTAGTTCCAATGCTATATTAACTACTGTTATGTTATCATTTCTAACACTAAGTTAATTGTTTTTTTCATTTCCAACAGTTCCTAAAAACTTATATGTTTATTAGAAAGTCAATGGTGCTGAAGGGATCTCTAATCCCTGTGCATATCGGATGGAGGGACTTTCATGAATAAACATTGGGAATAGCATCGAAGAGAAGGCAGAAAAACAACAGTGTTCAATAACAACCCTAAAGAAATGAACACTGCATATAATTATGAACACTGCATGCCTCCGTAGTGTTTTACCCTCCTTATTCCTGCCACAAAGCCTATTAAAGTTATCAAAATGAACTGCTCCAAAGTCAGA
Organism: Gastrolobium villosum; assembly: GCA_032173675.1. Taxonomy (NCBI): domain Eukaryota; kingdom Viridiplantae; phylum Streptophyta; class Magnoliopsida; order Fabales; family Fabaceae; genus Gastrolobium; species Gastrolobium villosum. The sequence goes on along the minus strand of JAVKPL010013628.1, from coordinate 404,229 downwards.
GACCATATGTTTTTCTCACGAAAAATCAAACATCCTGATAACAGTGGCTGCTGGACAATGAAAGAAGTTGTCTTTGATTCAATTAAAAGACTTTACCTCATAAATATATAAATAAGTTGACTGTATTCAAAGATTGGGGATGGAACTAGAAGTAGGAATTGCAAGAAAATCATACTTTTTTTTATGCTTAACTTTTTGAAGATGGGAAATATTTGGACATTGCTGGAATACTGTAAATGTGAATGCTATGTACGCACTTACACACATAGATGAGGTGTATTGATATTATCTATTTATTTGTATTCTACCACAGAAAGCACAGCGTAGCTATCAAAAGGATAAGGCAAAGTTTGAGGAAACCAGAGAATCACATGAATTGGATGACCAAGGTTGTTAATAATTATTTTGCATAGTCTGATACATATTTTTACATAGGGAATGAATTAGAGTCTTCTACAAAGAAAAAGGAATATTTGTCAACTCAATTACGAGAGCCCCATTTCCAGAAATTACTTACATTATGTGGTCTTTCAATGCATTACCAAAAATGTTATTATGCCACACTGTTCTAAGGTGATCAGTAATCGTTGTACTAATATAAGACCAGAGTTTTTTTTTTCCCCGAGAAGGGGGATTTACAAACTGGATTTTTTTTTCCACAAAAAATACTTGGATATCAAATTTTAACACTTAAAAGTGCTCTTTTTTTCATTTTAGTAGATAATATTATGGATGTAAAAGACAGGAAAATATCGAAAACTAAATGATATTCTGGCTTGTCATACTAAATTCGTTGAAAGAACAAAATAAGTCTAATAACCTTCTAAGTTCAATATTTTTCCCCCTTGAAAAAATTTGGAATTGCTTTTCTCAAACTATTGTTGTTGGGAGTTATTTGTGTTGAACACTTGACAGTATAAATATAAATTATTGCTCCTGTTTTTCATAGAAAAAATATCCATGTAGCTTCTTTCACTGGTTCATGGACTCAGAATAGATGTGTCAATGTTAGTATATTTCGTTATTGCTGTATTGATTTCTCATCTCGAAACTGATTTTCGCTGCATGATTTTGGCAGAGTGGGAGTTTGACAGCAGCTCAGGCTATTACTACCATAAAACAAATGGATTTTACTATGATCCAAAGTCGGGATTTTACTATTCTGATGCCATTGGTATGAGGGTTATACTTTTCGTTTTACATGCATTATATAGTAATAATATATTGATAATGGATGGCATATTTACTTAAAGAAATTTCATCAGGCAAGTGGGTGACCCAGGAAGAAGCATATGCCTCACCTCACTTTACGTCAAATACCAGGCACAACGGATCAACTGCGAAAAAGGCCTTATCAACTTCACAATCGAAATCGGTTGAAAACAAAGCAAATAAGTCTCAGAATGGACCTTCACCTGGGCCTGTTGTTACAACGTCTTTGAATCCTGTGAGAAACGTGAAAGCCTCCCCTTCATCTCTTGCTGTCGGTAAGAGAAAGAGACCTGGTGAAAAATCCAAGTTTGTCTCTGAAGAAGAAAAAGCAGCTCTCAAGGCAAGAGAAGCTGCAAGGAAAAGAGTAGAGGAGAGGGAGAAACCCTTGCTTGGGCTTTACAGCAAGCCATATTAAGTGTCGAAAATATACTCTAACAGCCATATCTTCCCCTAAAAATTGAGGTATATACTTCCTTTTGCCTGATTATTTATGCTGTCTTTAGGTTGATGTTCTAATTCCCCAAGTGTTTTCCATGTGACTGTAACTTGTAAAATGTAACTGCTCCTTTTTTATTTTATTTCTTGGCAATACATGCTGATTTTCAGCTTTATTTGTATATGTGATTTTCAGCTTTAAAAGAGTCTAGCATGTTTGGACGGGAGTGTGGGTGTGATCCAAACTAGGGATTGGGAGAAAATGTGATTTTGCTTTTGTTTCATAGATGATTAGCAATAATTACTCAAATTTTATTGTACTACAAAACTAGCTTCTGGTCGAAAGCAAGAATATCTTGCTTTTACGTTGAGCGTTGGTACATTGGATGTTGGTGCATTGGAATATATGACAGCCACAAATTCATCTTTTCCTTGTTACCTTGGTTATGTGTCTATGTTTAATAATGCCATATTGGATTTGTATATTTTATTTAAAAGAATATTGACTTTCAGTCCATTTGTTTGATAACTACATATTAGAAAGAGATTTTTATGAAAATTGGTTAGATAATAGTAAATCTTGTTGGTTGTTTAGGGATTCAAATTATTAAATATAAATTACTTCATTTTAAATTACTTTTAACTAAAATTAATTTTATAAAATCAAAATTATTCAAAATCAAGTTTAAAAGCGTTTATCCGAAACATTTTTTTCGTTAACCTGGTTAAATCATTTAAAGAAAATTCTTTTTATCCAAACGGGTCCATAATCAGGCTTGACATCTACTCAAGTACTTGTCCTTGCTTTGAGAAAATTGTTGGCCTCTCTAGTCTCGATGACACAAAAGTCATATACTAAGAATGTTTTTTATTTTAATATGATTCACTTTACAAGAATCTATGTTAAATTTTTTAGTTTGTATTTAAAAATAATATTTAAAAATTTAATTATTTAAAATAATATTTTTAAATGCAAATTCAAAAAGATATAACAAATTCTTTCAACCCTAATTCTATCAAAATAAATCATAATAAAAGGAAAGGAAAAATAAATCATATGTTGTAGGAAAATTTTAACCTCATGTCATAGATACATCAAGTGTGAGTCCCACATATTTAAAGAAAAAAAAAAATGAGTGGCACATTTTTTTATGGTGTGTGTAGGAAGGGTTTGTTTTCTCATGTAACATGAGAAAAACAAACCCCTAAGGGGGCGTTTGGTATGAGAAATTTTTTTAGAATAGTAGGGAAATGTAATAGATAGAGAAATGATTGGAAAGATGGATAAAGTGAAATAGGTAGAAAAATGTAAAAAAAAAAGTTGTTTGGTGGGGGAAAACTTTACTGGAAAAATTAGGTAGCTTTATGAAATCAACAGTGCATTAAAAGTGAGATAACCGGTTTTCCGAAAATCTCACCTTCAAATTGGGTTTTTGAAAAGTGAGGATATCTATGTTTCTCATAAATCCATACTTACTGGATAGATAGGTTTTGGAGAAAATATGTTGAAACAAACATGGTGTTTTTAAAAGTCATACTTGAGAAAGATAGATATCCTCTATAAACCATCTCAACCAAACACCACCTAAAAGGAATAGGCTTTTGTTAAGAGAATTGTCTTCTGCCGATATTCTTACTCAATGTGAAGTTGCAACCTTACGATCGTTTAAATCAACCAAGCAATAAATCGTAAATGGGAATGTATCTGTAATATGACTTTGTTATCTAAGATTTGTATTCATTTCTTTTTTTCTTAAATTAAATCTATCCTATTTAATGTTTATAAAAAGATAAATAGGTAGAGTGTTTTAATGAAGGAAATTGACTTAACTGATGACAATTCTACCATTGATGTTCAAATTTTAAAATGGAAAATGTCTTTCCTCAAACCAAAGTTTGTATTTCAAAAAGTAAAAAGAAAAACATCCCATTCTTTACTAGTTGAATAAACTTTCTTTGATAAAAAGGAAAATTGAATATAACTTGATGTAAGGAGAAAAAGTCTAAGATGTAAACAAAAAAAAAAATTATATAATTCTAACTAATTAAAATTTAGAGATGTCATTAAACATATAAAAAAAAGTAAAACTAATGTATATAAATTGTCGCCGTCCATTTGTGCAGATTAGTAACTACCCACCAAAATGTTCTATCCATTATGCACTTAAATTGGACTCATAAGCACCAAGTTAATATCAGGGCAATTCAACTCGGTCGACTTTCACGTTATTGGAGAGTCATTTTTTTTTTCGCAAACACATCAAAAAAAGTGCCACTTATTTTTATATAATTAAGTGTGGGGCTCACATCTTTATTTCGGTTTCTCTCCTATAAATGTCAGGATCAAATTCTTCGGTACGCACATTTCTCCCATTTTTATATTCCAACTCAATCTATTATTAGCTTGATTATCGGAGTCCTTGTAGGCATACCAAATAGCGACTTTCTATAACCTTCAACCCTTATACTAGAGAAGACTCAAAAAATACCACCTTAATTTGTCCAAATATCTCGAACATAACATAAATCATAAAAGGGGTGATTTTGCACAAAATACGTAAGCTCAAATTTAATTATTGAGGGATTTATGTGATATTAAAAGTCCAAGTGCACAAAAAAGTACTTATAAAGGAAAAATAGTTTTGTTATCAAAAAAAAAAAAGGAAAAATAGTTTAATCATGCCACTATGCAAGCGGAAACTAGAATTATAGAGAAAACATCGTAAGACAGCCCATGCCCATATTAAATTAAAATATAAATAAATTAATAGAATTAACATATTCTCTCTAAAAAATTAATATTATATATATATATATATATATATATATATATATATATATATATATAGCAAAATGATTTCTGCAGGCTGCTGCACATACAGCAAGTCGGGATACTGCACCGGATCCTAGGATACGGAACAGGATCCTTTTTTTGTTAAGAAAAATTGTGGGACCCATTTTTCTGTGTCAGCTACAGATAATAACACTCTCTACAGCTGCTGCAGAAATGTTTACCCTATATATATATATATATATATATTTATATATATATATATATATAGGGTCAGGATCATTTTACACCAGTGTAAGTTACACTCTTAATCTTGTCCGTTAATCCCGCTTATATTTAAGGGCTCAAATTTTTTAATAATGTGAGCTATTGGATATAAGTGGATCAATGGTCAAGATTGAGTGTAAAATTTCTAACTCTTACACCGGTGTAAGAATATCTTGCCCCAGTAGCGGACGCAAGTTGTAGCACATGTCCGCAAGTGCGGACATGAATATTATGATTTTTTTTTTTTACTTGGTTCAATATTTATATTAGGAATAAATATTCCTTTAAGTCCTTAATAAAAAATACGATCCCCACTTTATTTCCTTATAAAGAAAATTAGTCTCGAGGTTCTTAAGAAATTCAGAGTGGATCAATTTAGTTAAAATCGTGGTCCCTCACAAATTCAAAAAAGACCCACATTAGTCACTCAAAAAGACTAAAATGTGTCCGCTTTGAATTTCATAAGTACCAGATTACTTTTTTTTGTAAGGGATTAAAGTGGGACTGAATTTTTTGTTAGTTACCAATAAGAGTATTTACTCTTGTATTAGTTAGCAACGTAGCAACGTACAGAGATGATTAAAACAACGTAGCAATGCAAATTGATTAGAGAGAAAACTTATTCCTCCTCCCCTGTCACGTACCCATTCTCATTCTCTCTTCAACCTTTATTTTCTTTCTCGTTTTTATAAAAAGAGAGGATTGATTGTACACCTGACATTCTCAAATAAGTTAATCTCTATAGACGAGACTTTCACTGTGATTTCGCTTGTCTTTTGTACTGGTAGTGTTGACTTTTTTATTCAGCACTATAAAATAAAATGATGATATATGGATGTATTGGAGTATATTCTCATATTTGTTTTTGGAGGATTGGTAAGATTTAGAAGGGAAAATGATTGGTCAAACTATTGCCTGCAGTTTGTTATAGAAGCAACTAGATTATGAGCGAGTTCATAACCTTGTACATAAAACGTTAATCTAAACTATCTTTACAAAAAAAAATTCCGAAGGCACCGCTAAATGTGTGGACATAAACAATTTCTTCTGAGTCCGCCACTGTCTTGGCCCATATATATATATATATATATATATATATATATATATATATATATATATATATATATATATATATATATATATATATTCAAAATTTTAACATTTCTTGAATCATTTATCATTTTTAAGATTATCGTTTGGGTCTAAAACTCCAAGTCTTACCTTAAGAATTGCCAAATGTGCTGAAAATTTTTATCTATGTTGCAGATAAAACAAGTTATTCTAATTGAATTATCCATTCTAGAACGGGAAAAAAATGTTGTAAAAACCTATGTATTGTATTCCTTTAAATACCCCTTTGATTAATGTTTGCATCCACCACAAAAGTAAAAATAAAAAACAAAATAATAAATCATTTGCGTATAAAAAATAATAGTGCATCATCAGAGGTATAATTATTGATTTGATATTTGTTCAACTATAACTTTCTTATATTTAATTTAAAAAGACCTTATTGACCACGTTTGTTTTATTTCCTTTTTTATTGATTTAAATTTTGTTTTAAAACAGATAAATAAATTAAATGAGAATGTACACTGACTTAGTCATCCTTTATTGAAGTTTAATTTAAAAAGTCAGAGTCTATAATTTCGGCCGATGGTGATGCGTGTCTCCTCTCCCCACACAAATAAATACAAAGTCATCCTATGATGATTTTTCAACTCTATATATTAAATAGGTAATTAAGCACTACATTTCACTGTGGTATTATTTTTGTACTATTGACAACGACATATTCGGCAAGTAACGTGCCCATAGAATGCATTATGGCCTCTTTTGCTCCTATATTTTATGTAGGGATGTTCGTGGTCTGGATTGGATCTATTTTGGAAGCAAAAATCATTCGATCTAATCCCTTCGGTTTGATCATATAATCATCCACTGGGTTTTGATTTTTTTTTTTTTCAAATCCGATTCGATCCAATCCAATTTTTTTCGGTTTGGATTGGATCAGTTTTCGATTTTTTGAAAATTCTAAAATTTATTTCATGATTATTGTGCAATTAATGTTTTTTTTATATACTGGGTTTGTAATTTTTTTTTTTTTAAAATACAAAAGTATTAGTAAACTATAATATGATTTTTTTTGGCAATGAGAAATGAAGCTCTACGAAGATAAGATTTTGTTGATGAGATGTGATTAGATTTTTTCTTGGGTTTAGTTGATGGGTTAACGGGTCTTGGGTTTAGAAATTTTTAGGTTATGATTAAGGAAAGACGCAAGTAGGTATATGAAAATTAATATATTAGATCGGTTTGGATTAAATCGATATTCATCTACCCATCCAAAAATCGATCAAATCCAATTAAAATTTGTTGTTTTTAATTGATTTTCGATTTTTCGATTTTTGATTTATTCGATTATCAGTTCGATCACCGCAATTTGAATCAAGCATTCCAAAGAGGCAAAGAATAAAGTAGGCGAGAAAAGGGGAAGTAGCTAACATTACAGAACTTCATAATCATATGGCGTGTCCTCTACATTTGACAGATGTAGTCTTTACATAAAGAAAGCTTTGCATGCATGGCTTGGTTGGTCATCTCACATTTTCTTTTCCTAAAAAGACATTTGCTTTTTCTTTTATTGTGTTTGCATAACCACATCCACATGTTCATGAATGGATATATAGAAACTGACCTCTGTCCTTTTATTTTTCTCCCTTCAGATGGAAAATATCTTATGCTCGAATCACTAGTTTCAGCATGGTATGGATTTTTAACTGAAGTGTCGGTGTTAGTGTAGTTCATGATTGAATTGGTAAAATGAACTCAGAAGAAATTGTATAAATATTTCTAATATGTTCCACCTCTCAAAAGTTCTTAAAATTTGAAGTATGTATGTACTTGGAATTTTAATTCGATTGTAAAAGGGAGAGTAACAAAGAGCTATAATTAATTATGGGAATGTTACATGAGAATTCAATTCTCATGTTGTGACTCAGCTAGTGGTGGGTCCCATTAATTATATACCGACAACTTAATATTAGTAGATGCAAACATATAAATAATTTCATATCGATTAGTCATTAGTATAGTACAATTAAGCAACTCTTTGTTTATTTTTAGCAGCACCTGGTAGCTCATTTCCAATGTTTTGCGCGTTGTGCCCTGTTTTTGCTAAATTTATTAGTATGTCAAGGGCCATGGCTTCTTAGTGGTCCGGTAATAAAGAGTGTTAAAAAAGAGAATCTCAAATAGTCTATTTCCAATTCTTCTATTTCATCTATGTATAATAATTAGTATTATATTTATAAATTTTTTATTTATAAATTCTTATAAACTATGAGATGTTTCTATCCTATCACCCCAAACAAAAACATCCGTCCAGCTGACACATTAAAAGCTGTGCTTTACTTTATTTTGATTTTTGATTTGTTATATTGATGGAGCCCATCGATTCATGTCTCGTTAGGAAATTTAGGTTTTTTCATGTAATATAACCAACTGATTACCCATAAATTATATTATGTATTTTTTGGAGTCCATAATATAATTTGTAAGAATTTATAAATAAAAAATTTATAAATATAACCTAACACATGTATAACATATCATATGTTCTTTTTTTCTTTTCATATTGGCATACAAATATATGAAATTTAAAATTAAAATTAAAATCTCCCGGTTCCTCTTCATTTTCAACTCAACTTTCGAATTTTCTCCTCCAAAAATTGTACCCTACCATTCTTATAGGGTATATTCCGAGACAAGCCACATGCTTAGGCCTTGGAGATTTCTAATTCTAATTACAGGTTTGTTGTTAAGTGGTCATCATTGCAGTCTGTAGTGATGAACAAATAATTACAGGGTTAGTATCTTATCCTTTTTTTATTTCTTTAATTTGACAGGGTTGCCCAATTCAACTACAAATTTTACACTGTACAACACCGTTGCCATCATTAGTCCATCACCTAATGATTATTTTAGACTAAAGCTTCATTCTTTAGTATTAAAAAAATAAAATAAATAAAAGCTTCCCTTCTTAAGTCATGCTTATGTTTTTCCACGTTGAGGTTTTGCCCTGGTTCTTTTAGCTAAGCATGTTATGTTATCATTCTCCATTTATTCCTTTCACTAAGAAAAGCATACTATTACTAAACCAGGATCAATGCATCAACAGTATCTAATATTGAACGTCTCCTTTGGAAACTGATATCTTATACATGAACTAATCAGGGTAATAGTACAAGTTCTTGGCAGTGGAAAACAAAGCTCACTTATGATTCAGAACATAAGTTACGGAACCAAATGATGGTAGCTGAGGGAACGGAGTCAGGTGAAAATGAAAACATGTATTCAATTATCTTCAGTACTTTTTTTTGGAAGAATTTAAAGTCTTAATTCTCCGGATTAGCACATGAACCTACGGAATTAACCGTAGAGAAATCCAAAAAAAAAAAAAAGAATATAAGTCATGGGAATGTACTATACTCTCTGGTATCTAGTTTTAGCAGTGCAAACAGTTTAGAATATGGGTTTATCATTTATCATTTAACATGACCAGAAAAACTTTCCTACGCTCACAACATTTTGTGGGGCCCGCAGCAAAAAAAAACTCTGGCACGCAAAATGAATCTCTATAACATTACACAATCACTTTTCCTACAACATAACTCTTATAAAACCCTTAGAATATATGCAACTTCTCATTAATCAAACTTGTTATTCTGCAAATATGGCAAGTTATAAGATATTGTTGATGTATTTGAGGACAATTACTAAGATATAGCTGAGGCTGAATACACTTTACTTGGAAAGCACTTCTCCTGTCCGAAACTCACCAAAAACAATGTACTAGCTACCAAATATGAAATACCAAAGCAATATACATATAGCCATGTGTGAGGAATCTATTATATTACGTTTTGTGTGTAAATGGTACAATTATTTTCAAACAAATTTTAGTCTCCTGTTGATAAGGAGACAATAAGAAAATGAGAAGAACATATGTGGCAATTATCAAAGCTAATTAACCACAAACACCAAAATGAGAAGGGGGAAAAAAAAGTGTATAATCCAAATGAGATATCTGGAAGAATTTAAGAACGTGTCAAAGACCCAATTCCCCTAGAAATGTCATGCATACTAGAATTGAACCCCAAGCACCCTAACAATCCGTGCTTATAAGGCAAGAAAGTTTTTTTCTTCATCTCCTCGGAAGCAGCACGGTTCAGCGTGTAATGCAATTCATGAGCCGAAACCGGTCCTCTACGTCTTGAAACTGAACCGGAACTTTCGGTGGACCGGAAACTAGAGTTTTTGACATCATCTTCCGCAGCCTTTTTGGACAAAACCATGTACTTCCTCAAAGGGTCCTTGTCGGTGGCTCTTCCCTCCGAAGCGCTCCTGAACAGTAAAAAATCTCCAAGCCTCCATTTCCGATACCCTTTGATGAACGGAATCGATGACAAGAACGAGGAAGAAGAGGATTTCGGGTTGCTTGTCGACGAAGAAACACCACCTTTGTCGTCGGAATCACACATGATGTCGGAGACCCTCAAAGGGGACAAGGACCTGCTTCCTTTCCGACCAGATGACGAAGACGAAAACCTCTCTCTCCCTCGCTTCTCTTGTTGTTGTTCTTCCCTTTTACGAGTTTCTTCCATTGCTGCTTCAAACGGGTCAAAATCTCTCTTTTGATGATGGCGCGGAGAAAATGCCTCCTGAACCATTTTCTTTCCCTGCGAGATTCTCGACCTCGGAGACGAGGCGTTGGTAGCCGGAGAAACGGTTCCGTCGCCGGATTGCAACCGGGGTGGTGGCTTCAGGGGTCGGATCTTTCCGCCGTCGAAGAGTTCTTCGGCGGAGAGAGAAGCTTTTTCGAGTTGGCCACTGAAATTGAATTCGAAATCATTACCATGATCATCATCATCGTTGTTGTTGTTGTTGTTGTGGTGAGGTAGAGCATTGGATTTGGGGACACCGGGTTTTTGTTCCCAGTTGAAAGGAACAGAGGAAACAGAGGAAGAAGAAGAAGAAGAAGCGAAGTGGTTGTAGAAAGAGGAAACACGGTTAGGGCTGGTTGGGGCACTGAAGAAGAAGTTGGCAAAGCGTTGAGGACTTGAAGGAGCAGTCATGTATGGTGAGGAACAGTTACTATCGAAGTTGAAGTCCACCGGAGTAGCCAGTACTCCCACTTCCATCTCCATGCTTCTTTCTCTTTCTCTGTGTTTAATGGTGCCTAGGGAAAATGGGTGTCGGTTGGAATGCGGTGATGTAATATATAGAGGAAGAAAGATTGAGACTTGGAAAATAGAGAAAGAATGGAAGGAGAGAGGAAAGTTAACAGAGAGTGGGAAATGTTGACTTTAGTGTTAAACTGGTCCTCTCACGTAGCCGCCTTTGTATGAATACCAACTGTTTTTCTGACATTTATTATTGTTTTCTTTTTTCCGTATTCTGCATTCTCTCGTACTCCAAATAATGGTGTGAGTTGGTTGATGTGTGATTGATTGAAAATCTTAGGTTTTAATTTACCACTACTGCTCTTTTTCTTTTCTTTTAAGGGCTCAACTTCATTTTGTGATTGATTGTGACATTAAATATCTCGGTTTTTACTGTTTTTTTTTTTTTTAAATAGAAAATGTCTTGTGAAAGTTACTCAAACCCCTCGTTATTATACCTGTTTTCTTTTCTTATTCATATTAAGGAAACAGTCTAAATATTAAGTTAGCCCCATTTTCATCTGTGGCATACGTAGCTGCAGCAATTGGCTATTTTTAAATTGTTTTTGGTAATGAGATAATAATGTTTAGAGGAAGTCAATTATGTCGTTGATTGATAATAATGGCGGTTTGTGTAAATTACGTACTGAGATAATACTGTTTGGTTTAAATGAGAAAAAAGTTGTGGAGAGGATCGAGAAGATGTGGAGGGAAAAGAGAGAGAGAATTGATTGAGAAGAGATGACATTTTTATTTGGGAAAAACAAATCTTGCATTGTGTTGTAAGAGAATTTTAATCTCATGTATACATCAAGTGGGTTTCACCTATTTAAAAATATAAAAAACAAAAAATTAAGTGGCACAATTTTTTATTATGTGTAGAAATAGTTTATTTTCTCGTGCAATATAAAAAAATCAAGCTCCATATTATTTTGTTTCAAAAAAAATATGTGATAAGTATTATCTGTCTTAAAATTTAAAAGATATAATGTAAAATTATACCCCTATCTTATACATAAAATGTGAATTATAAAAAGTAACGGAATTGTGTCACAAAGGAAGTTGTGTCATTTTAAATGAGAAAAAGAAGTAGATAAAGGAGGAGAGAGTGAAAAAAATAAAGGTATAAATCTCACTTCTTTGTGAGGGTGACATGATATAAGTTGTGTCATTTAAAAAGATAAACATTTTTTTCAAAAAGTAATGGAAAAGATTATGGAAAAAAAAATAATGATTAATATGTTACTGATTTACAGCCCATGTCCCTTCATCGAAAATGGTATTACAATTTGTGTGTTCAACGGATTGGTTCTACTAGTGGTATGGGAATGTCCCTTATTATCTCTTTTTCTTTTCGCTCAAAACCCTTGATCCAAACAAAGCATGAGGTTTTAGACAATTGGGTGATTCAAATTTTAAGAAAACTACCGTTAAGATTAAAGAGACGCATGCTCACAAAAGAAGAAAAGGAAGATGCAAGATAAAGACAAAGATAATGCTTTTGCTTCAATCTCACTTGATATGATAGCAGTTACGTTACCGTTTTGTGTCTATCTCAGTTTCTCTCTTAAGGGGCGTTTGGTATGGGAAATTTTTTTAGAATAGTAAAAAAATGTAATAGATAGAAAAATAATTTGAAAGATGGATAAAGTGAAATAGATAGAAAAATATAAAAAAAAGTTGTTTGGTGGGGGAAAACTTTACTAGGAAAATTATGTAGCTTGAAATCAACAGTGCATTAAAAGTAGATAACCGGTTTTCCGAAAATCCCACCTTCAAATTGGATTTTTGAACAGTGCGGATATCTATGTTTCTCATAAATCCATACTTCCTGGATATATGGGTTTTTGAAGAAATATGTTGAAACAAATATGGTATTTCTAAAAATCATACTTGAGAAAGATAGATATCCTTCAAAATCTCTCCCAACCAAACACCCCTAAATGTGTTTGTTAAAGTGATCAGCCCTAAAATTTGGTAGTTAGATAAGTTTATTTCCTCAGCTTAAATAGAGAACATAAAGTTAAGCAGAAGACATCATAATTTTTACTTTATTTATTCAAACATGAGATCTCTGTTCATATAAATCCATAGTGCCAACAGATAAACTTTTCTTGGAATCCCAATGGAGGTATATATCATGAGACTTTGGTTAGTTTAAACTTTTAAGTGTTCTTCTTTTAAATAAAGGGTTTTGCATTTGTCATTTAACATGACACAACAAATTTTCCTACGCACACAATATTTTGTGGGACCCACATTTTTTGAAAAAAAAAAAAAATTATGGCACGCAAAACGAATCTGGATAACATTAACATGACTTTTCCTATGGTTTTATAGGATTCAGCTAGTGCTAAAGTTTAGCCTGCACCTAAGCAATTGTATTTGGCTAAATTTAAGGGTTTTATAAGAGTTATGTTGTAGGAAATATGATTATGTAATGATATAGAGATTCATTTTGCATGCCTTAATTTTTTTTTTTTTTTTTTTTAGCTTCAAAAAATGCGGGCCTCACAAAATATTATGTGTGTAGAAAAAAAAAATTACAAGTTAAAGGAATGCAAATCTCATAAATGTAACTACTTTTATGTTGGGGAGGGGCCGAAGCAGGGGCAAGCATGGTGGACCAGAGTAATCAATCTTTGTTGAAAATAATAAGATTTTCACGCTTCTGACAGAAAAATGGACTTTTTCTCATTCATCTTGCTGGACCATGGAATAATTTCATTCTCTTTTTAATCACCCTCGTTGCTTGTTCTTGAGAAATTAAGTTATGATTTTGACGTAGTGCATGCGAAGGCGCATTGTCCTGTAATGTAAGGAATATAATATGAAGTTATACACTTGAACACAAAATAATGAAATTAAACACGGTACATGAATATCTAATCAAATGTCCAATAGCTATCTCTCTCCTCAGTCCTTTTTTGACTATGGCGTATTCATAATTTATGTTCAATAATGTGGCTATACCCGTTTCATTTAAAATCTTTAGAGAGACAGGATCCTATGAATATTTTCATCCTAAACCTGGTCTTCTAAGGCGAGTGAACTTGAGGATAGTTAACTAGTATTTGAGTTTGAACTAAAGTTTTATAATCCCAGTTCAGAACAGGTTGCGTTGCAGCTAACCCATCGCAAATTCTCTCATAACATATTTCTATCAACTTGTCCACTTGCAAATCCTTGAGGATATACTAATACACAAAATTGAGAATTCTAGATTGTTTTTTAGACACACAAATATCATGCATGTATACTCTCATTACTTAATATGATTACACAGGATTTGTTCAATTCATAGCGTACTTATCTGTACAAGTAATATACGGGAAAAAGCACCATTTTAGAATCTTTGGGCAAAAAAATTGTGAAATCATTGGGTGGATCAGAATAAGCCGTGGTGCACCATGGGATAGACGTGGTGCACCAGAAAAAGCCGCGGTGCACCAGAATGAGCCAAGGTGCACCATGGGCTAGCTGCGGTGCACCAGAATGAGCCGTGGTGCACCATGGGCTAGCCGCGGGGCACCATGATGAGCCGCGGTGCACCATGGGCTAGCCGCGGTGCACCAGAATGAGCTGTGGTGTGCCAGAATGAGTCGTGGTGCACCATGGGCTTGCCGCGGTGCACCAGAATGGGGGGGTGCACCAGAATGAGCTGTGGTTCACCATGGGTTAGCCACGGAGCACCAGAATGAGCCGTGGTGCACCAGAATGAGCCATGGTGCACCAGAATGAGCCGCGGTGCACCAGAATGAGATGTGGTGCACCATGGGCGAGCCGCGATGCACCAGAATGAGCCATGGTGCACCATGGGTAGTCTAGGTGCACTAGAATGACCCGTGGTCAACCATGGGATAGCCGCGGTGCAGCAGAATGAGCCGTACTACACCATGGGCTAGCCGCGGTGCACCAGAATGAGCCTTGGTGCTCCATGGGCTAGCCGCGGTGCACCAGAATCTGTCGTGGTGCACCAGAATCTGTCGTGGTGCACCAGAATGAGCCGTGGTGCACCAGGGTTTAGCCGTGGTGCAGAAGAATGAAGCATTACGATAATATATGGCCTTTGATTGGATAAGTTTGTGTAAAGTATGCTATGCTATGCTATGCTATGCATGCTCCTCCACTGTGTGCAAGTTTGTGTAAAGTATATATAAATTATGTGGCTTGAGTTTGGGGACCAAATTACCCCCATATGGCTTTTCCTTAAGTTTAAAAAGTATATCTATAAATATATATAGGAACAGAGAGATGTGTGGCGAGCAAATTTACGGTGGTGCCCTTCCACTTTGGTGAACATTTATCTCATGTTTTTTTCCCCTCTCCACGACATACTAACTCTAGCATGTGAGGTTTGGTTTGGTTCTTGGCCAAGTTTCTTTTGCCAATTGTAATGTAGCTAGTAGTAAGTAGGTAGTGGTGTGAGTTATAGGAGTAAACCATTAGCTGGCTAACAATTCGCTAGATAGGTGCTTGACTTGTGTATATTTTCCTTGATTTTTATTTATTTTTTTAACATAGATTTGTAATTTTGTAATGCATTTTTTTGGCCCTTTGATTGTCTTTTGGAACTGTAACACAATTGGTTGTCTTGTGATTATTTAATCCTCTTAAGTCTCCACACCTTTCCCTCTCTGCCTGTCTCTTTCTCTGTGTGTAATGCTTCATCAATATTAAACATGTGCTGGGGCAGAGTTTGAAATAAAATGTTGAGAGAGCTATACTAAATATTCAAAGTTAGTATAGACTAACTTTGGTAATATATGTCAAATGCGATATCATTGGGTGGATCTCGAAAAATTTTGTGAAATCAAAAAAAAAATCATCTGATTTGGATATCTGAATCACAAGTTATGGCCTTCCGAAGTTTTACGATAATGAGTCTGCTTACGTGGGGCTGACGTGGCACGAGTCCCGTCAGTGTCAATGACGGGACTAGTCCCGTCAGCATATGTGACATGTTTGACTGCATTACTTTGGAAAAACTTATCCAATCAACTTAAACCGGGCAATTCTTTTGCCCAAAAATTCTAAAATGGTGCTTTAGCCAGTAATATATATATGAGATATATTTTTCTTATGTTGTCGGAAAAATATTACCTCATGTTATAGAGATAAAAGTATATGTGGGACCAAAGGTAAGAGGAGAGAAAGAAAAAAAGTGGTGTGACCCGACCCCTTTTTGTGTGTAGGAAAGTTATTTATCTCATGTAAAATGAGATAAACATAACTATATATATATATATATATATATATATATATATAGGGTTTTATAAGAGTTATGTTGTAGGAAAAGTGATTGTATAATGTTATAGAGATTCGTTTTGCGTGCATTAGTTTTTTGTTTTTTTTTTGCTTTAGAAAGTGTGGGTCCCACAAAATGTTGTGTGTAGGAAAGTTGTTGGTGTCATGTGACATGATAGATGTAAACCCCATATATATATATATATATATATATATATATAATTTAAAGTGTTTTTATGAATAAATTCAGAAAAAAATTATGCATTTATATATTGAAAAATAAAAGAAAAATCATTGTCAAACTTGCCTTCTCTTCAACTAGCAAAGCAAGTTGTAACTGCGGATTATTACATTTAGTCTGCTAATATAGATTTTTTATATCGTTGACTTGGCCTTTATTCGAACCTTCTTTTGCATGATTTCTGTGTCTATAGAAAGTAAATTTCACTAATATTTTAGTTTATCAAACAATTTTATTGGTAACATTTCCGAAAATAATGACTTTCCAATTATATTTTTGAGAATCATGATTTGCGGAAGTAAAAAAAGTTATCTTGTACCAAAGGCACTCTTTAAAAAGGATTTCTCTTTTGTTTGGTTATAACCCTTTTGCATGGTAGTAGTTAGACGATTCAAATCACAATCTCACGTGGTGAGAATAATTATGGCTCTTCTTTGTCATATTGTTCTTGAGCGATATTGCAGGTTGCTGATTCGATGTCATTAGTTAATTAAATAATTGACATGAAATCCATCCCCTTTTGATGCTTATTGACCAGAAAAAAAAATGAAATAAAATCCTATGAGTTTATCAAATTTGCTTCTGGAAGTATGATTAAATTAGATAGAGTTCTTACTAAAATTATTAGCGGAACATTCAACACCGCCAACAAAATTGTTGATGTCAAACATATTTTAATATTTAATAATTATGTATGCAGCGCATAAATTAGTAATAAACAAATTGCACTTAAATCACATGATTAATGGAGGTGTTCATCCAAGACTAATCTATATGGGAAATTTCTTTGGTGTTATGGATGCACCCTATATAAATTTGATGTATCTTTTATTTACATTGTGACACGTGTTTTATTGTTGTCAAATCAATAATAAATTTATTTTAAAATTAGAAGAAAGAGTGATACTGATGTATCTTTTATTTATATTGTGGCACGTATTTTATTGTTGTCAAATGATGACATTTTAATTTAATTTAAAATTAAAACCTGAGTGATTTGATATAAAATGTTTTTATACCCAAAATATTTCGACGTAAGGTGATGACATTTTTAATGTTTTTATATTATTCTTTAAAACGACGTCGTTTTGGTATTGAAATCTTAAAAAATTATGAATATAAAGACAATTATAACCCTGAAATAAATTAAAATCACAAAAACACCATGATTTTCGTCCAAAATGACGTCGTATTGGGCTTACTACAGGTAACTTGTCTGCAGTAACTGCAGAAAAAGCGAACCCTGAAATAAATTAAAATCACAAAAACACCATGATTTTCGTCCAAAACGACGTCGTTTTTAATGCTTTTATATTATTCTGTGGAAGTAACTGCAGAAAAAGCGAACCCTAAAATAAAACATGTGTCACAATATGAGTGTGATAAAGAACCACTTCAACCCAAAACCTTAAGGTGCTAAGTGATGGCATTTTTAATGTTTTTATACCCAAAATCTTAAGACGTAAGGTGATGACATTTTTAATGTTTTTATATTATTTTCTAACACACCCTGTCATGCAAGAGCTAATTCAACCCTGAAGCTTGAATCACACACCCCCTCTCACAAAAGTTGTTTGGGCTTGAAGTATGGATTTGGCACAAACCTATTATTAATCTGCCTTGTATTTTTTCTTAATTCCACCTGAATATAGACCTCGTGATCACTGAAACTCTAATACTATATTAAGAACCAGTTAAACCTAAAACATTAAGATACAGGTAATAACTTTTTTAGTACTCTTATATTATTCTTTGTTAGAATGCAAGATGCATTAGTAATAGCAAAGATATTCTCGTTTATATGAAACTAGATTCTTAAAATAAAATAAAAAGCTGGATTATCACATCGAAGTCAAAATCAATTTCTAACCAAAATTTAGACAACGCCATATGGAAAGGCTGATTAGCCTCTCGAAAATGGCAAATGCCATCAACACCATCAATCACAAGCTTTTGACACATCAATCCGAGAGTGTTCAAACAAACATTTAATGCTTTGTAATTGCTGTTTGAATTGGTCTAGGCTTTGATTAGAATCTTTTCACATTCTTCAGTATATTATTCCTATTCTTAAAGGATGTACCAACTTCCAAGGGGTCACGAGACTCACGACCCGGGTAAGGGACAATTGGAATTATCATATCAAGAGACGTTTCTTCTTGGATTCATTTAATTGAACTTTGAACTGATGAAGATAGATAAACTCTGAACTTATCAAGACTATTTATCTTGTGGTGTTGAGTTGATAACAAACTTATCACTCACAATTTTTCCTTTTCTTAGTGTGGCGTTTACCTCTTTTGGTTTTT
The DNA here is from genome assembly GCA_032173675.1 of Gastrolobium villosum. Taxonomy (NCBI): domain Eukaryota; kingdom Viridiplantae; phylum Streptophyta; class Magnoliopsida; order Fabales; family Fabaceae; genus Gastrolobium; species Gastrolobium villosum. Next base: position 385,503 of record JAVKPL010013628.1, on the reverse strand, counting down.
TTTATAAAAAAATCATACCTTTAATTCTTATCTCCAATAGATAATGGGTTAAAGGTTATTTGTTTTACTTTTGCAAATCTAATTCAGAAACAGTCATACACTAATTCCATCAATGGACCTACTGGAGTACTGGTGTTGCCAGTTGGACCACTTACAAAGTCACAGATCAAGGAGTTTAAGGAAGTCCTGAATGGACTGGTCCAAGAACTATCGAATTATTCTAAATGCAACCAGTCAAAATTAATTCCTAATCAGTCAGTCAACGCTATCTATGTAACAAAAGTTGAATTAAAAAAAACAGTAGTCACAAAAAAAAAATTAAGGGCGTAGAGTAGAATTTTTTTTATACGATCAGAAATATGCTAGGAAAATAATTTTTTTCAGAATATGACAAAAAAATTATTTGATAAGCTAAAATATTATCGGAAATATTGATTCAAGACTTATAATTCTATGTTTGATTGATTGTTAAATATTATTGAGAATATGAGTGATTTTAGAAAGTACATTGCGCTAATGGTGCCATCATCATGCTAGTGGCGCACTAAGAAAGCATTGCTGGTGCCAGTGACGCTATCACCGCGCTAGTGACTTGAAAGACAAAATATTTTTCCACCTCTCAAGAACCTAAGAATACCACCTATCAGTGGCGGATTCAAAAAAATAATGAAGGGTGGACACTCTATGAGGTCTGGTCTTGAACACGATTTATGTGACTTGAAAGGCAAAAAAGTTTATATCATTTTGTTTGGATAATGAAGGTGTTCACAAATCAAAATACAGAAAAAATAAATTAGAAGAAAAAATTAAAGGTTTAATCTTTGTAACAACCATGGATTACTAAAATTATTAACATCACGTTATCCGAAAATCTAAATTATATTATTTTCAACTTTATAGGGTTATAATCCTCTTATTTAATATAAAAACATTAAATATAAGAAATCATAACCATATAAAGATGAAAATAAATATAAAGTATTAAATATGGAAAATAATAACCATACAAAGATGAAAATAAATATAACCATTGGATCAGCATAATCGTTCTAACGGTGAAATTGATTGGTAGTAACCCTAATTGGTTGTTATAATATCATATCCCAAAATTTAATTAAAAAAATTTAAATTTTAAGAAAAAAATGTTTTTATATTTTTACATCATATCAGGTGAGCCTTCGTGTTCCTTACTGAATCCGCCTCTGCCACCTATGGCATTTTGCCTTAAAAAGTGTTCACAAATCAAAATACTGGAAAAATCAAATTCCCATGAAAAAATTCATAATCTTTGTACCGAATATGAGTAAATAAAATTCTCAATATCACTTATCCGAAAATCTAAAAATAATATTTGTACCAAACACCCCTGTCAATTCCATCAATCACGAGTTAATTTTAGTAATTTAATGTCAGATTTTACTACGACCAAACAAAAATAATGTCTCGAGCCGCAAAATTATTATGTACCAAAGCACATTATGCACCAGCACGACAAAGAAAGAAAATTTAAGAAAATAGGAATAAAAAGAACACGAACTTTATTTTCACCAATATTGCATTTCACTTTCTCTTTCTACTGCTTTGTCAATTTTCGTAATTATTACAATTTTTCAAAGAATTTCGCTGAATCCTATATGCAAATGAAGTATAGATAATCAAGTAATCAACCACGTTTTCTTCCGCACGAAGATAGCACTGCTAAAAATTAACAGAACTTATATTCGGCAAAACAACAGTTTTCAAATTGAATTCATTTTTCGAAAATTTCAAATCATTATTTAAATTTATTTCAGAATCCTATATTTTCCATGTATTATTAGAAGTCAGTGACAAACTGGGAATTAACATGATTTACAGATTCAGACGCTATTTGAAGTTTTCGCAATCTAACACACTGTACTGCTATGATAAGTATTCAAAATAAGCTTAGCTGTCTACTACCAATATGTTTTTAAGGGTTAAAAAACCAAGAATACCCGAGCCATAATATATGGTCAGGTTCAATCCAAAATTTCAGACAACATATTAATACAATCTTAATAACCTCGCATACCATATAAACCAGATACAAATTTCAAAATAATACTACAGTTTACTTAAGAGAGCAATAAAATCCATCCTACTTAAATACTCAGTTCTGCTAAGCCCCGTTAGGAAGCTCCTTGAATTGCAGCAGCAGGATGCATAGCTATATCCTGATTCTGTCTCACAGCAAATCCATGACCTCCATAACCCTGACCAGCATAATGGCTTCCATTGGAATCAGTCCTCCACTGTGAGATCCCAAACAATTATATTAGTCGATGGATTTCAATAATGAAAAGTGCATTCAAAAGTTTCTTTTTCATTTCCTTTTCTATAGAATTGGGGATCCTTTGGTCTTTGGTTTGGATTTTGGGGAATTAATATATATGATAATTGATTTTGTAAAAACCGATAATGAATAGTATTTCTGCCCGCTTTGTAAAGTGTGAGAATTCATTTTGGGGCCTTCAAAATTTAAAGTACAAAGGAAAGAAAAAGTGCATATATGCTATTGACAACTCTTCATAGCAACTATTGAAGGTGTGAAACTGGAAAATTTTACAAAATAATAGGACATACAAGTATAAGAAGCAAGTATAATGAAGATATATAACAAAAATGATGAACTGTAATGATGCCTATACTCCTTACCATAAAAAATAAATACTAATTTCACAGATTTAGTCCACAAAAACATAAACTGGACACGATTGCAAAGACAATGAGACTCGACAATTTTCCCATTAGATAGCCAAAGGTAAAAATATTAAAAAAAAATGAGGCGAATTCACAAAAAAGTAAAGCAAACTCACATGCTTATTTCCTGGACTGCGACCCCAGGAAAGACGCACTGTCTGCTTCCCAATTACTGTCCCATTCAATGCCTGAATTGCTTCCTCGGCATTCTTTCTGTAACAGAGACAGCAAAAGGCATAAAAAATAGGTAATTCACTCAGGCAAAGTTAAGACCGTACTAATGATATTGGCAATAGCAATCACATTCATAAACACTAAATGCGATAGGCCTAAGAAACTTGCTTTGATATTCTTATCCTTATACGATTCCAAAATCATTAGAAGTTTGCATAATCAAGAATTCCTTACCCATCTCAGGAATAAATATGCCACTTTTTGTTTCACAGGAAACCACTCACTGCACTAGCGGTGATGGGGGTTGCACTAACAGGCAAGTTAAAATCTATATCTATGTTAAGGGATACCGCAACAGTACCTGTCAGCAAATTGAACAAAACCACACCCTTTACCCACGGGAATTTTCACAGAGACAACCTCACCAAATTGCAAAAATGGTTGTCTGAGATCCTCATCACTGATGTCAGAATCAAGTCCTCCAACAAATATCTGTAACAACAATTGGTGACTGAAATATCAAAAGAAGAAAGATGATTAACAGCTGTAAAAAGCTACAGAAGCAGACTCACAGTTGTGTTGTTAAAATCCCCTTCAGACTGGGAACCTTGGGCCACAGCACCATTAGATGGGTGTCCACCAGCCAACACCACAGCTAATTAAAGAAGTGCAAATTCAGATTTTGAATTTTCTAATTAGAAGCATGATATATAATATACTGCATTGCAGTGATAAACTTCTACTGTTATATAAATAAACAGAATGCCTGGCAATACATAAAATAATTAACAATAAATATGCCTGGTTATGTATTCAAGCTTCAAAATTGTGAAAAGATACTTACTAATGAAATTTAATAATAACTTGAACAAGGAAACTAAATTAATGGGACTCCCTTTCAGTTGATATGAAAAATCGAGGTATAGCAGCAGAAAAGATAGATGCTAATTTAAGAGGCACCATATAAATAAGAAAACTGAACATTGAGAAAGCATTGTAGTGGTCAAATGTGGGTAGCGATCAATAGTGGCCGACCCCCGAAAATGCTATAGCGCTATAGCAGGTAACGGGTAGCACAATTGCCGAGTCCTATGTGTGAACTTTTTATATAGATATATATACCACACATATAAATGCTAAAAAATAAACCCAAAACCATAATAAGAATTCTAAATAATGTTGTCAATTAAAATGATCCAAAATACTGTCAATTACAATTAGAAAAAATTAGTTAAAAACATCTTCATAAAAAATAATAATAATAAAAGACAGCAGTGCAAGTAATGTACCAGCTTCAGGGAAAAAAAAACATCATAAGAAAATAAAAGACAGGAAAATAAATTCTCAAATGAAGTTAATGTAAGAGTGAGAAAGTTAATAATTTTAATGTAAGAGTGAGTGAGTTAATAATTATAAGGGTGTTTATGGTTAAAAAAACTAAACAGAGAGTTGAAAACCAAAAATAAATACTAGCGTAACCAAAAACAAGAAAAACAAACAGAGTTTTAAAAACATAAAGGGAAGTCAGCTGAAAACAATTAATGGGTTACAAAAAAAAAAAGGATAAGAGAAGAGAAAAGAGTTGAAAGAACAGAGACACAAGAAAGAAGTCAGATGAAAGAATTGACAGTTATCTTCGTTCTCAAATCTTTATTGATAGTAACATTTTAGATGATAGTGTCAAATATAATGACAGTTACTTTTTTAGTAACATTTGTGGTAAGGGCAAAAATGGTAGTGAGCGAGAGTTCTAGTATAAAAAATTGGACAAACAACACAAATGATAGTGATTTCACTAGAAGAGAAAGTTCTAATGATCTTAATGAAAATAAAAAGTACAAGCATTTGTGGATGGAATGTGAAAATTGTTATGGATCAAATTATAAGAAATTGTTTCAATCCAAAATGAATATTTGTGAGCACTGTGGATATCATTTGCCATCGAAGGTCGCTGCTTGCTGACAAAGGTCGTTGCTAATTGCCGATTGCAGGTCGCAAACGAGAGAGAGAGAGGGAGGCAAGAAGTGGTCTCGATGAAGGGTAGAAGGGTATAGACATTTTAAGACGAAAACACCCTTAAAATATTACTATAACGATTTCAAAAGCTGCCCCCTTTCACTGTAGTGGCGCTATTGAGCCGCAATTTGCCACAAAATGGCCGCTACGGCCGCTACCATGAAGTGAAGCATTGCATTGCATCCTGCAGCAGCAATAGGCAAATAGGCCGCAACACGCTACTGTACTGCTATAGTGCGCTATTGATTACTGTGGAAAGCATAATATAAACAAATTACTTCACAAGCATGTATATTTAGAAGAATAAATAACAAACCTTGTGAAGAATATTGTGGTTGATAGCCGTAAGTTTTCTTGGGCGTTGCAACACCTATTCGCATAGGCCTACTAGAACAGTAAACCCCATTCATTTCAGACATTGCCCTTGTCCTTTCATTTTCATCACCAAACCTAACAAAACCATAGCCTTTTGAACGGCCAGTATTAGAATCGATGACAACTTTTGCTCCCTTGATGGATGAATATCTGCCAGCAAAAGTCTCTTGCAGCATAGCATCAGTAACATCTATAGCCAAGTCCCCCACAAATATAGAGAGATCAGAACTAGCCTCAGTACTAGTACTACGCCTTTCACCCGCACTGAATGTTGCCCAATTTAGACGAAATGCCTGATCTGTATTCGGCATCATCGTACCATTGAAGCTCTGCAAGACTTTCTCAGCTGTTGGTCGCGAATAGAACTCCACAAATCCATATCCCTCCGACTGACCAGTTTGCTTATTCCGTATGACCTTGGCTGATACAACCTGCATATAAGACAACAAAACATCAAAAAAGCCTTGCATGGTAATAATGCACTAACTTTGAGCCAAGCTCCATTCAAGAAGCTAATGGGAAGCTCACATGCAAAAAAGTTCATGAATTCCCCTAAATGGCAATGGCTAACTGTCAACAATGTATCTTCAACATATGGATCTTTCACAACAAAGAACTAAAAGGATGAGCCAATGTAGCTTTCATTAGACACTTTTCCAGAGTGCAATTAAGAGATATTAAATATATTAGTTTAATGAAAACTTTGGTCAACAGGGCAACCTTCTGCCTTCAGATTAGGGAACCACTTATGCCAATCAATTAATATAGTCCCCTCAGAGACGCAATATCAATGATTGAAAGGGGGGAAATCATCTTAAACCATTACTTACCACAGTCCAAGTCCATTTGGAGAGTCCAACAATCATAAATCAAGTTTAGATGGAAGCTTAAGTAACCGACATGAAATGTTCAGGAATGAATCAATCGTGCACAACGGAACTACTAAATCAGCAAATTAAATGTGGAAGTTGGTATCTCAGTAACTTCCAGTTATAAATCAAGTTTATTTATATAAAAGAGAAACTTAGAAACAAACAATTGCTTGCTTTTAACGGCCACAAGAGATGCTGATAATTATGCGAACAATCATCTTATTGAAACCAAACCAAAAACGAACAACAAATCTAACAAATTCAATTTCAGCATCACAAACACACACACACACATATATATATATATACAAGGAGAGAGAAGAAGAAGAAAGAAGGATACCTCTCCTGTGTAAGCGAAGCAGTTATGGAGGTAGCTCTCATCCATCCAATGGTGAAGGTCACCGAGCCAGATCGTCCTGATCTCATCGGGGGAGACTTGCTGCTGCTGGTGCTTCTGCTGGTGGTGGTGGTTGTTGTGGTGGTGGTGCTGCGTCGGAGGCGGCGGCGTAGGGTTCTGCTGCTGCTGCTGCTGGTGAGGCGGCTGGTAATGGTGATGGACATAAGGCATGTAATGCTGAGGGTACATCATCATCTGCTGTTGCATCATGGCCATGGCGGTGGCGGGATACTGCATGGACATCCATTGTTGCTGATACTGCTGCGGCTGCGCCCACTGTTGCTGATGGTGCTGGTGAGGCTGCTGATTCAGATCGGCACCGTTGGTTTGTTGAGCCATGCTTAGTTTCTCTCTCTCTCTCTCTCTCTCTACTAGTCTCTTTCTTCCTTTGGAAACACAGTGATGATGATGGAATCGAAAGCGAGCCCAGAGAAGGAGAGGACCTGGCCCAAGCAGGTGCAGACGCCAAGACCAGGCTAAACACAGAGAGAAAGAGAAAGAGAAACAAAAAGAGAAGGTTGCAAAATGGTAGGGTTGGTTTTTAAAGGGCAAAAAAAATACGCAAACACGGTTTAGCCTAACTTAAAACACTGCACAAAATGTGTCTTACTTAGGTTTGGGTTTGGATCTGGGGTTAAGTAAGTTAAACCTCGATTGCAACGTCGTTTAACTAAGCCGTCTGGGAACATCTCTTCACATGTGGGACCCATCACTCTCTATCATTAACAGCTATCGTCAAGTCTCTGCTTCTCTTCTCCCACTTGCTTCCACTCCTCTCATTATATATTATATTAACATAATTTATATACACACACTTCAGTAATTTTCATTTCTTGTTTTCTCTATTTTTTTTATGATAATAATTATCGTTACATTATTTGATGTTATCATCTTATCAATATCTCTTTCCGTAGTTATCAATAAGGATCGAGTGAATATAACTGTCATATCTAATTCTATAGCTCAACAACATTTGAATAATTATTGATTTAAAATTAACTAACAAACTAATTATCTATTAACTGACAATTAATTAGAAATTAATCCTAATTGCTTACAATCATATATCATTTATGCTATTAGCCCCGTGCATTTCAGACTGAATACGGATTTCTTTTTTAATGTATACGTGTTAATAAAAATATAAAGGATACTAAAAAAAAAGAGTAATGTTTACAATATTTTTCAGAATAAGGAATATTGGTACTTAGATAATTTTTTTGAGTCGTAGTAAAATATTGAGCACTCCCTCTGTATCTACCCAAAATAAATAAACTAAACCTTACAAATTCGCAAGTATTCCCATTCACAAGCAAAACACATGTCTATCCCATATAAGATGCAGCATGTAGATAGCGAAGATTAATTTATTTTTCCCTTTGTAAAATATAAATAGTAAAATTCGTCTCAATTTTAAAGATTAGTAGCTTAACATAATTTTATTGTTAAAATGAAATGTATAAACGTTATGAAGGAGTCCGATTATTTATTTATTTATAAGTTTTAATAAGATTAAAGCTAGAGCTCATACAGTTTAATTAAATAAACTAGACATCCTTAGTCTTCACACTTCAGACCACTCCACACAATTCTTCGGCTACTTTAAGTTCTGCTCCACTTGAAAATATTAGCTTGTTATAATTACATGGGGCATGTTATATTTATAAACTTTTTTGTTTATAAACTCTTACAAACTACATTATATTTTCCGGGGAGAATATAAATTTTTACAAACTATACTATGTTCTCCCGGGAGAATATAGTGTGATTTGTAAAAAAAATTCCAAAAAAATTATAAAGGGATTATGTCCCTAATTATATTATTCAAGAGAGAATATATTCATTGCATCATAATCGTTACTGATGAATAAAGACGGATACACGGCACATGTCTTTATCGAAATCTTCCAAGTGGCTCCAATCTAAGGATTCAATTTGCATCTTTTTAATTCAAGGGTGGCTTGGTTTCAAATATCCGTGTAACGTCTATAATCCATGTTTTTTTAAAACCAGTAGTTGTGTTTGGTGGTGGTTTGGAACGTTGCATTTGCATACTTGCATGTTGTTTAGGAACGAGACCAGGTCAAAACTTTGAGATGTTGAAGCCACCGTGTCAAGCTTTGTCAGTCAACATGGTACTTTTGAAACGGTATCTTAGACTTTTATTTGCCTCCTCTCCCTGACGCGGAAATTTGACTAGCTTTACGAGGGAGAGAAATTTGGGACGAAAACATTTAGTTTGATATTCATGAAAAAATGATGATATCAGCTATCTTTCTTATAGCCGTGTTTACAATAGTAATATATTTTATAAACACAATTTTCAATTTGGAGATTGGACTTTTGATTGATCCCTTGTAGTTTAGTCGTTTACCCTTTTGTGTGTATTACTTAATACCGTTTACCTAATTGCATGGAAGTAAGTTTATTGTGTTTTATTAGTAGACAATAAAACCAAGACTATATATTGTGCTTAAAATCCTTGTCTGAGATCGGAAAGCCCATAAACCATACCGTGATTTCTGAAAGAGACAACTCATTTTTTGCTTTGATTCAGCGTGGACTTGAACCAAAGTATGCAAATGTTTGATTACATAATAATATGAAATAAACACGTGGTCGCGTGTACCTACCTAAATGTTTCCAGCTGTTGGCAGCTAAACAAGAAATCAACCATAGAAAAGTGATGAACATTAGATGACCTTTAATTCCCTCAAAAGACATTTTGTGTTCTCCGACAATTTTTTTTACCAACCCATTTTAAATATGTATAATCATTGATCATGGGGGAAAAAACTTGATCGGTAAATTTTTTGCAAATTCTCTTGATGATTCCAATACAAGTGTTCAATAGAACAAAAAAAAAAAAAGTGGCATGAGTACAAAGAATGAATTGAATATTAATTGAATAGACAGACACGTTAACAAAATAAAACTGACCCTGGACAAAATTTCAACAGGGTGGTTGTCCTGTTGGCTATTGCAGCAACTTGTGACTAAAGATTAGAATAGAAGAATGCTAACAGCAAAAGGAAGTGGAAAAAAGAAAAAAAGGCAAAATGTGGTATGTACATACCCAGCAGTTTACCTACGGTAATCTTCATGGAGGAAACTCTCATATGGTGTCCCAGTGAGTGACTTGGTTATATTTTCCCAATTTTCTACTTGACTGGATAAGGATCCTTTATGTATCTTCACCTGGCGACTCTTTAAATTCATTCGAGGAACCTTCAGAAAATCCTGAACGTCCGTTAATATCTGAAAACAAGAAAGAGAGATCAATTGTCAAGAGCCCTTTATAGGCATACAAAAAGGAAGATGAAGCGGATATGATACAGCATGCATGTAGTGCGCCTTACAGTGCGGTTTTTGACAACATCTTCGTAGTATACGATAATGTGCCTGGTGCTCTTGAAATATTCCAAGGCCTTGGTGGTGGTTTCGTGCACTTGCCTCAGGTTTGCAATCAGCAATGTTGAATTGATGGTGGGCTTGTATTTTGCAAGTATTTCTGCCTGAAAGCATAGTTAGAATCCATTAACATGAAATATTAACTGTCTTTAATAGGATAATATATCAACTAACCAGTTTGGCACATCTTTCTTTTTTTTTTAAGTTAAAAGCTACTTTTAAGCTAAAGTTCAAAAAAAAACAAAAGAGAGGGAGAGCTTAAAAAATAAAGCTAAAAGTTGTTTGGTGATTATATAAAGTTGTTCTGATAGTTTTGATTTTGAAGGAGGGAAAATGAAATAATTTGTTATTATAATGGGTTATTAGGATAAAGGATAAAATTTATAAATACAAATCTAGAATAAGGGTAAAACCGTAAAATAAATATGAGAACTCCAAAAAACTAACATACATCTTAAAAAATGAAAGTTTTTAGCTTTTAGCTTTATTCTTAATTATAAAAAATAAACTATTTATAATAAGAGCTTTTATAAAATTTGTTTGGTTAAACTTCTACTTTTAAGGAGAAGAGAAGCTAAATATAAGACATGCCAAACAGGCACAAAGCATCTTCCATCACAACGAAGCACTCATGCAAATGTACAACCATGGATATTAATGCACACATGAGCACATATGCATAAACAAAACAGAAAGAGAGAGACCTCCTTAGGTGAATGAACATGAGATTTGTGAGTCCCATTTAATAGCTTTGCATTCCTATCATATTCATTTGCAAGTACAGAAATCATCCGGCGCAAAAGATTCCTTCTGAAAAGAAATATGACTGAAACCCCATGTATTCTGAAGTACTCAGCAATTTGTTCATGATGTTGCATCAATCCCTGCATTAAATTACAAATATTATATGATATCCTCAGATCCCTTATAACCTTAAAACAATAATGCATAGAACAGAGGTCAATAATATGTCAGATGTTGAGCAAGTACAAAATAAACAAATGCAACATGTGTAGGCAGTACAAAAGCCAGCTGTTAAAAAATTGAGTTCTTATTACTGGGGTTGTTTTTATTTTCCCTGTTTATAAGGAACCACATGAATTAGGTTTGCAAATTAAAAATTAATTTTACATCACCAAGTAAGTATCCTTGAAAAATTGGGCAACATAAATATAATAGTTCAGTATTTAAAAAGATTGGGTAATATTATCAATCAAGATTGATATAAGAAAATAGTATTCACAACTGTATTAAGGCAACTGGGTGATACCTAACTTTATCTCTTCGGATATTTGACCTTTATTGAAAATCAACTAGCAGAAAGGAACTTCTACATTCTATGGTACCTATGTATTAAAGGGGGCAACTTCCTACATCAGATACATGCTTGAACTTCATTCTTAACCAAGATTATATACTCTTGAGCTTTCTACCAACTTTCAAAGAATCTCCAAAAACCATCTATATTATGCCAAAGTATTCCACTACAAAAAAGAACCTCAATCTTCAGTGGACCTTCATCAACACATTTTGCATCCAAATTTGTTAACACACACAAATCATCTTGAAAGCAGCCATAAAACATGGCAAATAAAAAAATGGTAGTGAAAAACTCAGTCAACCTGTGCTGATCCTTTATAACAGGATCAGCTAGACCAGAACAACTACAAAAATGATAAGTTGATAACTGTTCAAATTATAGAGATTCAGGTATGGAAGGAGGAAAAGACAATGAAACCGAATAATATACTCTTGTGCATAATGATGTTGTACAAAAGACAAAGAACTAACCCTTATTTATATTAGTACTAAACATTTAATTCTAATGAAATAAGGAAATAAATCAGGAAATACAATGAAAATATGAAAACCACTCACAATAGATCATTTTAGATACTTTTAAGATATTCTAAGATACAATAATGATATTATGAGATATTTATTAAATATTCTAACAACTGCAACATGAAAGAAAACAAGTGAAGGTGCATGCATGCATCTTGTATTGCATAATAAGTTTCTCTCTCTTTCTCTCACTCTGTGTCTCTGTGTGTGTGACTGCGCGCGTGTGTGTGACTGCGCGCGTGTGTGCGAGAGAGTTTTGATTCTTCTTCTCCCTCTATATTATAGTTCTGCAATCCTTTAAAAACAGAAAAGTTGGCAAACACATACAATCATCTCTCACAAGCAACAGTTTATAGACTTCAAAAAATGTACTACACTCCCTTCCAATGACATATAAGCCGACAGATACATTGGTAAAAAGATTAGTTTGGAAGATTTTGTTGGGTTCTAGCAGACACAGGTAAATAATGAATTGCATTCCAAAGCATTATATTATACTTCCTATACTCCATTTCAGTTTTGGTATTCGGGACATCTTGTCCTGAACTTTTAATTTATTGACAGAATACCTAAAAGAATTAGCTTCCTTTTGAACGTTGCACCAAAAACACAACTCTAAGTAATCAAACATAAGTTTCCCATCCTATGTCTTAATTTTATTCGTAGATGATAACTAACAAAAATACAAAATCAGTAATCACATCAAAAAATTAGATTTCACCTGGAAAGTTACTCTATATCTGATACTCAACAAAAGCAAAAACAAATTTCCTGCATATCCCAAGATTTTTTTACCACCATTTCGGATTACTCTAAATCAAAGCTTCCAATTTCGTATTTCATTAGACTTGATCCAAGTAAATCATTTAAATAATACTGAATGTCATTCTATCCATGCATGATCGTACTTTTACACTACAACTGCTTATTGCACCCTAGTTTAAATAGATCACCCTCATCAAGTCAGCAATCAGTCCAAGAAGAACAAGGGAAAAACATCAACCTAGGTAGGTGACCATAACCTTAATCAAAATCAGCAAATGCATCTTAAGAACTAATGATAACTTAGGTGGAGTATATCAGCCCCTCTGACAGAGGAGATAATACATCAACTTTTAACAAACTAGAAAAGAACTGGGACTTTTGAAATAAAAGGGAAGACTGACAAGTAGAGTATTCTAGTAAGTTGAACTAAAAATCAAACATGCTTTCTAAATCAATACATGGATATGTCTTTTTTTTCATTTTCATTTCTTTAGCCTTCTAACAGGAGATGATAATAGAACTTGTATGAAGTTCAATATGTGGAGAATCCATACATACTATAGGTTTCTAATGTCCACAAATACCATAAGTTTTTTGCTATATCCAAAGCCATTATAACAAGAAAAGATTTTAATCACTTTTTGTTCCAAAAATATCAAAAGGAGAAAGGGATGCAAAAATGACTAACAGGCAAGACAAATATTTTATTAAAATAAAAGAGCATTGATAAATAAAACAAACTTTACCTGATTAAGCATCCACTTCAAGCCAACTGCAGTGGTGCACTCATTTTTTGAAGCACTACTAAACCAATCTAGATTATAAATTGTATCCAGAGTCTCCGTTATTGTCGACATATTACTCCTCCTCACCTTAACCGAAAAGATTTCCCCGTTTGAGCTTATGTTAACATGACTGTTTAAAAACGTCTCAAACCATCCACTCCCAGATCTTTGCATTGACAGAATAGCAAAATAGCGCACAGGGCTGCATGCGCATTCTTCCCTAACAAGGATACAACAAGGAAGCAACATCAGTAAAATTTCAGACAGATTGTGCAACTAAATCTCAGATTTAAGTAGTACATTATTAATTTCACCTGCTATAAGTTTTGGGATTTGGGTAGTGCACGTAAGGAATCTCCCAAGGTTCAATGTTAGGTTCTGGACATGGCTTTTCAATGACCTTGATATCTAGAAAACCAATCTTACTGCTAGTGCCTATCTGCTTCAGACAAATAGAACATATATACACGCCACAGACCATTGCAAAGGTCAAAACGACAAGCCTCCACACCAACGTGGAATTCCTCAAGCCCTTTACAAATAAAGCATCCTGTAACCATGAACTACAAGATTAAAATATATATAATAAAGGCCTCAACTTGGTTGATCCAGCACTTGAATAGATTAACCCCCACAGAATCTACATCTTCACGAAACTATCCAATCAAAGGCCTAATACCCATTGACCTTCAAAACGCACATATTCGTTGGGATTATTTTAAAAAACCAGATCGGATAATTTCACGTGCCACCCCATGAAAAAACAAAACGAAAAACAGAATCTTTTACCTCAAGTTTTGGGAGATTTGAAGGTTAAGACAACATGGCACATTAGGAAAGTGAGAAAAATAAAAAATAAACACTAACCTTGGTGAAGGAAGAGAGATCATCGGCCATTGTTGTCGAGCTCAAAAGTAATTCGAATAAAAAGGCATATTTTGGGTACCCTTTTGAATTCTTTTTTCGTCGTTCCTAAAGCTTTTTTTCAGCTCTCATTACTGCAACCTGCAAGAACCCAAGAAAAAAGAAATTGAAGGAAAAGCAAAAGGGGTTCGGTTCGATGATGATGGGTGTGACTGTGAGCTTCTTCTTCTTCTTTTTCCCTTTGGTTTTTTTTTTTTTTTTTTTTTGGGTCACGTGAAGAAGAAGTAAATGATTTAGACGCTTCTAATCTTGGACCGTTGCTTTCAGATAAACACGCATAGATTTCTCGTAACCTGCACCTGGCAATGCCACACTCTTTCTTCGTTTCGAATATCGTTCGGAATAGAAAAATGTTTGAGTAAGACCAAAGAAAAATGACATAATGAGTGGGCTTCCACGCTTCTTTAAACGACATGATCGTCACTTTTCCAATCCATAAATCCACTTTTCCAATTCATAAATCCACCACCTGGTTGCAGTTAACGAGGGCATTTCAGTCATTGAAAATAATATTTAAGCAGGATTTTTATGTCATATAAATGTGTAAAAAATTCTTATTATGGGAATCCAACAATATCATTCCCTTATTATTTGTGAAATTCTTTTCATTTTTTAATTTACAAAAGGGTTTAGTGTTTGTCATTTTAAATGACACAACTTTGTGTCATTTTTAATGAAACTACGTTGTTTTTGTGTGTTTTGTTATTTTTTCTAATTTATAAAATTAGAAATAAAAAGAGAATGGAGGAGAGAATGTAAAAACACACTCAAACGACGTAGTTTCATTAAAAATGACATAACTTTGTGTCATTTAAAATGACAAACATTTTTTCCTTTACAAAAATCTCTTTTTTTTTTTCCAAACAATTTAAAAATTCTATCAAAATGTGAGTAACTAGAATTCCCAATATCAATTTGTTAGGAGATCTAAAATTACCATTACTAGAAAATGGATCATCTCATAATTAAAAAATAACAATATGACATAATTACGTGGAATAATCATAATCATATAGAGGTGAATCAATGATTATGATTTAATCACTATCTATTATAATATATATTTTCTCCTTTCTTAAAATTATTGATCCACTTGTATATAATTAATTGTCCACATAATCACATTATGTCTTTTTTCTAGAATCCATTCCCTAAAAGAAAATTAGAACCCAATGGGTGCTTCCTTGGTATTGAGTTAGTGGGGTTGGATATGTGTTTGATATTCGCTGAATGCATTCTTGGGAGAGGGGCTGAACCTTTAGTCATTACCTCCGCACTCCGAATTAGTCTCATAACCAGCTTAAAGAATTAAAATTTGTGGGGATATCGGAGAGAACCAACTCACTTCAAAGACGTAATTAGCGTCAGCTAACTCAAAAAAAAAAAAATTAGAAGAGAATTAAAATCACAAAATCGACAACTTTATGGATTTACCACCCACATGTCACGTGCAATCCTACAGTCAAATAGTGTTGAAAATTCAACTGCTGGGGTACGAGTTCTGATTTAATAAGTAGCATGTTTTATTTTATTTTTTGGTAAATAGCATGTTTTATTTTATTTTTTGGTAAATAGCATGTTTTAAAGTAAATAAAAGTTGGAGATGAATGGAAGGTTTCCTTATTTTAAATCATCACAAATAGTTAATTTTAAATTAAAATTTACAGTAAATTTATAAGTTAACTGTTTATAAAAAAATTAAATTTAAACTTAAATTATATAATTGTCGTATGAGCAAAAAGTAAATTAGATTAGCAATCCCATTACCCGATCATTGATGAATTTAAAAAAGCAGCACAAAAATGGATTATTATTCATGTTGATACTTTTCCACCTTTCAATTAGTGAGATAAAAGTCAAGTTTCTTTCTATTCAATCAAACTAACCATTTACTTTAGCTACTTTTTTAATTGCTTTATCAGTTTTTAATGATGACCAGTGATCATATTCTGTGTTTCAATTTTATTTTTATTTTTTTGTTCGTTAAGATTTATCACCAACCCCTTTCTTTTCCCAACGAGTTTTAAATTTGGAGTTTTTTTCCAAAAAAAAAAATTAAATAGATATTGGGGATTTACTTTCAGCTTTTATGTTTGTATATAAACAAATATAACATTTTGTAGGACATAATATTATATTATTAAATAAAATAATCATGTTTGATATATATTTATTAATTTTTTATAGTCATAATATTATATTATATAAATAAAAATATCATTTTTTATAATTTTCTTTTACGATATTCTCTTTTTCTTTTATTTTAATTTTTGGGAGAGAGAAAATACTAATATATATATATATATATATACATATATATATATATATATATATATGCAGGATCCTTTGATACCAGTGTCAAATTTCAATCTTGACACCTCATCTGATAGTTGTTAGATCAAAAAATATCAACGGCTCTGATTTGTAAGCATTTGACACCGTTGATATTTTTTGATCTAATGGCTATCAGATATATATATAAGTGTCAAAATTGAAATTTGATACTGGTGTCAGTGGATCCTACCTCATATATATATATATATATATATATATATATATATATATATATATATATATATATATATATATATATATATATAGGGGTAAACATTTCTCAAGCAGCTTCAGATAAGTTTATCTCCAAATAGTCCCAAAACTACGTCGTTTTGATTAATGAAAGGTATTTATGTAATTTTAGATGAATTAATGATGGGTGTTTCAGTAAAATGTATATGATATAAAAATAAATAAAATTACAATAACACCTTTCATTAATTCACCTAGAATTACATAAACACTCTTCATTAATCAAAACGACGTAGTTTTGAGGCTAGCTGGAGATAAACTTATCTCAAACTGCTTGAGAAATGTTTCTCCCATATATATATATATATATATATATATATATATATATATATATATATATATATATATATATAAGGTTTTATAAGAGTTACGTTGTAGGAAAAGTGATCGTGTTATGTTATAGAGATTCGTTTTGCATGCATTAATTTTTTTTTTTTTTTTGCTTTAGAAAGTGTGGACCCACAAAATGTTGTGTGTGTGTAGGAAAGTTTTTGGAGCCCGTAGCAAAAAAAACTCCGACATGCAAAACGAATCTCTATAATATAACATAATTACTTTTCCTACAACATAACTTTTATAAAATCCATATATATATATATATATATATATATATATGTGTGTGTGGGGGTTTTTATAATTCTCATTTAACATGAGAATTACAATTTTCCTACACACCCTTCGATTTCCATGCTGACATGGATCTTACATATAATTTTTTCTAACATAAGGGTCCCATATGTATTTTATCTCTACAATATAAGATCTCAATTTTACTTTAACATGAAAATTATAAAACCTCATATATAAATATATTGAAATAATGAGAAATTTGTAAGCAGAAAATGATGCACGATGTACGTAGGATGTTCCAGAAGTTGCCGCCCATAATGAAAAACGTAAAAGGGTTTTATAATTCTTATTTAAGATGATAATTTAATTTTTCCTACACACCCTTCGATTTTCATGCTGACATGAGTCCTACATGTAATTTTTTCTTATATATGAGTCACACATGCTTTTTATCTCTACAACATGAGATTTCAATTCTCATTCAATATAATAATTATAAAACTCAAACTTAAAACCATTTATAATCGTTCGAATGATTATTCTTGATTGTGGTGAAACATGATGGCCCAAACTGAATATAGGAATTATATTAAATTTTAAATTGTAGCATTTATAAAGAATGTATTAAATGATATTTATCAGACGTTAAGTATTTGAACTCGCCCAAAAATATTTGTACAAACAAAAGGAAGATTAGCCACCACTTATTTATACTATATTATAATTTAGAGTAAAAGGTTTGTTACATATAAATCATACAATAATTTAAATTCTTTTAAAAGTATAAACTTTTCATTTTAAGCACGTTTTAAAAAAATTATGTGTATCATGGGCCAATTGGAATTTAATCTATGATGCAACCAAATTAATTTAAATATTAAATTATTTAAATTAATTTGAATTGTAATTTTGAATTTGAATTTAAATATAATAATGAAATTAGATTTAATGGCAAATTAATTAGATTAACAAGCTCAAATTAATGAAACCAATTAATTATACTAATTGATAAAATCAGGGAAACCAATCAATTGGATAAAAAAAAATTATGCTATATTACAATTAAGAGCTATTATGTGAAAAAATTTGCCATGTTTAATTCATACAGTGATTTGAAGTCTATTGAAAAGTGTAAACTTTCTATCTTCAGCAAGTTTTTTTAAAAAAAATTAAATTTATATGCGTCATGTGTCAAGTGGAACTTGATCTGTGAAGCAACGTAATTAATTTAAATGTTAAATTAATTAAATTGATTTAATTCTAATTTTGAATTTAAAATTTAATTTTAATTATAGTCATGAAACTATATTTGATCACAATGGAGAAAACTATGGAATCCGATTAATTAGAATTATTGACTTAAATTAAGGAAATCAATTAATTATATCGATTGCCTAAAATTATGGAAACCAATCAATTGGATTGATGGGATAAAAATTATGAAACTACCCAAAATAATTGGAAAGTATGTACATACTTAAGTGTTTGTACTCCTCAGAGTACATAGTATAGTTTGTAAACAAAAAGTTTATAAATATAACCTAATATAAGTTTATAAAAAGTTTACAAATATCCTTTATAAAACATTACAATAATCAAATCAGAACAAAACAAATCATGTCAGAGATGTACATAGTGATTCTCAAGGAATGACCCCAAACGGAAATCAAC
This sequence comes from Gastrolobium villosum, assembly GCA_032173675.1. Classification (NCBI taxonomy): domain Eukaryota; kingdom Viridiplantae; phylum Streptophyta; class Magnoliopsida; order Fabales; family Fabaceae; genus Gastrolobium; species Gastrolobium villosum. The sequence continues at coordinate 366,391 of JAVKPL010013628.1, read as the reverse complement.
ATACGTGTTCCCAAGGGACGACCCCAAGCGGAACCAGAACATATCGGAGGCGTACACCGTCAATCTCAGGGGGAACCCCAAGAAGACATCAGTGTACATAAGATCAATGGCCAAAGATCATCACCTAACATAGTGTACACAATCAATCCCAAGGGAGGATCCCAAGCGGAAATCAATGCACATGTTCCCAAGGGAGGACCCCAAGCAGAACTCAACATATAACAGATATATACACAGTCAATCCCAAGGGAGGACCCCAAGCGAACATCAGTGCATAAACAAATTAGTGTCCAGAAATCATTACATAAATCATATCGAAACATATCAAAGTAAACACATCAAAACATATCACATCACATCATCATATAGTTCTATATGAATGCATCTATATCATATATCTCATACATATCATACAACCTGACCACAGTACACTATGGCGGAACGCAAAGTAGGAGCGAACCCCATAAACATAGAGCTTACCTCTCGGAGCTTTACAATTTGCTTACTTGAAGAACAAGCTACTTATCTTGCTCCACGAGAATCCAAATGTTCACAATCCCTAGGCACACCTAGATAAGGAATTCAACACAAAACTCAATAAAATGATATAATGTCATATAAATATACAAGACACACACTTTATTATTTATTTTCTTTTTACTTAATCATATTAAGTCATGAGTGCGTGGTTCTTTGTTCAACAAATTCCCACGTATTCACTTAGTCTTAGGATAGTACCAAAAGGCCCTTAGAACACTCATTACTCCTCTTAGCACCTAAAAGTCTATTTTTTCCAATATAAGGCAGAATGCCCATTACAAATGAGCTATAAGATTTCTCTTTGTCTAGTGCCTAAACCCAAGCTTAGCCGCCTATATAAATTATTTTACTCATATAAGTGTTCTCACTTTGCGAAACAATATCTCCGAACATATACCTCATTTGAAAATGGCCAAAACTCATTTTAAGGCCATACAAAGGAGCTACCTTAATTTATTTTATTTTATTTCACCAAAGCGAAGGTCCATACACCTTAGAATATTATTCTACGCATAAAAGTATGTTCTCTTTGTAAAACAGTAACTCATAGCACATATTTCCTTTGTAAATGGCTGAGAGGCACATAAAGGAAATCATGCCAACTTCATGATTCCAATACTTTAGTCCATCAAATTCAAGCTTATCACACACCTCTAATCCAGGATTCATTAATTCATATATACGGTACTGTTCATCTCTACAGTACTATTCATGTATACGTCACTATTCACGTATACGATACTATTCAAAAATACAATATCTTTAATTTTCCAAATACATTTTCACCGTTAAAATTCTCATCTAAACACTTTTCTCAACATGAGCTAAGCCTGAATCAAGCTCTAACATGCTCAATCAAACCAAATTTTCAATATGAAAACTTAAAGTCAATCTTCCTCAAAACTCAAAGAAAACCAGGACTTCTCAACATAAACTTACCTAGAACGAAGGGGAATGCTTACTTCAAGCTCCCATGGCTTCAAGCTCCATCAAAATCCTCATTATCCTTGAAATCCGAAATCTTGGAGGAGAAAAATCTCTCTCTACAGTGAAACCTACCTAGAAATACTGGTACCAATGGATTCCTCTCGGAATTTCTCCCAAGATGGCTTTGGAACAGAGTGATTTGAAGATCTCTGGCTCAAGTTATGAATTTTGAAAGATTTAAAACTAAATCTCCATTTTTTCTTATTTTTCTCCTCTGTCGATCGTTGCGCGTGGAAAGACGAGGAATAGTAACATTTGTTTGAAACTTTTTCACTTATAAGGTAAGTGAAATTCAACTGGGTAAATGTTTATCTATCTACACACCTCCATTCATTACTAAACTTTACCCAATGGACTAGAATATTTTTCTAGTCATATTTCTAACTTTACTTTCACTTTTCGGGTAACTTTGTTTACCCGTATTTTTACCCCTTAACTTTCATTTTAACTCATTTTTCACCAAAGGTGACTTTATTTCTTTTTCTTTATAATTATCCTTCCATATTAAATCTATAATTAAATGTGTGGGTCATTATACTCGTAAAACAAATGTCTCATTGTTTTGATCTCATTTTTTTCCTATCCACCCATATCTCACTTATTTCGTACGTATTATTTTCTTAAATATGTATTCGTATTCCCATTTTTTCTCAAATCCCTATTTTTGGATGGCTACCAACAATTCTGAAAACCTAAATTATGAGAACTACAGTCCGACTCATGTGTTTTTCTCTTTTCCCCAGAACATCATCCTTCAACAAGATTATTCCTATCTCCCTATCACAATTGTCCTTGATGATACCAACTATCCCTTATGGTCCTAAATCATTGATATATGTATTGGTGCCCGCAATAAAGGTGGGTACCTTACCGGTGCCACCAAGAAACTGAATCGAAGTGATCTTGCCCACGATGCTTGGGTTACTGATAACAAATGGGTTAAGAGTTAGTTTATTGATTCCATGAGCCAACCCCTCATGCAACCTTTCCTTTGTCTTAAGATTGCCGAGGAGATTTGGGACGCTACAATACGAACTTTATATGATAGATTTGATGAGATATGTCTCTTTGAACTCAGCCAGCGTTCCTTCAACACCAAACAACTAGGTCACCCGCTCTGCACATCTTACAATGAATTATTGTCCATATTCCAAGAGGCTGATCATCGTCTTTCTGACCAGGCTGACATGACTAATGGTGTCATTCATCTACATCCGGCTATAGCTCGTTTTAGGGTTCATATCTTCCTGAGTGGCCTTGATTCCGAATTTGATCAAGTTCGTGGTGAGATTCTATGTAAAGATCCCAAATTGGATGTTGAAAGTACTTATGCTTACGTCCATCGTGAAGCACAACAACACCTCACTATGGGACACTTTCAACCTAGTGATAGTGTTGCCCTTCTCAATAGAAGTCACATAGTAAAGAGCTTTGAAAACACACAAAACAAACCTTCCTTTTCTCTACTCTCATTGTGGTGAGAAAGGTCATTATCAACAGCGTTGTTTGAGTTAATTGGTTATCGTGATTGGTGTGATTTCACCAAGAAACCTCGCAGGAAGGCCTTTGACAAAGATTTGATTGCAGCTTCTGATGCAGATCCTTCTCCACCCTCTTTAAATATTGCCTCTGCTAGCATTTTAGGTAAACGCCATGCTTTCTCTACACACTCTAAAAATTCTACCTAGCTCATTGATACAAGAGCCTCATATCATATGGTTCGGGATTCGACTAACCTCTAATGTTGAACCTTCTGCCCAATCTGTCATTTCAATTGGTAATGGTGGCACCCGAGTTATTACTAGTCAAGGTTCCAGTATTTTATCTGATAAAATCTCAATCTCTTTTTATTTTGTTATTGTTGTTTACCCATTGACTTTAATTTATTATTTGCTAATTAACTTACCTCTGCTCTTAGTTGTACTGTCGATTTTTGGCCCACTTTCTGTGTGTTTCAGTACATCCCCACCTAATGATACTTTGCTATGGTATCAAGCATGGAAAGCTCTATGTGTTGGATGTTAATTAGGAAGGTGATCATAATTTGGCTCGTGCCTTTGCCACCACTAGTTTAGACAAGGCCAAGGACTACATCTGGCTCTGGTATAGGCGTTTAGGCCACTTTTCATTTTATTATCTTAAGAAATTGTTTCCTTCTTTGTTTAATTCCTTGAATATAAATGCTTTCCAGTGTAACATATGTGAATTGGCTAAAAGCCATCATATTTGTTTCTTTCCTAGTATCAATAAGAGTTGTATTCTTTTTCAAATAACCCATTCTGATGTTTGGGGTCTTGCCAAGGTACCCTATTTTTTCAAAACTCTTTACTATGTGACTTCTATTGATGAATGTACCCACATGACTTGGGTAGCTCTCTTAAAACATAAAATTAAAGTTTTTTCTGCATTCAAACATTTTTCCAGTATGTATGTCTGAAGAAACCAAGGTTTCTAAGCTCAAAAAAGCATTATATGGGCTTAAACAATCACCTAGGGATTGGTTTAGGAGGTTCACCTTGGCTATGAAAAAATTTGGATACACACAAAACAACTCAGATCACACTATGTTCACTAAACACAAGGAAAATAAGGTAATTGTTTTAATAACATATGTTGATGATATGGTTTTAACCGTGGATGATCTATGTGAGATGAAATCGTTGGAACAATATTTGGCAATTGAGTTAGAGATGAAGATCTAGGAAACCTAAAGTATTTCCTTGGATTGAAATTGCAATATCAAAATAAGGGATTTTTTTGTCACAAAAAGTACATTCTAGATGTGTTAGCCGAAACTGGTATGCTAACTTGCAAACCACTGGATACACCAATGGAGATGAATCATACTTTAGGAATATATCCGGATCTGATTAGAACAAATGTTAACCGATACCAGTGATTGGTAGGAAAACTGATTTATATGTCATATACAAGACCTGACATAGCCTATGCGTAAGCGTGGTTAGTAGATTTATGCATGCTCCCAGTGAAGACCATATGAATGTCGTGTAAAGGATTTTGAGATATCTCAAAGGGTCACATGGAAAAAGGCTACTGTTTTCAAAAGGAAAAAATCAATCACTTAAAGGTTACATCGATTTTGACTGGGCAAGGGACTGAACCTCCAGACAATCTACCTCAGGGTATTTTACATTTGTGAAGGGGAACTTGGTGACTTGGAAAAACAAGAAACAGAAGGTAGTTGCAAGGTCTAGTGCAAAAGCCGAGTTTAGAGGAATGACACATGGTGTTTGTGAGTTATTATGGATTAAAAATGTGTTAAAGGATTTGGGTATTAATTATGAACAACAAATGCTCTTAAATTGTGACAATAAAGTAGCCATACAAATTGCTTATAAACTTGTTTAGCATGATATAACAAAGCATGCTGAGGTTGATAGGCACTTTATTAAGGAAAAATTAGATCAAGAAATTATCCATGTTCCATATGTGAATTCCAAAGATTAATTAGCAAATATATTAACAAAAGTCATGTCTTGAAAAATGTTTGAAGCAACAGTCAACGAGTTAGGTATGATAGACATTCATGCACCAACTTGAGGGGGAGTGTTAAATTAAGGATTTGAAATCAATGTTAAGTTGTATTTTAGTCACTCCCACGTCAATTTCCATAGAAAGGATGTGATTGTTGAGTTGTATACATTTAATTGTATCTAGTTTTAATTGTGGTAGTAATTATATGAATTGATTGTAATTATAAGTGATTGATAGGAGATGTCAATTCTCTGGTTTTGGATTATTTTTTATTTTCTGATTTGTGGCTTGATTAAAGCCCAAAATTAGTGTATATAATTACCTCTGTACAAAAGAAGAAATATACATATTTCATTATTTGACACATCTGTATTATGATTAAACATAAAAAAAAAATATAGGGGAATATATTTATCATATTGTATAATATAATTTTGTCTCATGTAGATGTACACATAAAAAGTGGGTGGAATTCATTTTTTTTCTTCTTTTTTCTCTTTAGTGGGTCTCATCCATTTTTTTATGTGTTGCATAAGATAATTTTATCTCGTGAAACATGAGAAACATAATTTTATTTCATGTAACATGAAAAATACATTTCTCAAAAATATAATATCTTAAAATCTTTCTTATTGTAATTTTTTTTTTTTTTGCAGATTGATAAACTAGCACTATTTTCCAGTTTTTGACAAAATAATATTAAAGTACGAACAGATGAAGCTGGATTTGTGGGCTTTGTTCAGAATGTGAAATGAGCTACTTCAGACGTGAACGAGAAAGCCCTTGTTTCTTTCCTATAGGCCGAATTGCCTTCGGCTGTACTATTTGTCGGGCCTTAGTTGATTGGATAGCAATGCATGGTATCAAAAGCGAGGTTAACTGTACAGTCCCTTTTACTAGTTTAGCCATACAATTCACCATTTTGCTAAGGGAAAAGAGACTAATTTTTCTTCCTACATACTTAAAAATTATATTATATTTTTAAAATGGTAGGTTCCACCACTTTATATCTATAATAAAAAACAACTTCAATCCAACAAAATGAGAATAGACAAGCCCAATTTCTAAATTCAAGAAAGTTGTGGTCATTGTAAAGAAACTTCCTGTGTTTTAAAACTAATCAAAAGGACATCCTAACTCACCAAATAAAACATAAACATATTTATTCGTGTAAGGGATTTTCTGCATACGTAAAGATCAATATGAAATGTGGACATTTTGTTAGTTTAGATAGTTAGGTTGCTGATTTTCAAAGCAAGAGTTATTTTTAGCAAATTACCCATTATTACTAATAGTTTCTTGAATTTTGACTTTTTCTTTAGAAGTAGTTCTTGCAGAATCTATATTTTTTATTATATTAAATTCACTTGAGAAGTCATTAATAATATCATTTAATGCACGTTAATTTTTAAAACAAAGAATAAAATAGTAAAATTAAAAAACACAACTATATCATCTTTATTTTTAGAATTTCTCTGTGAAGTTTATTCCTCAAAAATTGCCTTCAAAAGTCAAAAAACCGTTGTTGATAAAAATTAATAAATATAAAACAATACTGTATTGCATTTTAAAATAGAACTAAAAAAAGACTATAATATTACGGTATAAGTTAATAAAAAATAATTCAAAAAAAAAATACAAATGATCACTTTGAAAAGAAAAATAAATTTTGGTAGAAATATATTCAATTTAGTAAAAATAATTAGTTAGGCAGTGGCGGAGCCGGCCCAAGAAAAAAAATCTACTCTAAATTCTAGCATAGTTATTAAAATTATATACTAAATAATATCAAATAACATTGAAAATTCAAATGAATAATTATCATTGATTATATATCAAAACAAATATATAAAAATGCACTAACATTTTCGGTAAGCATTTCAAACATAAGAATATCACTTTCCTCCCACAACATAATATATAACAAACCAAACATTGTCCTAAGGATATGAAAACACACAAATATAATAATTGTATATATAATAAGCATTGTCTCTCGTCTCCTATTTCATTATCTTCATTCCTTAAATTTTCAATATCTCTCGTTATAGAACATCACCCTTGTTTTCAACAGCCATAAGCACAAAGGAAGGTTCTCACATTTGGAAATTAGGATTTTGACTATTCTTTGTGTTTCCAATTACCCAAAGCACAATAGTTTAATGAACCTTCATATTCAATAACTATAGATATGTTATTCATTTGGTTTCATGATTGTTACTTTCAAGGGTTAAGTGTGTATCCTTTTAAATGACACAAATTGTGTCTTTTTAGTTTTTTAACTCTATGTCTTACCGGTTAGATATAGTTATAATGTAAAAAGCTATTTTCATGAAAAGTTACTTTCTCTCTCTCTATACGTCAGCTGAAGTGATTGAGGAAATATTTTTTTTTTCATATTATAATTATATCTTACCATTAAAAGATAGTGTCAAAAACTAAAAGGACACACGTTCTGTCCTTTAAAAGGACAAACTCTTTTCCCTACTTTTAATGGGTTTATTTGGTTTAGTTGAGTCCAAATTTTAAAATAGGTCAACTAATATTTTTTTATTAAGCTTAAAATTCTTTCTTTTTTAAAATAATAGGAATAAGAATAAATAACATAATTAATTAGAATAAAGCGAGAAAAAAATATACAAGATAAAAAATAAAAGAAGGTGAAACACAAAAATAACAATTATATAGGTTCTTTATTATTTGTTTGCATTTAAATAGTTTATTGTTACTTTGTATTGAATATTTAATTTTCTATTTAGATGGTGCGAAATTATAATTAATTATGTAATATATATAATAAATAAATAGAAAATTAAAACAAGCAAGTGCCACTGCTGGCGCATGTGCGGCTACGCCCCTCGTTAGGCATGTATTACAAGAGATATTAAATAGCGCAAATTATTGCCTTAACAAATAGCCATATGAATTGATTATCAAGTAGCGAATTAAATGGCAACAAGTTCAACAATAGGACCCGATAAGATCGACGTTTGGACTTTGTGATATTTCCCGAGACCGAAAGTGATAAGGACGTAAAAGCATCAGTGTTAATTACCAATCAATTTTCCGTGTGTTTCTCTCTCTCTATCATTGTCATTTTTCACCAAATAGCCTCTCACTCTCTCTCTCTCCCCGTTTTCCGCCAAAACAAGGGGCCTCCCAAGCGACCAAGCAACAAAGAAAACTGGTCTGTTAGAGAGTGCTTATTCCACATGCATTTCGTCACCAAAGCCTAAATCAATGCTAAGCACAGGAAAGTGTTCTATCTAATTGAAAAAACTCACACCTTATACCAAGTTAAATTTTGATAATCAATATTTATTAATTACCTGATTAAAACATGTATCTTTTTTAAGTTAACAGCATTTATTAGGAGACTAAAAAGGCACAGATGTCATCTTATAATAAAGGATACCCTGTTTATCATTTTAAATGACATAAATTATATCATTTTAAGAGAAAGATAGACACGGAAAAAATAAAAATCATGGGAGAGAGAAAGTGGAAGATTTTTTTAATTTAAATTTTAAATAAAAAAATTTATTACGTGTCTATTTCACTTAAAATGACATAATTTTATGTGATTGAAGATGATAAATACTTTTCACCACAATAAATATTAATAAATAATAATTAACTTTGAGTTTTCAGGTGCATGAATAAATGAAAAAGAGTTGAGCCACACGAATAAAATAAAACCGTTCTTTATGGCATTTTCTTTGCTCAACGACCGTTTCCCACGCATCTAAAACTCTCAACATTGTTTTTATATCCAAAGCCTTCATAGGAAAACACTCACTCCCATTCTCACATCACACCAATTTTCTTCATCTTCTCTGCTATGCTCTTCTCTGCTTTCATCATAATCATCATCTCCACCACCATGAATCCGAATCCAAATCCAGATTCCAGTGACGTTCTCGTCGAATTCCCTCACCTCTTCCGTCAATACAAAGACGGTCGCGTTGAACGCTTTCTCGGCACCGAAACCACCCCTCCCGGCACCGACCCCCGAACCGGCGTTCAATCCAAAGACGTCACCATCAACGCCGGAACCGGCGTCGGAGCACGCCTCTACCTCCCACCAAACATCACTTCCTCTTCCCAGAAACTCCCTCTTCTCATTTACATCCACGGCGGCGCGTTCTGCGTCTGCACCCCTTACAACCCCAGCTACCACCTCCACATGAACACCGTCGCCGCCGCGGCAAACGTCGTCATCGTTTCCGTGCATTACAGGCTAGCCCCGGAGGCACCACTCCCCCTCGCCTACGACGACACCTGGGAAGCCGTACAATGGACCGCCGCACACGCCGCGGCCTCCGGCGGCGGCCCGGAGCCGTGGCTCAACGACCACGCTGATTTCGGGAAGGTTTTCTTCGCCGGAGACAGCGCCGGCGCAAACCTGGCACACAACATGGGAATGCGAGGAGGAAGTGAAGGGTTTGGTGGGTTGAAGCTGAATGGGTTGGTTTTGATCCATCCTTACTTCGGGAACGAGGAGAGAGACAAACTGGTTGAGTATTTGTACCCTGGTTATGGTGGGGTTGATGACCTGAAGATACACGCAACGAGGGATCCGAAAATATCGGGTCTGGGTTGCGGGAGGGTGCTGGTGATGGTGGCTGGGAAGGACTTTTTGAGTGATAGAGGAAGGAACTATTATGAGGTTCTGAAGAATAGTGGGTGGAAGGGAGTGGTGGATATTGTGGAGACTGAAGGAGAGGACCACGTGTTTCATTTGTTTGACCCCACCAAGGAAAATTCTGCGGCTCTTGTTAAACAGTTTGTCTCTTTCATGAAACAGGTCTAGAAGGCAAGGCAACCAAAGCAAGCGCGTACGTTGTTTGTTGGACTTAGATTAGTCCTATAATTTATTATCGTCATCATTGTCATTGTTGTTGTTGTTTTGCTTCTTCGTTTTTTTTTTCCCCTTTCTTTTCGGTTTTAACTTGTAAGCCACAGTTCCCATGTATTCATGTGGACTGAACTGAATCCGTTTTGTTTTGAATCATCTTCAATTCATCTGTTATTTTTTTAAATCGAGTACATGAGCTAATTGAGTTACCATAATCATGATTTTCGAATCGAGTGAGTAATGATTCTGTATGGCAAATTCGTAACAGCTCAAACGTGATAATTAAGTTACAGCTTGAGTTTGATTGCAATTTACTCAACTCTAAAATATGCGTGTTTTCAGCGAAGGAAAACAATCTCTACCTGAGCTAAATCAGGAATGTTTGGCAACAGGGGTAGAGGCGTTAGGTAGGAGTTTAAGTTGTAGATACCGAGGCAAATGGATGTAGAGTTGTGTATTAGTTCAAAGCATTTTGATATAGAATTGTGTATTACTTCAAAGCATAAAGTTATCTCATTTTAACGAGATAAAAAAATAGATTAAAAAAAAGAGAGTGGATAAAAAAAAATATAAAAATGTAGGTCCCATCTATTTGTGAGAGTGAAATGATATAAATTATGTCATTTAAAAAGATAAATACTTTTCGGAGCAGATTATATTTACAAATTTTTTTGTTTATAAACTACACTATATTTTCCCGGGAGAACACTAGTTTCACTATGTTCTCCTGGTAAAACATAATGTAATTTGTAAAAAATACAAAAAAATTTATAAATGGATCCTTCCCCGTATTTTTCTCTATTTTAATATGTCTATGTTTCTTAAAAGGTTTTAAAACTTTCATCTAGAAAAATGATTTTGCCCACCATGTTTTTTTGTTTGAAAATTATGAGTAAAAACACTATTGAAGAATACCACCTAGAAGGTGGTATTTTTGGATTACCCACAAAATGCAAAAATGAGTGTCAAACTAAGTGATTAAAGTAACCACGTATTCAGTCTACCAAAAATTACTCTTATTTAGTCAAGGATTATTGTCGTAATTTCATCATAATTTCTTAGCAATATTTTACTTTCAACTAAGACTTAAAAAATTTAAATCAATTTTTTGATAATATTTCAGCCTATCAAATATTTTTTTTTTTTTTTACCTTCCTTTCCCACAATAATTGTAATTCCTTGGTATTTTTTTTTTCTCATGTACCAAACACTTCCTAGATAGCTACCGTTGCTAAGATTCTTTTTATTTTTGGTAGAGTTGATAGGACTATTTACCATCAACTACCATGAAAGAAAGAATGAAACATTTTTAGTTGCGTTAAAAAAAATCTTTGATGTTTCTACAATAAATATAGATAAATTATTTATATTTTCTCTTAAAACAATATTATTTTGGGTTACAAAGTTAAAAATTTATAATAAAAAAGATTATTATAATCTTAAAACAATTATAATTATAAAAATATCTTCATTTCTACTCAAAATGATATTATTTTGAGATTAATATAAATAAGTTGTCTCCATTCATGGTAAAAAAAGCAAATCCTTCAAAATAAATAAATAAATAGCTTAAACAACTGAAAGATATGGCACAGTTGGTAAGCAAGCTCTATCAACGTTGTGGCTGAGGTTCCATTCGTAGGCGACTTCGCTATTAATTTTCTCCAATTTTACTAATTTTTGTCTAATTTAATTAATTTTTTTACTAATTATTTACTGAAACTGTTTCAAGAGTTGAATAAACTGAAGGTAAATAATCGAATCCGTGGAGTAGTGGGCCAAAAGTGAGATGTTCAAAATTCAAATATCGTAAAAGTCCAACACCAACCCTCCAAAGCTATCAATTAATTAATAAATCGAATAGACGTTGGAACAGTTACTTTGAAAATCTGAGTTTTTTTTTTTCGGTAAACAAAATATGAGTTTTACTGATATGTAAATATGAATATAAGGAATTAAAATGATAAAGTATGAAATAAAATTTTATTTTATTTTTTAAATTTGTAATATATTAAATATTTTATTTATTAAAAAATAAATTCCTGAAAATAATAGAATTGTGTGGACTTATGATGCATTGATACGATAAAAGATAACATTCCGACATGTTAATTCTAAAAAATATTAGATTTTAACATGTCAGGATACGTTTTGATATTAAATAATATTTTTTATTCATATAATGTATATCATATTTCTTAATTTAATAAAAAAAGAAAGCGAAACTTATAACACCCATCGATTTTGCAAAACAACATAAAATATCTCAAGTATTTATAATAAACTCAATAAAATAATAATCATAATGCAATAAATCTAATATTTGGATTTAAAAACATAATGCAATGCAACATTTTTAAGTCTTTACAATGCTTATTAGAGTGTCAAATACTGACTTTCAGGATCTTTCAAGTATCGGTATATTAAAAACAATTGAAAATAATATCTTCCCGACAAAAACTAGCTGAACTAGTAGGATCATCATCTAAAAAATTTAGATTTAATTCTTTTATTGTATTCTTGACGGTGAACATTATTGGTAATTCTATAAATGTCACTATACGTTGTCAATTAAATTTGTAATATATTTTGACTATTAAATGAGATGGCATTTTTTAATTTTAATTTTCCTTTCCTAAAATTATCAACTAGTCATGACATGTCAATGTCAATAATGTACATACAACGACAATTGACAAACACAACAACAGATAACGTGCCGTGTGGTCTCCGTGTGGTAAATAAATTTGTATTATACAAGTATTTCAAATTTTAAATGAGGTTTTAAAAATAAAATAATTTTTTTTTTTTGCTGAAAAAATAATTTTTTTTAAATATGTGTTTAAAATCACAAGAATTATATATATATATAGATAATTTAAACGCATTTAAATCTAAAATTTAAAACATATTAATGACGTGTGTTTTTTTAGTAGAGTGTTGACTAACAGATTAAACTATTGTCAATATAGTACTTTTTAATTCAAGAAAATAAAATTTTAAAAACGATTAATTTATGATTAAAAATTAATAATTTTTTATGAAAAAGAATTTGAAATTAAAATAAAATTAACATAAAAGTAATTTTTAAGGTGATTAATATTTAAGTTTTTTTAAACCACGTGAAAAGATATTAAACAATGGTGAAATTATATGTCTTAGGGACCTACAAAGTATAATAAAATGTCTAAAAAAAAAATACTAACTAATTTTTTTCTGTAATCATGGTGAATTTGAGTCACCAAGCGAAAGAAATGGATTGATTTGTGTATCTTTCCTATTCTCAGCAAGAAATGTTTGTGCTGACTGACTCTTTAAGTATTCACTGGATCACCGGTTAGAGAATGATTTGTGTATCTTTGCTATCTACTCTCCTGGTATTTGGCCACTTTTGTTTTGACTTGATTTGTTTTGGGATTTTTTCCCTATAGATTAAAAATATATATAAATATATTAACTAAATTTTAAGAAAATGATTCTGTTGTTGGAATTCTTATGAAGAATTTTATGGTATAATGAATAAGAAGTTAGTTGAGAATATGAAAATGTAAGAGAATTTGAAGATACGTGGGATAAATGAGTCATATATATTAGATAAAAGTGAAAAGTTCACCGCACATATGTCCCTGTGTTTTGTAAAAATTAATAAATCACAAGGATATATGTGATAAAAAACATATCATTTTGCAGATCACAGGAACATATGTGATAAAAAACCATAAGAAAATAAATGATTATGAAATAAACCACGGGAGCATCAGTAAATTTTTTCCCATATGAAATGAGAGGTGGAGTAGGCTTTATCAAATTTAGCCTCACTCTCCTTGGGGAGCAAAGTTTCTGTGCTCTTGGTGCATAGCTGATTTGGTGGGACTGTGGTGAGAGAAAGAAAGAAAAAGTTGAGGAGAGAGAAGAGAAAAAAAATAAAAAAAATAATTTAAATTAGGTGTTAATATTTTAATGGAAGGACCATGGTGGGTCCTGGACCACATTAAAAATTTCCCTCCTTGGGCCATCCCACATGATACACGGTTCACCACGCGCGCATGAAGAAATAATTATTTTTAAAATTATTTTTTACATAAGAAAAAGATCCTTAAAAAATGATATTTTAAGGTTTAAAGTAATTAAAGGGATGTTATATTTACAATTTTTTATGGGTTTTATAAGAGTTATGTTGTAGGAAAAATGATTGTGTAATGTTATAGAGATTCGTTTTGTGTGCCTTAATTTTTATTTTTTTTAAAAGTGTGGGCCCACAAAATGTTATGTGTGTAGGAAACTTTGTTATGTCATGTTAAAGGACAAAACGAAAACTTTTTTTATCCTTACAATCATTTTTTTTACAGTTAGATCGAAATTACATCAACAATTACAAAATAATATTAAGGGAGAGTTGTTGATGTTATTTTGATAAAATAATAACAAAGTGGTTGTAAGAAATAAGGAAATAAGATTGTAAATATAACTTAATCTAAGTAACTAATAGACAAAATAATTATATTTAAAATATGGGTTTATCATCTATAATTTAACATGATCAGAAAAATTTTCCTACACTCACAATATTTTGTGGGACCCGTAACAAAAAAAATTCCGACACGCAAAATGAATCTCTATAACATAACACAATCACTTTTCCTATAACATAACTCTTATAAAACTCTTAAAATATATTATAATCTATCAGTATTAACTTACTGAATAATTTTAAAGTGTAACTCTTAATTAATCAATTAATAATTAATTGGATTCATTTTTTCTGCAGTCAATATGGATAAGTTATCTACGTTGAGCTCAAAATGACGTCATTTTAGATAGAAATCAAGATATTTTTGTAATTATAATCTATTTCAAATTATAATAGTCTTTTTCATTATAATTTTTTAATTTTTCAAACCAAATCGACGTCGTTTTGAGAGTGAATATAGATAACTTACATGTATTTATTGTAGAAATATTAAAGCCTAATTATTATGAATTAAATTTCCTCTTTTGGTCGTAATTTTAGTATTAAAAATTAAATATTAAAATATCCAAATTATAATAGCTATAATTCTGAAGCTGTATGTTTTTTGGAATATCCTTTAACTTCCTAAATTATAGTTATATATTTTTAAAATAAATCTGTATAGTTATACTAAACTCTTTAATATTATTACTATTTATTTTAGGGACAAGATATACTTATCCCAAAAAAATTTTACCATTATCCTAATCACCGTTGATTTCCATCAATTTAACGATTATAATTTATTGAAAATTAATAATTAATAATAGATGCGACCCAATACTTTTCAAAAAATCATAACCGATAGATTGACAGAAATCAACGGTGATTAAGCTAGTTGTGAAGGTTGTAAACTTTTTTGGTGGTAAGTATATCATTCCCTTTATTTTAAGGGAAAATAGCTCTCATAGGAGAGATTGTTCTCATGCCACACTCACATTAATAGAATAGGTCCCATCATCATATTTTCTTAGCGAACTTGGTTGCAATTAATGCATCTGCACGTTTTCACTTGTCACGTGGCGTTGCATGTGAAAACGTGTAGGTGCATTATTTGAAACCAAGTTCGCTACAATGTCCATGGAACTAGCCCACGTGGCATGTTGGGAATTAACATTGTTGGCGTGATATTTAGGGAAAAAAATTGAGAAACAATGACATTTTGGTCACTGTTCCTTGATTATGTTATGTTCTTTTGTTTTTTAAATTGTTTTGTATAATAATTAATGAAATATGTGTTTTTTTTAAGTTAAGAGTCAAAACACAAAATCAAAAATAACTTACCTATGTTTTCTAAATTTGATTCTAAAAAAAAAATTATAATCTTTAAAACTTTTTTTATAAATAAACCTTATGAATTTTTTTTCTTCTGAAAATCAAAAAATTATTTCTCAAAACTGATTATAATTTATGCATTTTTACGAAGAATAAGGTAAGATTGCTTGCGAAATTAGGAAAAGCCCAATTGAATTATGACTGAATCAAGGAAAAGTTGGTGGCGTGATTCAAATAAGACTACTAGACTAGAGTAGCCTGATTTATTATTTTCTTGATGATATTTCATAGCTAAAAATGTCGTTCACTTTATCAACTATGTTTTAAGTTGTTAAACTATTTTATTTTTTCATTGCATCTATTAAGCTCAAGAAATTTTTTCCTTCTCATTCCTTAGCACCTGTTTGAATTATGAATTTTTTTAATTTACCCCGTGTGAAAGGCCCAATTTCATGTGAGAATTTATCGTTTTTTTCAAAATAAAAAGGGTAAAGTATGTATCATTTTAAAGGATGTAAATTTATGTCATTTTAAGAGAGAGAAAGAGATAGATAAAGGAGGAGAGAAATTTGATAAAAAAAAAAAGATGGATCCCACTTCTTTGTGAGAGTGAAATGACATAAATTGTATCATTTAATAGGATAAACACTTTTCCCAAATAAAAATCATGTAATTGTCACATAATGTGTCCTTATGAAATGCTTAACGTAGAGCTTCTTGCCTTTCACATAGGTGAGAGATGCATGATTCAAGTGCATCCTTGAACTTGAACCCTTTTTCTCCTTTAGGATTTTCTTCTGCCACTACTTACACACACCCGATGAGTCCCCTCCCCAGCATTTTAGTACTTGTTTTATTGTATTTTGATTTTTTTTATCCTTAAAACTGTTTTGTAGAATAATTATGAAAATATGTATTTGCTATGATTTTGTTTTGTTTTGAAAGTTACAATTCAAAATTCAAAATAAAAATAACTCAGACATATTCTTTAAATTTGATTCTAAACACCAAAAACAATTATGATTTTTAGAACTACTTTTACAAAAAGGCCTTATCAAACATTTTTTTATTTTTTTAGGAAAACCAAAAATTTATTTTTAAAATGAATTCAAACAGGTCCTTAGTTTCTCCAATCTCGTATTCAAATAAAATGTAATATAAGTTATAATTAGTGAAATTATTTTTTAATATATTTTAATTATTTAATCATGTATTTTAATCATTTAAAAATTAATAATTTCATGAATTTTAATACATTCTATATGGCCAATTGATTGTTGAAGAGTAAAATAAAATGAAATATTATTATGAAAAAATATTTTTCATTTTAAATGATATAATTTTATGTCATTTTAAGTAAATAAGCGTGTTTTGGTGCATTTTTTATATTTTTCAAATTTTGTTTACAGTCTTAAATGTTGGTTATATATATATAGGACTTATCGTTTTTCAAACTGCTTCAGATAATTTTATCTCTGCCTACTAAATCATAACCGTACAGAGATGAATCAATAGTAATGAAGGAAGATAGATGAATCATAATCACTCAAAGGTTAATCAATTAATATAAGGAAATAAATAAACAAAATGACATAATTTTAGAGTGACCGGTGATAAATAAATCTCAAGCTGCTTGAGAAATATTTTTTTCATATATATATATATATATATATATATATATATAAAAGGTTGTTTTTTTTTTCATTCGAATTGGGAGTCGATTCTTTCACTTTCTTATTTTATTAGATTTATGCATAAGCTTTACATAATTATTATGAGACTATGCAACTCGAAATTGATCTTTATGATCGAAGTTATATACTTGTAGCATAGGCCTTATCCACACAAGTAAGGGAGAACAGAAATCAATTAATAATAAGAGAATTAATTAGATTAAATTAATGATGTTAAGGCATGCAACTACAACTTTATTCCATCATTTGGTGGAACGAAGAGAAGTAGGGGGCTCTCCTTGTGCAATATAACATTCGGAGGAAGGCTAGCACCTCCTCCTAACTACGTTACTTTACCATTCTAAGGTTTTGTTTGGGAGTTAGTTTTAGGAGGGGAAGAAAAGGAAAGGAAAAAAAAGATTTTAGTAAGCCCTTTCCTTGTTTGTGAGTTTTAAAAAAAAAAGGAGGGGAAGGAATTGGGGTTTTTTACTAAACCCTCCAAAACCTCCTTCTTCCTAAAATTAAAGTTTCCCCAATTTGGGGGGTCTGAGGAGGGAAATATTGAAAATTACTTATCTACCCTTAGCATTAAAATATAAAAACTATAAAAATGTGAATCATTGCTAAACGTGACATTATTAGAAAAGTCTCAAATACCAACAAAATTTATCGATGGAAAATATTTCGTCAAAAATAGTGATAAATTTTTTGATGAAAATCACATACGTCAAAAAAATTTCGTCAAAACTAAAGACGAAACAAGATTTTGTCATAATCACTGACATAAATTTTTTACGGGAAAGAATTCAGTCAAAACTATTGACGAATCTAAATTCCGTTGAAACTTTCAACGAAAATATTTTCATCCAAAATTTGACGAAACACATGTCTACCGGAAAGTTTCGACGTAAAACAATTACGTCTAAATTTTTTACGGAAAATATTTCCATCAAAATTTGAGACTAAAAACATTTCTACAAAAGAATTTGACAATTTTTTTTTTGTCAAAATTCTTTACAGAATCTAAATTTCGTCAAAATATTTCATCAAAAAACATATTCATCGAAATTTTTGACGAAAAATATTTCCATCAAAATTTTCAATGCAACACATTTCCATTGAAAAATTTTGCTGGAAAAAAATTTGATCAAAATTCTTTACATAATTTACATTATGTCAAAAGTTATCGACAGAAATATTTGCGCTAAACTTTTTGACAAAAACTTTCAGTTGAATATTTAAGGAAACACATTTTCATCGAAAATATTCGATGGAAATTATTTTCGTCAAATTTTTTGATAAAAAATATTTCCATCAAAATTTTCAACGGAACACATTTATTGCAAAAAATCTCAACAGAAAGTTTTTTCGTAAAAAAATTTGACGAAAAATATTTTGATTAAAATGTTTGACAGAAAAAATATTCTGTCAAAATTCTTTACAGAATCTAAATTTCGTCGAAAGTTTCGAATGAAACATTTCCCTCAAAATATTTGACAATACAATTTCCGACAAAATTTTCTTCAGAACACATTTCCATCGAAATTTTGAACGAAAAACATTTCGTCAAAATTTTTGACGAAATATTTTTTTTCGTTTAAAGCATTAATGGAGAAAATCATTTTCGTCAAAACTTTTCCCAGAAATTAAATTTTGATAGAAAATTTATTTTTGTAAAAATTTTCATCGGAGAAAAATTTCCGTCGCTTTTTGACGAAGAGTATTCCGATGAAAAAAATTTGTGACAATTTTCGTAGCTTGCAGCATAGAAATTTCGTAAGAAATATTATCTTTTTTAATATTGTGAAAAGTACATAAATAATTTTGTTAGAAATTTTAAATTCAATTTAGTTTGTAAAATATAATAATTATATTAATTTTAAAAATGAGTATAATGGTAAAAATATCTCATTAATCCTCCATTTTCCTCCCTTGCCATTTTTTAACTCCCAAACAAGGGGAGGGAATACCTTCCAATTTCCTTCCCTTCCTTCCCCTCCCTCCCCCTTGGATCCCCTTTCTTTCCTTCCCCTCCAAACTCCCAAACAAAGCCTAACTCATTGGTCAATCAGCCTAACTTCTACTTGAATTTCAAAATTTACATATAATTGTTTCTACTTGCATCTATTAACAATATAAAATTCTTTCACTATCATTGTCAGATGATAATTTTTTTATATATTTTATTCTTGGAAGAAGTTATATTTACTTTTTTTTATTATTATTAAATCTTACCCATTGATTTTCGTCGATTTAACAGTTATAATTTTTTTAAAATTAATAAATAAGATCCAATAAATTATAAATGTTAGATTAACGAAAATTAAAAATTGGAATTTAATAATACAAGATAATAAGAAAAATAGATAGTAATTATAACCTCTAAATTCTTCCTTTATCATATAACCTTTTAATTTAAGTTTTTAACTTTATTTCATTTATATCTTTCTTGACTTGAGTTTCTCGACTTGACTTTCTCTTGAAATTCAACATAGAAGTTCGGTTGACAGGTAGTGGAAGAATCGCCTTCAACATCAATAAATAAGCAATAACCCATCATTCACTGAACACAACTCTCACTTGCCACTGCAACAAACACAAACGCTTGCAAAAATGGCCGCAAAAGACAACGTCATAACCCATGAGTTTCGCTTTTTCCGCGTCTACAAAGACGGCACAGTGGAGCTCTTCCGACCCACCACCGAAAAGATTCCACCTTTCGATGACCCAGCCACCGGTGTCCGCTCCAAAGACACCCTAATCTCCACCCACCCACCCGTCTCCGTTCGGATCTTCCTCCCCCAAATAACCCACCCGACCCGAAAACTTCCCCTTCTCCTCTACATTCACGGCGGCGGCTTCTGCATGCAATCCGCCTTCTCCCCCACCTACCACAACCACGTCGCCACCATCGTCGCCGAAGCCAACGTCATCGCCGTCTCCGTAGAGTACGGGTTGTTCCCGACCCGACCCTTACCCGCTCCCTACGAGGACTCCTGGGCTGCGCTCCAGTGGGTCGCGTCGCACGCTGCCGGAAACGGACCCGAGACCTGGTTGAACAGCCACGCCGATTTGAATCGGGTTTTCATCGCCGGCGACAGTGCCGGAGGCAACATTACCCACACATTGGTGAGTCGGGTCGGGAAAATCGGGTTACCGGAAGTGAAGGTTGTCGGGGCGATTTTGGTCCACCCGTTTTTTGCGGGTTCGGAGGACGATGAGATGTGGCTGTACATGTGTCCAGAGAACGAGGGGTTGGATGATCCTAGGTTGAAACCGGCCGCAGAGGATCTGGGCAGGCTTGGGTGTGAGAGGGTGTTGGTGTTTGCAGCTGAGAAGGACCACTTATTCAATGCTGGAAGGAATTATGTTGAGGAGCTTAAGAATAGTGGATGGTGTGGGAATGCTGAACTTGTTGTGAATTGGGGTTTGGAACATTGCTTTCATCTTTTCAATCCCAAAGAAGAAAAGGCTCGCGAATTATTGCAAAAATTCGTTTCTTTCATCCAACAAGACTAGATCTCTCAAGAACCTTTAATTTCTCCCTTTGAGCACAAAACATTTCTCTGCCAATGAGGAAAAAAAAGAAAAGAAGGGAGCTATATTATTTTATAAATCGTTTCCCCTATCACGTATTATGTTATCGAGTTCTAGTTCCGCATGGTTATTTGATCATGGTTTAAGGTGGCAAGAATTTTAGTTTCTTATAAAAATTATTATTTGATCGTGACAGCTTAAATTTAATCACTTATAGGGCTTTGATATATTATTACTCAATGGATTCCGATATCATATAAATTGTAATCGTTTGATTTTTTTTTACGGACATGTAGACTCACTCTTCGTGGAAGAATGAGACTAATCATCCAATCGAGGAGGAGGCACATCCCCTCTATGACCCCAAAGATTTTTCAAAAATTTACTTGAGGCAGAGTTTGAACCCGTGACTCAAACAAATCCTTAGGAGTTCAGTTGTCAATTGAGCTACCGTTGAGTGTGTTGAGTGTTGTAATCGTTTGATTTAATGCCCAAGAAATGTATTGTTGTCGCTAAGATTGGTGGTTCAATTCCTAGGGAAAGCATTTTAGGGCTAATAGTAAAAACTTTCACGTTCTATATCAGGAATTAGTTTTATTTAAAGAGGAGGGATATTCTTACTACCAAAATTTTCTACTACCAACTTACTACCTATCTAATCACCATTGGATCGACATTTTTTCTTTTTTAATTTTTTCTTAGCATTCTCTTTCCTTGATTCGATGGTGATTTAGATAGGTAGTAAGTTGCTAATAGAAAATTTTGATAGTAAGAATATCTCTCCTCTTATTTAAATGGGTGGAAAACATTTTTGGAAAAAAAAAAAACTTAAGTTATTAGGTGAAAGTTCACCAATTATGTGAAAGTTCATCAGTGATATTATATCACTTTAACATATTCCCTCACTCAAGCATTAAGTGAAGTAGATCTATCAATAATTTTATATTTCTCTAACATATCTAACATTAAGCTCATACGGTAACTATCTGAATAAAATCATAAATGATTTTATATGTTTCTAAGAAAAATAATAATCAAATAATGGTATATAAATGACTGTATAATGAAATATTACGAAAATACACTATGTCGAGTTATTTATAATGACTAGCGTTTCTGGGCTTGAAACTTTCTCTCGTTTCCGTTGTTTGAAAATTTGGATTTTCCATTATGTTGATTTGACCTTGACATTATAACAGTAAGAGAATTGCTGTGTTTTGATTTTTTCTTCTTCTTAAAATTGTTTTATATAATAATCATGTAAATGAGTTTATCATCTATCATCTAACATGACCTTATAAAATTTCCTACACACACGACATTTTGTGGGGCCCGCAGCAAAAAATAAAATAAAAATCAGCACGCAAAATGAATCTCTGTAATATAAAACAATCACTTTTACTACAACATAACTCTTATAAAACCCTAGGTAAATAGATATTTTTTGTCTTTTTTATGTTGAAAATTAAAAATCAAAATACAAAATAAGAACAATTTTTAGATTTGATTGTAAAAATAAAAAAATTATTATTATTTTTAGAACTATTTTTACAAAATAAACTTTATCAAACAATTTTTTTTCTTTTTGTGTTCTGAAAATCAAAAACAATTTTTAAAAACAGAACTCAAAGAAGTCCAAAGACTTCTATTGTCTTTAGGCTTTTGATCTTCCTGTTAGTGAGGTTTTTGGTTTGCATTTGATTTTGGCGTACTTTCTTAAATCTTAATTTCCTTTCAACAATTATTATACAAAATTTAAATCATAAAAAATTATTTTATGTCGTTTTGATGAACTAATAATATTTTATAAGTTAATTTTAAATTTTGTTTTTACAAAATAATCTATTTTACATAAATAATGGTGCGCATGAAAACGATTCTATTCTCCAATCTTGTTTTTTAAAAAGAAATATATTTCTTTATTTTTGTGCCTTGAAAGAGTTTCTTGGAAAAAACACGTTTGTTTAACAAGTTTTATTTTTATTTCCAGAAACATAATTTGAAATAATTACAAAAAATTCATTTAATGTGTAAATAACCAAATCACAACAAATATTTTAACTAAAATGCCAAAAAAATTCATATTTAACAAATAATAATTATTTCATGAAAATAATAAAATATAATATTTCAAATCAATGCAAATACTAAAAGAAATATTATAATTTGCATCATGAAAATACTAAAATATATAAAAATATTACTAATTTTTTAAAACCATATTATTACCTTAATATTAATGAAACAAATGAATTGATAAATAGATATATCTTAATCACATGATATCCAAATAATTTAAAGCAGACATAATTGATACCAAGAGAGGGAGAGAGAGGAAGAGGAATAATGTTTTGAAGAGATAAAGTCGTAGAGAGTAAGGTGTTCATCAACCGATCCAAATGACAGTGACCGAATCGAAAAATTGATAACTGAATTAATCGAAAATTAAAAAATTGCATATTTTATTTCAATTAAAAAATTAATCGAAAATTTGATTGATTTTTTATTTGGTTGATAAAAACCGATCCAATCCAAATCAATCAAATGCATTACGTATTTATTATTTTTGAAATTTTGTTTCCCTAATTCAATAGCTATAACTATAAACATTTTTATGGAAATAATCTTTCTCAATCTTCCACCAAAGATGTTCATGAGATAGAAGACACTAATTTGGCAGCATTTGATAACTCTTCATTTGCTAATGAATTTGACAAGGACATAACTGTGAGTGAGCGCTTGAATAAAAATGAGGTGGATCTGTATCTCATAGAGCACTAAAGAAAGGAATTCAAAAATTTGATATCTTGAATCGGTGGAAGATGAATTTTAGCAAATATCCTACTCTTGGTCTAATAGCTAAAGATGTAATGGCTATGCCAGTATCTACAATTGCTTCAAAATCTGTATTCAAGGGGGTAGAATTATTAACGACCACAAGAGTTCTCTTACTCCAAAGATAGTTGAAACATTAATTTGTGCACGTAATAAGAGCTTATAGAAGATTTGTAAAGATGGATAGGTAATTTACTTTATTCTACTTGTATACTTTTTAAATTTTATATCATCTTTTTCATTTTTTCTAATTATTAAGTTACTAACAATATTTTATTATAATTATTTTAGGTATTTCTCCAAATACAAAATTTGATGATGATTCTGGTACGGATTCTGATTAAAAGTTGATGATTATAGTTGCTATTCTTTAATCTCTATCCTTCATGTATTTATTTAAATTTGTTATTGCTTGAACCCTTTCTTAATCTCTTATTTTCATGAAAATTGTTGTATTGGTGGTTGATTTGAAAACCACAAAGTGAGCATTAAGCAAGCTGAAAGGGTGAATAAGTGTGGAAGAGAAAGATGGTGACTTTGAATCTTGGATGCTATTGATAGCAAACTACCTTGTTTTAGATTTTTATTGTCCATTACTCTATTTTAACTCTTCATGAGTTTTAAGACTTGTTTTAATTTGAAGACATAAATTTGTCAATGTTTTGTAACTTTGTATGACTTCATTTAGATATAGGTAATGATTTGTATGACATAAATTTTAGGCTTTTCGAAAAATCGAAAACCTATCTAATCTAAACTGAAATAAAATTGGGTCGGATTTGAAAAAAAATTCAAATCGAATGGATGATTAAATGATCAAACCGAATCAATTGAATCATATGATTTTTTTTAGAGAATCATATGATTTTTACTTCAAAATCGGTCCAATCCAGATCGTGAACACCCCTAACTAGGGGTGTTAATAAACAGAGCCGGGTCGAGCTTTAGTCTTAAAAGGCTAAGCCTGTGTTTAAATGTGTCAGGCCTAACCTGTTACCTGTTATGAATATAATTATCGGCCTATGACCTGACTTATTTACAAAAATTAAAAGTCTGAAATTTACCAAAAAATTAAAAATAAAAGTTTGGTTTAGTCTGTTAAAAAAACAAGACAACAAAAATTTATCCAAACAAAATATACAATCAACAACACTAATAATTTCATAAAGATTCAAAAATTCAATGTATATCCAAACAGCGTAATATAGAACAAAATCATTCAAAATATCTGTTTCACCACTAAATGGGGTGAAATGGATTGAGTAGAGAGAGATGGCTATTATGAGTAGTATAAAAATATAAAATGAAATAAAAGTTAGTATACTAGGCCAACCTGAGAGGCTTTAAGGTCAGACTTTTGAATTGGAGTCCGAGGCCTTTTATTAAATGAGCTTGTATACAAGTTTAAGCCTTGTTTCAATAACAAATTTTAGACATGTAAGCTCAAATTTTCACGAGTCAAGTCAAAGGATCCTGGTTCGTTTACCACCCCTATCCCTAACAGAGAGTAGGAGAGGATAAGAGAATTTTCTTGATGTGGCCTGGTGAAACAGAAGGTGGCGCACATGATAGAAGTGTTTCTCTTTGTGTGCGTGCCCTGAAACAAAAAAGTTACTTCATTTTTTATTTCTCATAACAAAAATTAAATTAGTTCATTCGCAAGAATAAAGAAATAAATCAATTTTATCAAATATTATTTTTAACTATTTTTGTTCCTTAGAATAAATCTTTTTAAAAAAATTAATTCTGAAAAAGCTCTCGTGCACTCTCTAAATATACAGGGATTGATTTTGAAATCTTATAGATGTAAATCTTACCAAACTAATATGCAAATTGGCCAACACGAGGATAATAACATTTAAAAAAATTAGAGAAATGAAAAGGTCTTTTGATGCAAAATTTTTAAAATTATATATTTGATTATGTATATATAAAAATTACAAATAAATAAATATAAATTTCTCATGCAAAGAATTGCTCTTATTTTTTATCTAATTCTTACTATTACGATGGAACTTTATAATCAAAATTATCAATATATATTATCTAATTATTAATTTAAATTATTTACTGTTCAAAATTAGTTGCATCACGAAAATAATCTTATTTGTTTTCTCATTAAAGTCATATATATCTGTAGGGATATTCTAATTTAAATATATCAAAATCTGATATCTTATTCACTTTTTTTTTAATACACGATGTCTTATCACTTTAACAAGGGAAATGGATGGCTTTAAAAACGATATTGAAAATTGACATCCCTCTTTTAATAAAAGAAATTGTCAATTCAGTAAGTAACCAAACTGATATCAAAATAAGGAGTTGGAGGGATGTCAATTCAGAATGATATTCAAATTAAAATAACCCGGAGATGCAATTTTTAATTGCGCTATGCATGCTTTAAATATCTAGCATTTGATATTACAGGTTTGATACATAGTCAACTTTAAAACTTTAAATTGAAAATTATTGAAATCTTTATATATTAGTATATTGGCATTGTCTGTGCGAGTCCCCTTAAAAGACCAAAATTATATTAAATATCAAATTGTTAATTTAAAATCCCAATTAAAAACATCTACTTTAACAAATATCTGCAAACAACATTAAAACCGACTTACAATCAGGTAAGAGTTAAGACACAGCTAATTTTAAAATTTTGAAAAACAGTATTTAACCTTTACCTAGGGTGCTAGTTTTTCTGATTTGAATGAGCACAGTTCAATTCAATGAGTTCTGTGTTTGATACCAACTCTTATTGTTACTTAGAAAAGTCACATGAATCGAGGTCCAGCCTTTAAGTTGTTTGTGTTTTCGGAAATCAAAAACTTGTGTAATAAATATTTCTGCAGTTGGATTTAAGGGAGTTCAATTCGTTCGGTTTCTTTTAATATGTAACGGATCAAAAAGACTGACTTCATCAGACGCATTGATTTCAGGTTTGAGCAAAATGATGGATCCTTAGCGCAAGAAAATCAGGCTGGACCGGTGTAATAAATCCAATTTTTTTAATAAAATTTAACATGAAAAATTAATAAAGATACGCAAAAAAAAAATTTATTTATATTTATGTTATAAAATTTAAATATTTGATTAGTTATATGACTTATTATGAGCTGTTATATGTATTTAATATAAATTATATTATATAAATTAAAAATATTACTTAATATCAAAACGGGCCCCAATATGTTGTAATATGACATTTTTAGAATTAATGTGTCGGCATGTCCTGTCGTGTCCCGTGTCCATCATCAGTGTCGGTGCAATATAGATTATTATTATACATTAAAGAAATTATAAGTAAGGTAATACATTAAAAAAAAATTAATTATAAAATTTGAAAAATATAACTCAGGCCTCGATTCCATGCTTTCCGCGCTCCGACTAATATCTTAACCAAATTTTTTTTTTTGGGTACAAATATGTTAACCAATTTGACTACTGAAAGAGTTATGACAAAGCATACAAATTATTATTGGGATATATTTTTCTTACGTTGTAGGAAAAAAGTTATCTTATGTTATAGAAATAAAAGTATAAGTGGGACACACATATAAGAGGAGAGAAAAAAAAGAGTGGTGAGACCCAACCTCTTTTTATGTGTGTAAGAGAGTTATTTATCTCATGTAAAATGACATAAACATAACACATTATTATTTTATTTCTAACTTTAACAATTTATCCAATCCCAGAGTTTTTCAATACTAAAAGCCCAAATTTACTCATTCCCGCAAACCTTTTTCCCGTTTACCCTCTAACGCTCCCCTTTTCTCCTTTCAACTCATAGCATAAAGAATCACGAGACTTATTTTAGAGCTCCCGGTGCATAAAACATTGGGTGGGGCTGAGGAGAGAGAGTGAAAGAGAGATTGAGGAGAGAGAAAAAATGAAGAAGAAAAAAATGAAAAATTTCACATGTCACTATTTTAATGGAAGGACCACATGGGTGCAGGAGTATATTAAAAATTTCCAAGAATCACATGGCTGGTTTGGCTATAACATAACACATCCAATCACTTTGTTTTTTATATAAAGCACATATGACAACATACATATATGTAATCACATGGCATATGGCTGTGTGATTCCATATTAAGGCAAGTCTCATACATACTATTTTATCCATTGTTCCAATATAAACACCATTACATATAGGAAAATTCAAGATTTCAGCACATTAGAACAAGGAACCCAAGTTTGTGCTTCTGCCCCACAAACTTATATCAAAGACCAGGACTACATTTTTATTTCAAAAATTATGAATTTACGATATGTTAAACTAGATATCAAGAGCTTTCTAACGAGATATAGATCGGGTGTTTGACTGGTATGGGGTTTGTATTATTAAAATATATGAATTTGGTATTCGGTGGAAAGAAATTGCGGTTTGGGGTCTTTCAGTACCGCGGGGGATCCCAGCGCCTATAAATGACGCCCCCCCCCCCCCACCCCGCGGAACGTTTGTATTTTTTTTTTCCGGTTGCAGTGACGCCAGCAGACCCTATCGGCAGTGTATAAATAATATTTTAAACGTGCCGCCCATCCCCCCAACGGAACTTGGACGATATTTATTTTTATTAGTGCCGCCCATCCCCCCTATCGGAACTAATATTATATTTTTATATTTCTATTTTGAGAGTGCCGCCCCCTCCTCCCCTTGTGGAACTCTAAGATAAGCCAACTGGCACATCCCCTTCCCTCTGAACCCCACCTTATCTTACCTCTATTTCACTTTTTCATTTATAGTAAAAATTCAGATCTGTGAAGTAGCTCTCCTTTTTTTTTGCCATTTGCATATCGAAACGTTTTGCAGAGAGCAAGGACATCAATTGCAACAAAGGAAAACCACTAAGGTAAGTAAGAATCAAGTCACGTTTTGGTATAACCCGCTAGTGGGCTCAAATGGGACCATAAGTCACATCCTTTACGAAAATGATAAAGATGTGAATCAAATGGTACAACCAAGGATTTCAAACGCATACAGAGCAACAACAAAACGTACTTGTGAATCTGTGATAAAGATGCTTTTGAAGTCAAAAAACACTTTTCCCCTAAACCCAAATCCAAGGTGATATCTACTGGTTGACGACAAATGTGGCTGGGATGAACAATGGTTCCGCAGAGCGGTGGCGAAGCGGTGGCGGAGTGGTGGCAAATGAACGAAGTTCTTCAGTGACACCACCAGATCGGAGAAGAGAATCTTGTCAATGGTGTCCGTGGTGCCGCCGCGGTGTTCTTCTCGGTCCAGCTCGCCTCACCTATGGTGTTCTTCACAGTCTTCCAACTCGCCGACAATGACAAAATGGGGAGGGGAGGGGGGGGCGATGGTGAAACTCTGAAATGTGAACGGATAGAAAGTGGGCATAAAAATAAAATAAAAAACCAGTGCCATAATGGGGGAGGGGCGACACTTACTTAGTAAAAATAAATATTATATTAGTGCCGTATGGGGTGGCCAGCGGCACTCATTGAATTAAAAATTTTATTTGAGTGCCGTAGGGCAGGATGGGCGACACTGTCTTACGAGAAAAAAATAATTTACATTAGTGACGCGGGGATCCCTGGGCGTAATTTAGATACGATGGGATCCACCCGCGGCACTTAATGACCTCAAAACATAATTACTCCCACCCATGTACCAAATTCGTACATTTAAATGGCAACAGTACCAAATTGGTGAAAGAGCCGATATAGATCATACCATTTGGATTAGTATACCTCAAGATATGCCTACTTTAAGACTCTGTTGAAAAATGGAACATACAGATAGACAACAGACTTGGGGACAACCCTGTTATTCAAAAGTTTCATACTCTTTAGATTTTGTAGAGCTTCCAATTAGCTTTAAGTGGCTGCAAATTTCATTTAATTTTGACAACTCTAGCTCAAGTTATTATCAAATTAGTGCGGACATGTTATCTAGTAACTAGGGACAACATCTACTCATTTCTCATTCAGTCCAATATTTCATCAAACATTCAATATGCATCCAATACAACTAGAAGAAACATGTCAAAATACAACTTCAAAACCCCATTATCATCACACATCACCTATTAACATGAAATTTCCAATTTGACATGAAAAAAAGTACAAGAAGTCCCTAAAGCTTACAAATACGACATTATCTAGTACATAAACAAAGATGAAAATTAAATTCATAGGCCCAAAATCTCACTTAAAATGGAAAATGGCTCTTCTACAAGAGTGTAATTACATAAAATTCATACCATGTTCTAAAAAAATATCTAGATTACTAATCTCATTCTAATCAAATTCAAGACACCCACATGCACAGAGGAGGACTTACTTGGTTGCCGCTTTCCGCACGTGCGGACCTGAAATTTCAATAATTATTTTCTTTTACAAAATGTAAAGCTGAAATAAAGTTAAAATAATTCATTCTCCATTCTCATACTTTGCTCCCATCGTCGACATGCCAAGATAAGTTTTTTTCTTTCTCTCCTCTCTTTCTCTCCCATAACTGCTGCTTTCTACTTACCTTCGGTGGGCATGTCTAATTGCTACGCAAGAATACCTTGCCAGATGCCAGATCTAAAGAATGATTCTAAGGACTTGGTATCAATCATATGGACATATGGTATATGGTTTGAATTTTTTCTTTTTTCCGATCTTTCTTTTTTCGGTCTTTATGTACATGTAGTATTGACTTTCTGTACCGGAGTATATTCTCTTATTTATCTGGGAGGATTGTTAAGATTTTTGTTTTGGAGGGAAGGGAGGGATAAATGATTGGTCAAACTATTGCCTGTAGTATAACTTTGTTATGGAAGCAACTAGATTCTGAGCAGGTTCATAATCTTGTATATAAAGGTTGATTTAAACTTTCTTTACAATTTTTTTTTTGTCAGAAGCGTTGCCCCCAAACCCCACCACTAATTGTGCGGACATAAACACAACTTCCTGGGTCCGTCCGCCACTGCACATGCATGACCCTCAAACTTCGCATATCTTCTAGTTCCACTAAAATAAGAATGCATGTAAAGACATCAACACCATTTTGGATTCAAGACAGAGGTAGAGAAGAGAACCCATCATAACGTACTTGGTGGGGGGACCTTGAAAAGTGCTAAACCGAGGTTTTCCTTTTATGATATGAATCAAGAGAGCTTGAGTTTCAGCATGCATCGTTCGGATCACCAAAATCGTTCTTCTATTTTCTGCTTTCAGTTGCCTACCAAAACAGAGATGAGAATTTGAGATTGCTAATGTTGATGGAGACTAAAGATAGATTATGTGATTACACTCGGGAAAGCTTTTTGGTGAAGAGGGATGAAATAAAGAATGAAGGAGGAATTGATATGGTGGAGTAATGCAGAGATCACTTTGAAATTTCAGAAATTTTGAGTTTACAAGTGTACTGGAGCTGGTTTGTAAATGAATACGAGTGAAAAAACCCAAAAAGGAAAAAATACAACTCATGGGGTGGAAAATATTTTGAGTGCACCAAGCCTCTGTGTTCCTTCCATTGAAATGATGACACGTGGATTATAAATTATTTTTTTTTCTCTCTTCTGTTTTTTCTTCTCTCCCCTAATTTTATTGGTTTATCGCATTCAGTACAAAATTGGAGCACTTGATAAGGAAGATAAGATAGGATAACTTATCATATCTTACTTTTATCTCTTGATTGATGGATCAATAAGATATGATTAGCTTATCCTGTTGTCTCATTTTATCCTATCCAATACACGATTTCCTATCGTATGTGGGGAGCTGAGTTAGGATTCAATAGGATAGGATATAAATATTGGATACCCAATATATTCTCACGTTACCCAATATATTCCCACACTACCCTATATATATATATATATATATATATATATATATATATATTTATTGCATTATATTTTATATTTTATTTTTCTTTTCTCCTTCTACATAATCTTATCATATTGCTAATCAGGTGTTCATCAAACACAGGACATGATATGGACTTATCATCCTCATATCTTCTCCTACCCTTATCAGTCCCATACTATATCCTATCATATCCACCAAACGAGACCTAAATCATCTCCATGGGGTGCTATAGGGAGTTTGACAGGTGTTACTCTCTTATTATTATTATGATTATTAAAATTTAACCAAAAATATATTTTATTTGAAAGGGATACAATTTTAGGTGTTACACAAAATTAGAAGAATTATTGTTTTTAATTTTATTATTATTTTTTGATACTTTTACTAAATTAAATTTGAAAATATTATGAGGTGATATTTTTTAATTATTTTAGTAATGAATAATTTAATCGAATATGTTTAATTATTAAAACTAACATTATTTAATGACTTTTTAATATAATAAAATTATCTTAAATAATAAATATTATGAAACCCATCCAAACAAGCAAAAAGGAAATGACAAAATCCAAAAAGTCAGAGAGTTATATATTAAAAGACTTCAATAATTTATGGGAAATTATATTCTCACGGTGTATGAAATTTATCTTTCATCTTACATTAATATAAAAGATGTATTTTTTTTAAATAAAATAAAATTAGTGGATTCTATTTTATTTATCTCAGAACATAATATAACTTCTCACTTATTAGATGAGAGAAATAAAACCTATAATATATGCAATTACCATATGAGGATTGTTTTGATTTTTTTTTTTTATTTTTTTTGATTTTTTTTTATTTTTTATTTTTATTTTATTTTTTTATTATTTTTTTGATTACCAAAAAAAAAAAAAGAATAAAGAGAAAAATAGAGAGAGAGAAAATTAAGGTGGACTCAACCAAACAATGTACATACGCATTTTTTTTTACAAGTGGAACCAGTACAATACCAAAATGCATCATCTTTAGATATGCATTTCATGTCATAATCATGTTAGTCAGAAACACACGTATGCATGTGTTGACTAAATACGTAACCCTGAAAGGTATCTTTTTGTATTAATCCAATAAAATGTATTAATCCAATAAAACGTTTAGTCAAGGAAGTAGATTTTTTTGAAATTCACGTTTCTTACGTCAACAACTCCTATTTTTTCCAAATGAGAAAAGTTTCCCCTTAGTATATAGATAACAAAAAGACGAAATCAGTGTACTCAAGAGTGGAATATTCTCCCCAGCCAAATTGATTGGATCCTATATTTTACGCCACCCAAACGAAATGGTCAAGCAATACGAAAACTGAACCATGTGCATATCCTATATTTTAATATCGTCGAAAATTCTTATCGGTTCATTGAAGGAAGTTAATATCATAATCATAAAAGTAAAGCTCTCAAAACAGAATATCAAATATATGTTAATTATAAATTTTTATATTAAAAAGTTTATTTAACATAATAATTAATAAATATTTATTAATTAATCTTGAGTATGCATATTATTAAAAAATAATAGAAAGTAATACTCTTATTTGAAAAATCATAAGACTTGCAAGCAAAATGGCTTCAGTTTACATTCTTTTAGCCAAGAAGAGTAATATTTCTGCCAAACGAAAAAAATCTTCAATATAAAGATATTTATACTTTGGTGCATCTAGTGAACCATGTGCGTCCTTCAATTTCATCTAGTGGGAAGGTTTTTTTCAGTAATCCTAAATTGTTTCGCTTGAAAATCGAACTAAACACTGTACCAAATTACCAATTATGCCAAATTGCCAATGCCACCCTCGAAATTGACTTTTATTTTTTCTCCATTAATAACATTGAATAGACTTTATAACGTTATTGTATCTGATCGTTGATATGTTAGAGATAATATAAATTTAAGGGAACCAAAAAAATATATATAAATTTAAAACAAATATGGGCTGATTATAATTAAATAATAAAAATATGGGATAAGATATACTGATTAGAATTTCAGCTACCTCGAATAATGTTGGAGATGAGTGGTAAAATAGAGTAATAGACATAAAAATTATATACATAATATCATATTTTTAACAATATATACATATATAAATTAATGAATATGATATTATATCTATTTTTTTATACCTACCATATCTATTTTTTTTTTTATACCTACCATATCTATTCATTTTTAACACTATTAAATCAATATCAAGAAAAGAGAAAAGAGAAAAGAGAAAAAAAGATAAAGATCAATTATAATGATGATCCATCAGTTTTGGAAAGAAATATATGTGGATATCCTTTAATGGCATACTTTGTATTTTTTTAGTAGATTTACACTATGTTTTATACATAAAATATAATTAGAATTGTTATAAAAAAAAATTAAATTACAATATGATTTTTTTTTTCATTTGTCACCTCAGCTAATATGAGTGAGAAGAGAGAAAAAAATACTTTTCGTATTATAATTATGTTTTACTAATAAAACATGGGGAATGATAGTGTAACAACCAATTAGTATTATAGTGTAACAACCAATTAGTATTACTATCAATTAATTTCATTGTTAGAAAGATTATATTATCCAACGATTATATTTATTTCTATTTTTGTATGGTTATAATTCCCCATAATTAATAATTTATATCTTTATATGGTTATGATATTCCATATTTAATGTTTTCACATTAAATATGAAGAATGATAACCAATGTAAATAAATGTAATTATTAGATCAACATATTCAATCTAATGGAGAAATTGATTGATAATAACATTGGTAGTAACACTAATTGATTATTAGAGTATCCTATCCCATAAAACATAGGGGTGTTCGTGGTCTGGATTGAATCAGTTTTGGAAGTAAAAATCATCCAATCTAATCCATTCGGTTAGATCATATAATTATCCATTCGGTTTTGATTTTTTCTCAAATCCGATCAGATCCAATCTAATTTTTTTTCGGTTTGGATTGGATCGGTTTTCGGTTTTTTTAAAATCCTAAAATCTATCGCATGATTATTGTGCAAATAACATTTTTTATATATATTGGCTTTGTAATTTTTTTTTTTGAAATACAAAAGTATTAGTAAACTATAATATAGTTTTTTTGGCAATGAGATATTAATCTCTACAAAAATAAAATTTTGTTGATGAGATGTGACTAAATTTTTTCTTGGGTTTAGTTGATGGGTTAATGAGTCTTGGGTTTAGAATTTTTTAGGGTATTATTAGGGAAAGACCCAAGTAGGTAGAAGGGAATTAATATATTGGATTGGTTTTCATCAACCTATCCAATCCAATTAAAATTTACGATTTTTAATCGGTTTTCGGTTCGGTCACCGTAGTTTGAATCGGTTTTATTCGGTCAATAAAAAACCTAATAAAACATAATATAAACATAGTAAAAGAAAGGGAAAACTTCAAAAATCCCCCTGTAACTTTCCTCCTAATCATTTACCCCTCTCAAAATTTTGAATCATTTACCCCTAATTTAAACTTTTTATCACTTACCCCCTAAGTGAGGGGGTAAGTGATAAAAAAATCTTTAAATAAGGGGGTAAGTGATAAGAAAATCTAATTAAGGGGGTAAATGATTCTAAAATTTTATGAAGGGTATAAGTGATAATTAAAAAAACAATTTTTTCAAAGTTTTCGCAAAAGAAAGAAATTGTGTCGTTTTCAAAAAAGGATACTCCTTTTTTTCCTATTTCAGATGACGTGGGAGTTGAAAGTAGACAACAATATACAATACAGTAGGCGTTCAAACCAAAGCTTGCAATTTATTCTGCTTTTCTATATAGTTATCGTCCTCTCCACCCTTTCAATTCAAACCCCTTGGAATTTTCTTCATGGATTCAAGCTCTAGTGAAGTAGCCCATGATTTCTCACCCCTTATCAAAATCTACAAAGACGGTCGTGTAGAGAGGCTTATGGGGTGCGATGTTGTTCCCCCATCTTTTGATCCCTTAACCAACGTCGAATCCAAAGACGTTGTGATCTCAAAAGATGAAGACATATCAGCAAGGATCTTCATTCCCAAACTCAACGATCAAAACCAAAAGCTCCCTCTCCTTGTCTACTTCCATGGCGGTGGTTTCTGCATAGAAACACCATTCTCACCTCCTTACCACAAATTCCTCAATTCAATTGTTTCTGAGGCTCATGCTATTGGCGTCTCTGTTCATTACAGGAGAGCACCGGAGCACCCTGTTCCCATCGCTTTTGAAGATTCATGGACTGCGCTCAAATGGGTCGCTTCACACTTCGATGGAAATGGCCCTGATGAGTGGCTAAATCGCCACGCTGATCTTGGGAATGTGTTCTTCGCTGGGGACAGTGCTGGAGCTAACATTGCTCACCAAATGGGTATTCGGGTCGGAACAGAGGGGCTTCCGGGTATAAAGCTTGAAGGGATTGCTTTGGTTCATTCATTCTTTTGGGGCGTGGAACGAATAGGATCTGAGGCCGAGAAAAGTGAACATGTAGGCATGGTGGAGAATTTGTGGCTTTTTACATGCCCAACATCGACTGGATCCGATGACCCGTTGTTCAACCCGGCTAAGGATCCGAATCTGGGGAGGCTGGCTTGCACGAGAGTGCTGGTTTGTGTTGCTGAGAATGATTTGTTGAAGGATAGGGGTTGGTATTATAAAGAATCGCTGGAGAAAAGTGGGTGGAACGGTGTCGTTGAAGTGATGGAGGCAAAAGGAGAAGGTCATGTGTTTCATCTGTTCAATCCAAACTCTAACAACGCTCTCTCACTGCTCAGTCGTATTGTTTCCTTCATTAATCACAGTTAAGTTATGCGGTTATGCATATAACTTATGAATAATATATGTCAGACTGTAATGGATCTTTAAGTCTTGAATATAAGATTATGCCGTGTTTAAAACATCATCGTATTATATGACAAATTTGGGTTATTCATTAACAATTTAAAACAACAGAGGATCCATTTAGAGATTTAATTAAGGGACGACCTTCTTTTAACAACCTTAGCCAGCTAACGTTTGCTCAGTCTACTTGCAATTATGAGGATATGGAGTTTCTTTGTGTTTTATGTAACTGGCTATTGGACTGTTTTACTTTAGCAGAGATGGAGTGTAAATAATGTAAAATTAAAAATTAAAGGATCAGTAACCATTTTCATTATCATTGGAATGGATACTTGGTCATTCCTGTTGGAAAAATTCTCTCAAACTAATTTGTCTTTATTCTTATCTTTTTTGTAACAATGTCTTTATTTTTTAATGGCACAAATACATGCGTATTTATAAATGAAAGTCATATCCCTTACCCTGAAGTTGACGGAAATTATTTATGAGGACTGTTGGAATTTCGATTTGTAATTTAACTCAGAATAAAGCAAAATTCCCAAGTCAATTTATCCCTACATATAGCATTTGCAATACAATAAAAAGTTTAGAGTAATTAGTACTAAAAAAAAAAGTTTAGAGTAAGGTAAGATTTTACCCATAACAAATTCAAAGACAAACCATAAATATTAACGACACTTTATAATGAGATTACAAAATAATCTATCATTAGAGAATTTTTGAATTCGAACTCAACTCATGTAGTTAATATAAGGGAAAGGTTGACTAAGTGAACCAACTTCTACCGTTGAATATGATAAATCGGTTAATGATAACAATTCACTGAATTTGCATTAATGACCACACATTACTCAATAACATACTCCCCTCAAAATGCTGTTTGTTGGAATTGCTCCCTTGAAAGTGTTATGAGTTATATTTATCTTATTTTACATTACATGAGATAAGTAATTTTCCTACACACACAAGAATGGGTGGGTCTCATCACTCTTTTTTCTCTCTCTTCTTACATGTGGGTCCCACTTGTAATTTTAACTCTATAACATGAGGTAACTACTTTCCTATAACATAGGAAAAATATTTCCCAAGTGTTATAGTGAAGTTTTTTCTTATTGCTCTTGAAAATTATTAAAATAAAATAAAATTGCTGGACTCTTTCGGTGCGTGTTCCTCGTGATGCTTGATTTTGAGTTGTTAGAACTTACACCATTCTAAGAGAAACTCTCTCAATGTGATTTTTCTTGTTTTCTACTTGAATACTCTTGATTTCGGATGCTTTCTTTTTATCTTATGACATCGAATCATTTTTTTTAATTTCTATTCCCAAATAAATAGAAAATCTGTTTGTTAAAATCAATTTATTTATTTTTTTCTCGGGATGAAACTAATTTAATTTTTGTGATGGGGAACAAAAAATATATATTTTTGCTTTTTTATTCTCATGCACAAAATTAGAAACATTTGTCTCTCTCAATTACTCTCCACCACCATCATCATGACATAACCACCGCCACCATCATCGTCGTCATCGTACCACCAGTGTCGTTGTCACCACTAATGGCGGACCCATAAATTAATATGACGGGGGGCGAAAACAAAAAATATTATATAATAAATAAAAATACTTACAATACAATATAAACCGAATATGATTTTTAACAATATATTTTAAATGAAGTTAATGTATTATAAAATGTATCGTGATTTTTTGCCTTAAAATATATTATATTTTTGTCAATTCATATTCGGCTTTATATCATATAGATCTAAATGGTTTTATTTTTTAATAAGACAAAATAGTTATATTTTTATATTTTTGTCTTATTTTACACAGTTAAATTTTTTAATTTGAACCATTCAACCAGTTTTTGTGTAAGTGTTTTTACTTCTATATCTTATTTAATTATTTATCAATTATTAATTATTATTTTAATTGTTTGGTTTATATTTTTAAAATCTTTTTTATACTTCTCATTTACCTTACAGCGAAGCACCATGAACTTCCTAAGTGCCACTATCCATGCACTAGTTAGCAATTTCAATAGTCCCAATTACTTGTGCTTATCCTGTCCTCAATAATTCACCCAAGCATCCAGATATAAAAAAAATTTCTCATAGTTTTAAGGGGGGCAGGGGCCATCCCTAGCCCCCATTCCGCCACTAGTCACCACCAACACGATGCCACCGCCACTACCACCATCGCCATCACCATGCCACTGCCATCGCCACCACCATCTCCATTGCCGCTACCACCCCCACTGTCACCAACCACCACCGCCATCGCTACATCCACTGCAGTCACAACCGCCACCACTGCCGTCACCGCCACCTCCATGCCATCACCACTATCACACCACTGCTGTAACAGCCCGTTGTACACCGGTATTGTTAACATTAATTATGATATTAAGCGCAGTTACAATCACAACGATTCATTTATAAAAATGCGAATAAACTTTTTCCGATTAAAATCAGTGATCGTAACTGAAACACTAGCGGTAGACTTACTTAAACTATTTATACACTTTATTTTACTATATATAAGACACTAAGGGGTTCCCATAAACCCACTTAGCCAATTCCTCACTTTTACGTTTTTACCAACTTAACCAGATTCACTAATTTATTTTTATGCGAACACAAAACAAAAATCTAAACCTAGACTCCAGGTTATCCTTTTTCCTTATTCAATTACCTTTCTAACAAGCTATCACCCACTCAATTCTGAACTCGTGAGCTCCGGTCATCGCCGTTTGAAGTTGGACAAACAACATTGCTCACCAACTCCAAAACAGCCCAAAACCTCCCATCTTCACAGAATATTCTTCACCTAACCACCAAGCCACTGTCTCTCAAAATTTTACACCATAAACTAGACACCTCAAACTTCGATTTGATATATCGTATGCTTAATTTGACCAAGTAACGAATCGGGAATTAATTTCCCAACACAGACCCGAATCTGCCCACTGGTACTGGCCAAAACAGGGCAGATTGTACCATCAGCCACCATGGGCTGCGCACACTACCAATGATTCTAGGATTTTGACACAACGTAGGGGACATCTTAAGCTTCAAAATGGCATATGGCACGTCCCAATCGGACTACTGTGGAGAGAGATACACTCTCCCGAAGTTCACCCAAAAACTGCCAATTCTACAGAAAATTCGCCAGAGTTTCCTTTGTATTTCCTAAAATCTCCAATTTTGCATAAGCTGTTTAAGACTACAATTATACCTGAAATCCAGCAAAATCCAATGGGTGGCACACACAAGGACCAACAACGCCTTGGGGCACTTACAACCCAATCCAATTTACACTTAAAACATAAACAGTTCACTTTCAAATTTTTTATAGTTTCAATCACCAACCTTCAATTTCATGCATAAATCATCATACAGATAATCATAACTCTAAAATAGGCCTAAAGCTCTTCCATCATAATAAGCATACAGCCATGGTATATTTACAGTACTGAATTACAATTACACTTACACTTTAACTTCAATTTACAATAATCCACATATTACAACTTTACATAACAAATGCATTAATAACTAAAATGACAAATATGATACACTGAAGCAAATATGCATCACTACTCCACTCATCATCATGCAGGCTTCTTGCCCGCTGCTCCATATCCACTAGTACATCCTGAAATAAATGCCTCGAGACGGGGTGAGATATACGGATATATCTTAGTAACCAAGAGGTTCTGGAGAAAACTTCGTCCAATGGTTCACTTCGATGTATATCAATAATATAAAACACCATCACTGTTATAAAATGGGATAAAGCAAGAGATTTAGAGAAAGGGGGATAACATCAGAAACAACTACGACATGCGGGATGGTAGCTACCAATACCACGCCATGTCCTCGGCTATACGCCTATGGGTACTACCCATGGCGTGTTCATAGAACAACCCACCAAGGTACCCCTTCCAACCATATACACCCGAGACTACCTAGTGTGCTCCTATCCGGATAACACACCACGACCCTGGGTCAACTGGAACTCCCTCTCGGAGACCTATCCAGTGGCAGTCCGGAAACACTTGCCTGAAGGCTAAAAATATCTACTGGCCAGAGATCTGGTACATAAGTACCCACTGTGATAATGCACATGCATGCTCATGCTGTTCTACACTACCAATACATACTTCCTACCGTTGCCATCAACTAGCAAGGTGGAACACAAAAGGGGAACAAGCCCCAGTACCAAGAGGTTGCCTTTCTTTTTATCCGTCCACTGAGCTCCGCAGAAACTCCACTTATAGCTTGATACACAGGGAATGCCTACACAGAGGACAATTCCACACACTTAGAACTTTAAACCACTCATGAATATCAAAATAGCATGTATAAATCACATCACTTACCTCAACCCACTCATGAATATCAAAATAGCATGTGTAAATCACATCACTTACCTCAACCCACTTGGTCCAGGACCAAGGGCAATCCACTGTTTCACTGTTCCGAGTTTAAATCCACGTACGACAACCTATACAACCATATATAGCCGTCAGCTTCAGTCAAAATACGTCAAAACGCGAAAACGTAAAATCCTCACCTTACCACTATGTAGGGTTCGGCCAACTTAATGTTAATTTAGGTTTTATTTTTCTAAATGTTTTTCTCATTTTATTACATTCACTTATGTTACCCAAAGGCTAGTTCAATTGCCATTTTTCTGTTTTACGACTTGTACGCAACGTTTTGCGAAATATTTCACTTTAGGCACATTAAGCCAATTTGAACACTTATTATTTTTGCATTGATCCTTCCACATGCCAATCACCACACAACCCATCTAATGACTTTTTCATCACACAACACATTACCAAAATTTTCCAAAATATCGTTTACTCACTTATACATAAATGGTCGAATTCTTTGTTTAGCCAAACCAAGGATTTCCACTCAATTCCTATGGTCCACACCTCACACAATCACTTCATATCATCATATAATCATATAATCACACTACAACTCACCATACCACACATTTCCACAAAACTCAAAAATCCATTTCATGCACTAAATTTTTTCTAAGTTAAATTTCACCATTTTTCGCTTAAAATTTTCATTGCATTAATACATCATTCTAAGACATTATCATCTAATAGACATTTTCCATTTGAGCTCTCTAACACCACATATCACAAAATCCCTCTTTAGGGTCAATAATCAAAACTCAAAATTCAACCAATGAAATGTTGAAATAACTCACCCAATTGAACAGTATATGGCTCCACCTAAGTATATTCCACCATTAGGGCATGAAAAAGCTTCATGAACACCAACAATTCACTCAAAACCGAAACTGTAATTGGGAAAGATCTCCTCCCACATGCGATTTCAAGGCTTAAAAGTGGTACCAATGGGTTCAGAAGGTGTTTTCCATCAAGATTCAAGACAAGAATCGTTGAATTCGGTGGAGAAATGGCTAAGTTATGGCCAAAGGAAATTTTGAATGAAAATGGTGAGGGAGGGGCTGTTTTGTGCGCAAGAGTAAGAGAAGGAGGAAGGGAGATGATGAATAGTGCAAAGTGAGGTGGACTTAACTGATTTTCAAGTGGGCGGGTCCCACGCGATTTAAAACTCATCCGAATTTCTCTCTCATTTCACTAAACGTCCGTAAATTCAAAACATGTTTAGAAATTCTAATTTTTAACATTAACTAATTTCCTTTAATTATACTTGATCAGATGAATCCAGAGTTTTCCGATCATTCGGGGAAAACACTGTTTTACGCTATTGCGCGCGCCGTTGGCACGCTTCTCAAAACTGACTTAATTTCATCGAATATTTCCAGAAATCATATTTCTTATATCTATGGACCATTTAAAATTCATATTTGAAACCTAGAGCTCAAAATTCCACTGGAACGTTTTACTGTTCAATCTGACTGCGATATTTTTACCCGCGAAAAACACTATTCTCTGATTTTTCTGAAACTTGCCCATCCACTCAATTTTCCGTTCTGAACCCATTTCCAGGCTTATTTTTATCATCTGAGACATTCTGCTTAATTTTTATCTTCCTAGGGTTGCGTGTTGGCTAATTAACGTTTTGCCCATTTCTTTGTATTTTGGCCTAATCTTTGGGATTTTCACTAATCCATCACTTAATTACTCACTTAATACCTTAATTACTTAATTTAGAATTGCGAGGTGTTATAACTGCCGCCGCCACCACACCATATG
The DNA here is from genome assembly GCA_032173675.1 of Gastrolobium villosum. NCBI lineage: Eukaryota > Viridiplantae > Streptophyta > Magnoliopsida > Fabales > Fabaceae > Gastrolobium > Gastrolobium villosum. The sequence continues at coordinate 323,775 of JAVKPL010013628.1, read as the reverse complement.
GAAATGAAAGTGATGATCCGAAAAAAATTATGCTTAATATAAATTCTTTTATTATATCAATTGTTAGAGGTGACAATATGGGTTGAACCCGACGGGTCAACCCGCCAAAACGGGGTGGGTCGGGTTACATATTTCAAACCACCAACCCGCCCCGTTGGGTTGTGGGCAAAAGCGGGGCGGGGCGGGTTGGCCCGCTGGGTCAATTATGTTTTTTTACTATTAGGTAGTATTTTATTTATTTTTAACTTTTTGTGATATCTAATTTTTTGTTATCTTAGTGCTCTCTAGAAAAAATATAGAAATTTTTTTTTTTTTTATGACAAAGGTAATTTATTTATGGAGATAAAAACAAGTTTGTAAAGAATATCTAACTAAATATTAACATACATTTAGACTGAAAAAAAAACTAAGGGGAATGTGATATGAAAATAAGTAATATTATAATATTTATAAAATATAATTTATTTTTTATTTTTAATTATTTTTTATTTTTAATTATTTTTATTTTTAATTATTTTTATTTTTAATTATTTTTTATTTTTTAAGCTGGTTGACCCGCCAACCCACCATTAAACGGGGCGGGTTGGGGTTTTCAACCCAAATTCAAGTGGTAGGGCGGGGCGGGCCAACCCAATTTTGACGGGTTGGTGGCGGGGCGGGTCAACCTGTTTTGTCACCCCTATTATTTATTGTGTTATCAAACGCAATTCTCATTCTCGGAATAAAAACAAATTTTTTTTCTAAAAAATTATTTCAAGGCACAAAAATAGAAAATAATTATTTATTTTTAGAAAGAGTGCTATAAAACAAAATGACTGTCATGGACACCCTTAGGGGGCGTTTGATAGAGGATAAATATCTTTTTACTAGGGAAATTCAATTACAAATATGGCGGAAAAATGAGTTTGGTAGAAAAGTTAAAAATAGTCGTTTGGTAGGCCGAAATATTACCGGAAAAATTGGGTTAAATTTTCTGAGTCTATATTTGGTTGAAGGTAAAATATTGATGGAAAATAAGATAATATTACCAAATTAACTCTTGACTAAGAGCATGTTTGGTGCATCGGATAGGATAAGACCTGATAGTATAAAATCTTATAGTATAATGTCTGATTGTATAAGTCCTGATTAAATTTTAATACTATCCAACGTTTGTCATAACATTGTATAAGATAATGTATTGTATAAAATAATACTATCCAGTGTTTGGTAATACACTGTATAATACTAGATGAGATAAAAAAAATTTGACACAAATTCCCTTTAATAAAAAAGTGTACCGAACCAAACAAATGACGAAATTAACGAGAAAAACACGTATCTATTTTATACAAGAGTGGAATATTCTCCCAAGCCAAATTGAGTCGATCCTATATTTTACGTCACCGAAACGCAATGGTCAAGGAATACGAAAACTGAAATAAGACATTTTTATATCCATCGTTGAAAATTCTTCCCAATTAATCGGTTCATTGTAGGAAGTTAATATCATAATCATAAAAGTACAGCTCTCAAAATAGAGTATCAAATATTTGTTAATTATAAATTTAATATATTTAAAAGTTTATTTAATATAATAATTAATAAATATTTATTAATTATCTTGATTATATATCATTAAAAAATAATAGAAAGTAATCCTCTTATTTGAAAAATCATAAGACTTGCAAGCAAAATGGCTTCCGTTTACATTCTTTTACAGAAATCTCAGCCAAGAAGAGTAATATTATTTCTGCCAAACGAAAAAAATCTTCAATATAAAAATAGTTATACTTTGGTGCATCTAGTGAACCATGTGCGTCCTTCAATTTCATCCACTGGCAAGGTTTTTATTAGGTAGGGTTTTATAAAATGTATGTTGTGGGAAAATTGATTGTGTTATATTATAGAGATTTGTTTTGTATACCGTAATTTTTTTTTTATTTTTTAGCATCAAAAGATGCGGGCCCCAAAAAATGTGTGTGTAGAAAATATTTTATGGTCATGTTAAATGAAAAATACATACCCCTTTATCAGTAATCCTAACTTGTTTGGCTTGAAAATCTAATTAAATACTTGTCCATTGATCTCACTTGTATTTAAAGGTTATAATGTTTTAGTAATATGAACTATTGGATACAAGTATATCAATGATCAAGATTGAGTGTAAGACTTCTAATTGCTACACTGGTGTAAAAATATCATGCCCCATATATATATATATATATATATATATATATATATATATATATATATATATATAGGGGCAGGTTTTTATACACCAGAGTAAGACTAACAAGTCGTACACCACATCTCAACCGTTGATAGATGAAAATCATCGGTTGGTATTTGTAGTGTAATAAATAATTAATTAATTCGTATAACTTCCTAAGTTATAACCGTCTGATGCACGAAAATCAACAGTTGAGATGTGGAGTAAGACGTATTAATCTTATACCGGTGCAAAATGATTCTGATCCATATATATATGGGATATGATATTCTTATACCGGTATAAAAGTTAGAAGTCTTACACTCAATCTTGATGATTGATCCACTTGTATCTAATGTTCACGTTACTAAGTTATTAATACGACGTCATTTTGGGATGGAAATCATGATGTTTTTGTAATTTTAATTTATTTTAGGGTTATTATACTCTTTATAATTATAATTGTTTATTTATTAAATCCAAAAATAACGTTATTTTGAAAGTAAATACAGATAACTTATTTATAGGCAGAATTATTATTCTGTTTTTTTATACTGACCATACTTATTCATTTTTAACACTATTGAATCAATATCAAGGAATGAGAAAAAATATAAAGATAAATTAAAATTATGATCTAATAATTTTGGAAAGAAATATGCAGAAAAGGCATAAAAAAAAATTATAATATCATATCCCTCCTCTAGAATAAGGAAATATTTAATATGTTCGAGGACCACTGAAATTTTTGGTATTCCCTCTCACAAAATTAATTTTCTCTTTCCATTTTTACCCATATTATTTTTCCACTTTTCTCATTTTATCCTCCTATTTACACAAAAAAACCACCTAAAAATAAAATAATGATCCCGGTTCATTACAAATAACCTCCTAGAATAATATAGGAGTAAATGTAAAGGTTTACTATTGATATTTTATATGACGTGGGAGTTGAAAGTAGACAACAATATACAATATAGGCGTTCAAACCAAAGCTTGCAATTTATTCTGATTTTTTATATAGTTATTGTCCTCTCCACCCTTCAATTCAAACCCCTTGGAATTTTCTTCCATGGATTCAAGCTCTAGTGAAGTAGCGCATGATTTCTCACCCCTTATCAAAATCTACAAAGACGGTCGTGTAGAGAGGCTTATAGGGTGCGATGTTGTTCCCCCATCATTTGATCCCATAACCAACGTCGAATCCAAAGACGTTGTGATCTCAAAAGATGAAGACATATCTGCAAGGATCTTCATTCCCAAACTCAACGATCAAAACCAAAAGCTCCCTCTCCTTGTCTACTTCCATGGCGGTGGTTTTTGCATAGAAACACCATTCTCACCTCCTTACCACAAATTCCTCAATTCAATTGTTTCTGAGGCTCATGTTATTGGTGTCTCTGTTCATTACAGGAGAGCACCGGAGCACCCTGTTCCCATCGCTTATGAAGATTCATGGACTGTACTCAAATGGGTCGCTTCACACTTCGATGGAAATGGCCCTGATGAGTGGCTCAATCGCCACGCTGATCTCGTGAATGTGTTCTTCGCTGGGGACAGTGCTGGAGCTAACATTGCTCACCAAATGGGTCTTCGGGTCGGAACAGAGGGGCTTCCGAGTATCAAACTTGAAGGGATTGCTTTGGTTCATTCATTCTTTTGGGGAGTGGAACGAATAGGGTCTGAGGCCGAGAAAGCTGAACATCTAGCCAACGTGGAGAATTTATGGCTTTTTACATGCCCGACATCGACTGGATCCGATGACCCGTTGGTCAACCCGGCTAAGGATCCGAATCTGGGGAAGCTAGCTTGCACGAGAGTGCTGGTTTGTGTTGCTGAGAATGATTTCTTGAAGGATAGGGGTTGGTATTATAAAGAATCGCTCGAGAAAAGTGGGTGGCACGGTGTAGTTGAAGTGATGGAGGCATTAGGAGAAGGCCACGTGTTTCATCTGTTCAATCCAAACTCTAGCAACGCTCTCTCCTTGCTCAATCGTATTGTTTCCTTCATTAATCACAGTTAAGTATGCAGCTATGCAGTTAAAACTTATGAATAATACATGTCAGACTGTAATGGATCTTTATGTCTTGTAATAATATTATGCCGCGTTTAAAACATCATAGTATTATATGACAAATTTGGGTTATTCATTAACAATTTAATAATAAAAACGAAAGATAGAAAATGATCATTTTAATTACTGACAGTTAATCTATTAAGAAATGACTTTTGATCATCTTAAAACAACAGAGGATCCATTTAGAGATTTAGCGACGACCTTCTTTTAACAACATTAGCCAGCTAACGTTTCCTCAGTCTACTTGCAATTATGAGGATATGGAGTTTCTATGTGTTTTATGTAACTATTGGATTGTTTTACTTTAGCAAAGATGGAGTGTAAATAATGTAAAATTAAAAATAAAGGATCAGTAACCATTTTCATTATTATTGGAATGGATACTTGGTCATTCCTGTTGGAAAAATTCTCTCAATTATTTATGAACTGTTGGAATTCCGATTTGTAATTTAACTCGCAATAAAGCAAAATTTCCAAGTCAAATTATCCCTACATATAGCATTTGCAATACAATAAAAAGTTTAGAGTAAGGTAAGATTTTACCCGTAACAAATTCAAAGACAAACCATAAATATTAACGATACTTTATGATGAGATTACAAAATAATCTATCATTAGAGAATTTTTGAAGTCGAACTCAACTCATGTTGTTAATATAAGGGAAAGGTTGACTAAGTGAACCAACAACTACCGTTGCCCGTTGGGAATGCATGAACAAGATAAGAATAGGTGAATGATAACAATTCACTGAATTTGCATAAATGACCACACATTTCTCAATAACATTCTACCCTTAAATTTTAAAATGCTGTTTGTGAACTCCTTGGGCTTCTTTGAGTGGTTGGAATTGCTCCCTTGAAAGTGTTATAGTGAAGATTTTTCTTATTTCTCTTGAAAATCATTAAAATAAAATAAAATTGCTGGACTCTTTCGTCGCGTGTTACTCGTGGTGCTTGATTTTGAGTAGTTAGAACTTATACCATTCTATTAGAGAAACTCTCTCAATGTGATTTGTCTTGTTTTCTTGAATACTCTTGTTTCCGGACGCTTTCTTTCTTCACTTAAAGTGTATCGAAATCATTTCTTAATTTCTGTTACTGAAAATAGAAATGGACAGAAAACTCGTTTGTTAAAATCGATTTATGTTTTATTTTTGATGAACCGATTTAATTTTTGTGCTAGGGAACTGAAAAAAAATAAAAAAATTATGTTTTTTCGTTCTCGGGCACAAAATGAGAAACACTTGTCTCTCTCGTTCACTCTCCATCACGACCATTGCCACCATCGTCATCGTACCATCAGTGTCGTTGTCACCACCACCACCACCACGATGACACCAACACCACCATCTCCATCCATCACTACCTTATACCACCGCCACCATCGCAGCCACTATTACCACCACCATCGTCACCACGATGCCACCGCCACCACTACCACCAGTACGATGCCACCACCGCCACCATTGTCACCAACCATCGCACCATCATCACGCCACCACAATTGCCACCGCCACCATCATGTCATCACCACCATGCCACCGCCGCTGCCACCACCACCACACCATATAAAAAGGAAAGTGATGATCTGAAAATATAAATTATTTTTTATTACATTATTTATTGTATTATCAAATGCAATTCTCATTCTCGGAATAAAAATAAAACATGTTATCAAATATATTTTTTTGTTTGTTTCAGAAACTATTCCAAGATACAAAAATAAAAAAATAAAAAGAATTTTTTTTTTCAGAAACAATGTCACAGTACAAAATAGTTTTCGATACCTTACATTCGCGAGTATGATTTACCTTGATCTTGAGTTTCTCATTCACGACTTGTCTCCCAATTTCTTCCTTAAGTGGCTTCTACAAACTCAAATTCGTGGTAGCTCACAAAAAGACAAATTTGCTCCACGTGTTTTTCAAATGCACAATTTCTTTCCTTAAACTCGTCAGAGAAATACACAATTTCTTTCAAATGCACAATTTGCTTCACGTGTTTTTCAAATGTTTGGCCAAGTGGCATAATTAGAGGAAAATACTCCATATTATAGGTCTCTATCGTTGTAGGTATTATGTATTTTCAAATGCACAATTTCTTTCCTTAAACTTGCAGAGAAGTACTTGTGCTTGTTTCGCCAAGTGGCATAATTAGTGGACAATACTCTATTATAAGAATAAATCTTTGCTGTTGCCACACCTACATTCAGTGCAGCCTACGAATTAAAACATTACACTTCAGAGGATAGAGAAAGAATGTGGTAGAGAAAAAATAACTTTAGCTGACATGTAACTTTTTTATTCATGGGATGTACTGAATCTTTGGTGTAACAGTATCACCAAAAATTTATTCCTATTGAATAAATCTTTGGTGTTACTATAGCATCTACATTTAACGCATCCTACGAATTGAAACATTACACTTCAGAGGAGAGAAAAAAAATGTGGCAGAAAAAAAATAACTTTAGCTTACATGTAATATTTTTATTCCTGGGATATACTGAATCTTTGGTGCAGTAATATCACCAAAGATTTATTCCTAGGTCATTTTGGTTGTAGATATTAATTGACCCTTTTTTTCTTATCAACTATATACAGAACATTTTCCAACATAAAAAATCACTTTGTAACCTTTGTTAAGTAATGGGTGGATATTTAGTTTATCCTAAGCTAGGCACAATGAGGAAAAATAATTAACTAGTCCAGGCCCACTTAATTATTTGGTAATTCCTCTTACATGAAGGAATTTTTTCTCCTATTTTTGTCCCTCTCTTCTTCTTTTTTTTCCCTATTTTACCCTCCTATTTTGAAAGAATGAGAGTAAGAGCATCCAAAATTTCATGAGGCAGGAGCACTACAATTTCTCTGGTACAATGAGAGCGTCACGAATAAACTTTTGTTGGCTATCTTTAATTTTGAGTGCAATAATGTCTCTTCCTCCCACTTCTTGAATTTTATATTTTCATTCAGATTGATAAAGTAACCTTTGTTACTTGTAGTTTGAACAACGTTACTTGTAGTTTGAACAAACAATCATCTAAGGAGAACTCTCAGTATGAGATCTTGATCAACCATCATACAGAATCACTTAACTACTTGCTGAGTTTGGTTGCCATAAAAGTGACTAACAAATAGTTGAGTTGTTTTGACTTGGTTCACTTAACCCATGAGTTAAGTGAGTTTGGGCTAGGTTAGCCTGTGGACTGACCCAATTTAAATTAAAAATAATTAAAAACTTAAAGAGACTAATCGAGGGTCAAGAAACACAAACAGAAGCCCCAAATCCTTGTTTTAACCTTGTCATTTTCAAATATGATCCCTTGTCTACCACCACAAGTGCCACAAATCTGTCGTCGAGCCATCACCATGGTCTATGGATCTCTCATCAAGCCCAATTTCAATTTATCAAGACCAAAAGCTCTATTCTCATTTTCAAACTTAATTCAAATTTTAATGTTATAAATACACACGCATAATCAACAATTCAAAATTTTACAGGGCTCCTCTTTGAATCATCACAAGAACTCTAGCATCCATGATATTCTTCATCTTCAAAGCATCGTGTTGCTTAATTATAGCTTTTATTGTTGTCTCGGTTCTTCATACCACTTTTGTGCTAAATCCAGGACATCCAAAACAAATTATCCATTTTATTGTTCAAAAGTTTACTTAGGATCTATAGTTTTTTTTTTTTTTTGGATTACAATAGAAATAGACTTTATACATATTACATTACAGTACACATACCTCACACCACTAATTTAACCTTAATGGTTATAGGTAGAGATGGCAATACAGGCTTGGCCCGTCCTGCCTCCCAAATGGGGCGGAGCAAGGTGAGTATTTCAAACCTGTCACTTGATTTTTTTTTTTTTGTAAAATGTCTTGGGCTTGGTGAGCAGCCCGCCCTGCCTACCCAAATAGGGCCAAACAAGGCGGGATGTGCTGAGTTTTCTAGCCCACTTTCAAAGGTAGGGAGGGTTAGTCCATTTTTTGACAAGCTTATGGTGGGCCAGGCAGGGTCAGGTTGGACAGCTCGTTTTACACAAAGGGTTTTCCAAGGATCTTTGACCCAGCTCGTAAAGGTTTGAGTTTGAGCTTGAGCTTACATATCTAAAATTGGTTGTTAGAATCAGGCTTGTACAAGCTCTTTTAATAAAAAACCCTCATGCTTCAATTTAAAAGGCCATTCTTTAGAGCCTTTCAGACTGGTCTAATATACTAACTTATATTTTTATTTTATATTTTTATACTACTCATAATAATTATCTCTCTCCTCAACCCATTTTATCCCATTTTATTGGTTAAATAAATTTTTTAAATGATTTTATTTTATATTATAATATCTGGTCATACATTGAATTTATGAATCTTTGTAGAATTATTAATGTTGTTGATCATATATTCTGTTTTGATAAATTTTTATTATCTTATTTTATTATTTTTTAACAGATTAGTGAACTAAACCAGACTTTTATTTTTTATAAATAAATCAGACATATACAGATGATTATATTCATAAGAGACTAAACCAAACTAACACAGTTGAATACAAACTTAACAAAACCCGGCCCGAAACAGCGTGTAACCACCCCTAGTTATAGGATCTTTAGCTCTTGTAGCGCTCTTCCGGAGAAACTTTCTTCAATTGCCTCGATTTAAAGCAAAATAATTGTTTCACAAAAAAAGAAGAAGAAGCAAACATAATTGTATTTGGGAAAAATATTTATACTTTTAGATGACACAATTTATATCCTTTCACTCTCATGAAGAGATGAAACCCACATCTTTATTTTTTTTGTCAACTCTCTCTCCTCCTTTATCTATCTCTTTCTCTCTCTCTTAAAATGACATAACTTTACATCATTTAAAATGATACACACTTTACTCATTGTATTTTATCGAAACATCCTTATGTTAAAATACAAAATATTATTCACTATATTAATCATTCATCTCACTTATTAATATAGAAAACTAGACTCTCAATTTTATTTAATTATTTTAAGAATGAATTATTATTATTATTATTGTTATTGTTCACTATTAGAAATATGAATGAGCGAACCATTTTGTTTGTCTCTTATATAGATAGATGATTTATGAAAAAAATAAAGAAATGAGAAGTGCTAGGAGATGATAAGGTACTCAGGCTTCACTGGACACCACCAACAAAACAAATATCTTTATGTGGCAACAAAAGCAAACTACCAATTCATGAATCTTATTAGCCATTCCTTCCCTTTATCACTTCCATCTAACCCATTCAAGCCTCGTCTCCTTCCACCTCTCAAACTAGCAAAACCTTCACAATCACACTCTCCACCACATTTATCCACCATGGATTCAAGCTCCACTGACAGTGAAGTAGCCTATGATCTCTCACCCATCCTCAAGGTATACAAAAACGGTCGTATAGAGAGGCTAGCTGGTGAAGAGGTTGTTCCTCCATCTCTTGATCCCATAACAAATGTTGAATCTAAAGACGTCGTAATCTCCAAAGAAGAAGGCATATCTGCAAGGCTTTTCATACCCAAAACCACTTTTCCTCCAAGCCAAAAGCTTCCTCTTTTTATTTACATCCATGGTGGTGCCTTCTGCATTGAAACACCCTTTTCACCAAACTACCATAACTTCCTTAACACCGTTGTTTCATTGGCTAATGTTGTTGGTGTCTCTATTCATTATAGGAGGGCACCGGAGCATCCGGTTCCCATTGCACATGAAGATTCATGGGCTGCACTGAAATGGGTCGCTTCCCATTCCGGTGGGAATGGTTCTGATGAGTGGCTGAATCGCCATGCAGATTTTGGGAAGGTGTTCTTCGCTGGGGACAGTGCGGGTGCAAACATTGCTCACTATTTGGGTATTCGGGTTGGGACAGAAGGGTTGGTTGGTTTGAAGGTTGAAGGGATTGCATTGGTGCATCCTTATTTTTGGGGATTGGAACCAATCGGGTCTGAGAAGAATCGGCTTGAACAAGCTGCGAAGGTTCATGATTTATGGCGTTTTTCATGCCCAACCACGGCTGGATCCGACGACCCGCTACTTAACCCGGATAAGGATCCGAATCTGGGGAGGCTGGGTTGTGACAGGGTGCTTGTTTGTGTTGCTGAGAAGGATTTGTTGAAGGATAGGGGTTGGTATTATAAAGAATCGCTTAAGAAGAGTGGGTGGCATGGGGTTGTGGAGGTGGTGGAAGCAAAAGATGAGGACCATGTGTTTCATATGTTCAAACCAAGTTGTGAGAATGCTCTCGCTTTGATCAACCAAATTGTTTCCTTTATCAAACAGGATTGAACACTATGGTGTATCCCTGTTTTTATTATGCTTTTTTAGTTTTCAATAAATGCAATCTTTCTTGTATCCTATGTCTACCGAAGAAAAGTTATTTTTTTTATGACCTTCCTGATATATTACTTGTCCATCCAAAATTACAACTACTGAGAATGTTGGGAGAGTGACCATTCTCAGTAGTTGCATAGGTAAATGCTCCCGGCGAACTTGTTAGTGAAATTGTTTTTTAGCTTCGCATTTAGATAAATTTGTCTTGGAACAGTGGTATAATGGTCACTGTTCAGAGAATGTTTGTGTTATGTACTGGGTGAGTTTTTTTTTCCTAAGGGGATATTTGGTTGAGGAGAAATTTTTTGAATACTAGGAAAATATAATTGATAGAAAAATGGTAGAAAAGTGAGTTTGGTAGGGAACTATAAAAAAAAGTTGTTTGGTTAGAAAAAAATTTACTGGATAAATTAGGTAAGATTTATAAAGTTTATTTTTGGTTTGAGATAAAATATAGATGAAAAAATGGATTAAATTACCAAATTAATCCATTTATGATTTTTGAATGTCAATACATATTCTTTAATTGGGGTTTTTGGTCTTCATTATGATGTTCCCTTGCCATTTACCCATGTAATTACAAAAATCACCATTGAAGTTGTCATTCTTTTTTTGGTAAATAATTGAAGTTGTCATTCTAAATAATGAAATATTCTTCATTTTACACACACACTCTTCAAATGCTAGGGGAATAAGTTAGAGGGATGAGATATTTCTACTACCCATTTTTTCTACTACCACTCCACTACCACTTTAATCATCATTGATTCAAAAGTTATTTTTTTTCTCTCTCTTCATTCAAATTTTCCTCTAATCCAATGGTTATTAGAGTGGTAGTGAAATGGTAGTAGAAAAATTGGGTAGTAAGAATATCCTACTCTTAAGTTAGATAGGGAAATTTTTTTAAAAACTTCACCAAACATGGATGTCTAAGAATCCTAAAACCAAATGCATGAGATAATAAAGATATAACCTCAACCAAACACCCCACAAAGATATGTAATTAGTACTATTTAATCAGGATATTTGATTTATGGGTTTTATAAGAGTTATGTTATAGGAAAAGTGATTCTGTTATGTTATAAAAATTCTACCATTTTTTTTTCAAGTCTCACAAAATGTTGTGTGTGTAAAAAAAAATTTATGTTAATATTAAATAATAGATAATAATGACTGATTTATAGTGTGCATCTATGGATCCATGACAAAGAATAATGATGATTTAGAAAAGCAAGAAACAAACATGAGAGCTGAAAAAGCTTTTATTAGGAGTGGGCCCGGGTAGCAGCACGTCTCAGCCAGAAAGAGAAACTTGTTGGCGTTTTGCTAGAAAAATCGAATGCAATAGACTCGCTTATAGGTGTAATCAAAACATATGGTTCCCCTTGCTCCAAAGAAAGAAAAAAACAAAAGGTCACATCAACTTGAATAGTTGTATTTGTGGGTCTTCTGTCATTGTGGTTATCATTTGAATTCATTATCACAGTGGTTACGCAAGAATTTTTTTGGGCGTTAAAAATTAAATTTTTACTCTCTCTTCTAACATAATATATACATATGAGAAATCAAAATATGAATAATTAAATATTTATATATATCTGAATCCTCTCTTCTTTAAATTAAAAGTTACCTGTAAGTATAAATTAGGCCAAACATATTTAAAAAAAATTCTTATAATGAAAAGTTCTTTTTTTTACAATGAACAAAAATACCGAAAGTTAAAAGTTCCTGAAGAAATTTTTTTGTAAGCTCTTATCGTTTTTCTTTAATCATGTATTTTTTTTAAATGAAGAGTTATAAAAATAGATATAGAGATGATTGTCTTAAAATATGCGTTTTTAAGTAACTTTTAAACTAATTTTTTTTAATTACCAAACAGTTTTTAATTTTTTTTAAGTTTTTTTTTTTAGTTTTAGCTTATAAGTAGCTTCTAACTTAAAAAGAAGAGAATCCAACCATACTCTTAGAGTAATTTTAGAAAAAAAATTATAGACAGATATTTCCCCATAATTTGATACTAATGATACTAATGACATATGCTAACTGTTACAACCAGATCTGCGCCAACAGGAATTTGAACTGCACTTTTTCTTATTGTTTTTTTGTTTTTTTCATTTCGTTGAGGGAGGAAAAATACATTCAGATTTTAAAAAATTTTAATAGATATAATACCTGAAAATATAAAGAAACCCTATAAACTCTGATCGATAGAAAACTACTTCACATGTGGAGATCTTTTTATGTAAAAAATTTCTTCAAATTTTTTGGGGCTGCCGCCTAGCCTAGTCGCTGATCCGCCCTTGATTATCACAGATTTGTCGTTGTCACTGAGCAAAAGCGAGAACAGTGTTCATTTTCATGTGTTTGTTCTTATTTAACTCCCAAGTTAAAAATCTACGCAGGGGAACTTGCGTGTTATGTTTGTACAAGGAATAGAGAAAAGGAGAGGTGCGAAAAAAAAGCAAGTCGTTCAGGAAAGGAAAATAAAATAATAGCGTGCCATTGGTGTGGGTTAAAAAATAAATAGTATTTAATTGTTTTAATGTGTTTTCTAATGCTTTTTGCTATAGTGTGATGGGATGCTGAATTACTTCACTGCTTTCACTATTTTATTTCTTTTTTATGGGTAATACTTCTCTTAATATTGCATAAGAGAAGTATTATCTCATACTCAAACAATAGATAGGAGAGAGAAAAAAAGTGAAGGTGAGAGAAAAAAAAATCTTATGGGACCCATTTAAAAAACTTGAATGTAAGAAATAATAATTTTTTTATGTAATATAAGAAAAGTAATTCCTTTTTTTATATACGAAAATACATTCAAATAAATAATGGTTTATGTTGATTGAAAGGCCAATGGGGATTTTCTTTCAAGCCTTTCATGTAATTTAACCCACAATACAATGATGGACCAATAGTTGTGATTAACAAAACTAATGGAATAACATATAAGACTCCAGTACAATTGGGCTCCATGTCATGGTACCCTTAGCCCAGAGTGTAATCTTTAAGATGGACTAATCTTTTGATCTTCGTTTTACTTATAAGCCCAATCTGATATCCAATGATATCTGGGTCATTATGATAGAAGCAATTTATATAATTTTTTTTTTTTTTAAGAAATGGAGATTTTACTTGCCATGTCTCTTGTTGAGGATGATGCTGGTATTTGGTTGCATACCACTTTGTTAATTTTCTTGGAATAGAAAATACTTGAGTTGATTAGAAAGACAAGCTCTCTGCAACTTTTTATGCTAAACAAATGAGATTGATTACTTAGCATGCTGAGAAAATATTATGAGAAAAATATTTCTTTGGGGATTTTATTTGGATAACAAGATTGAATTGGTGACATTACCGCAGGCAGCGGACAATGAAGCAGAACCAACCGGTTACATAGGCTTTGTTTGGGAGTTTAGAGGGGAAGAGAAGGAAGTGGATCCAAGGGGAGGGAAGGAAGGGAAGGAAATTAGAGGGTATTCTCTTCCATTCTTTGGGAGTTAAAAAAATGGTAAGAGAGGAAAACGGAAGGTGAATGAGATATTTCTACCATTTTATCTTTTTTTTTTAATTAATATAATTATTATATTTTACAACCTAAATTAAATTTAAAATTTTTAATAAAATTATTTATGTACTTTTCACAATATTAAAAAAGATCATATTTTTTATGAAATTTCTACGCTACAAGTTACGAAAATTGTCACAAAATTATTTTTTCGTCAGAATACTCTTTGTCGAAAAGCGCCGAGATTTTTTTCTCCGATGAAAATTTTTACAAAAATAAATTTTCTATCAAAATTTAATTTCTGTCAAAAGTTTTGACGAAAATGATTTCCTCCATCAAATGCTTAAAACGAATAAAATATTTCGTCAAAACTTTTGGCAAAATGTTTAGCGTTTAAAATTTCGATGGAAATGTGTTCTGATAAAAAATTTGACGGAAATTGTTTTGTCAAAAATTCTGAGGAAAATGTTTTATTCGAAACTTTCGACAAAACTTAGATTCTGTAAAGAATTTTGACATAATATTTTTTCCATAAAACATTTTAATCGGAATATTTTTCGTCAAATTTTTTTACGGAAAAATTTCATGTTGAAATTTTTTGACAGAAATGTGTTCTGTTAAAAATCTTGATGGAAATATTTTTTATCAAAAAGATTGACGAAAATATTTTCCATCGAAAATTTTCGATGGAAATGTGTTTCCTTAAATATTCGACGGAAAACTTTTGTCAAAAATTTTAGCGAAAATATTTCCGTCGAAAAACTTTTGACAGAATGTAAATTATGTAAAGAATTTTGATGAAATTTTTTTCGGCAAAAATTTTCGATGGAAATGTGTTTCTTTAAGAATTTTGATGAAAATATTTTTCGTCAAAAAACTCAATGAGTATGTTTTTTAGTGAAATATTTTGACGAAATTTAGATTTTGTAAAGAATTTTGACATAAAAAATTTGTCAATTTTTTTTGCAGAAATGTTCTTAGTCTCAAATTTTGATGGAAATATTTTCTGTAAAGAATTTAGACATAATTGTTTTACGTCGAAACTTTTCGGTGGACATGTGTTTCATCAAATTTTGGATGAAAATATTTTCGTTGAAAATTTCAACTGAATTTAGATTCCATCAATAGTTTTGACTAAATTTTTTCCCGTAAAAGATTTATGTCAGTGATTATGACAAAATCTTGTTTCGTCTTTAGTTTTGACGAAATTTTTTGACGTATATGATTTTCATCAAAAACTTCATCTCTATTTTTGACGAAATATTTTTCTTCGATAAATTTTATCGGTATTTGAGACTTTTTTAATAATGTCACGTTTAAAGATGATTCACATTTATGTGATTTTTACATTTTAATGCTAAGGGTAGATAAGTAAAGCCCAATTTGGGAGAACTTTAATTTTAAGAAGAAAGAGGGTTTAGTAAAAACCCCCAATTCCTTCCCTCCTTTTTTTAAACTCACAAACAAGGGAGGGCTTACTAAAACTCTCCCGTTCCCTTTCTTCCCCTCCAAAAACCAACTCTCAAAGAAAGCCAAAGGAGACACTTATGATTTAAAATAACCAAGTACTTATAAAACTCCAAATATTGTATTTTTTTTTTCAGTAAACCCAAATATTGATTTTAATCCCAAAAATAGATATAGGATTGCTGAGGTTCACTACAGCAGCAAGCATGTCCATTACAAAATGTCAAAAACTATCTTATCGAGTTGAGCGTTTTTAAAAACTTGAGGATGAACGTGCGTGTGATCCTAAGTTGGAGGGAGTAAATTGAACTTTTACTATTTTATTTCTACTTGTCATTGGTTTATACCTATGTTTATGATATCTTGTTAAATTGTGAAGTGGACCCCTTGCTTACTGGTCAATCAATATATTCAAGAGCAGTTTGAGAGGAGCTTGAGCTTTTAATTAATCTCTATTTGATGTTCTATAATTTGCTTTCTTATATATTGAGGTTTCTAGTTTGAACTTTGGGGTGATTGTTAAGTACTACCATAACCATTATCTACGTTTAATTTAGGACATGGTAGCTGAAATTGCCATGAAATGGACACAAGTTCTTAGAACTGCAGCTATTGGAGTAAGGTTTATAGTTGTTGATCTGAAACAGTCATGTCTCTTACTCATATTCCATGATCAGACATTTTGCATGTTGTCTATTAATGGCAGTATTGCAAAAAAATTCCTTTTAATTAACATCTATTATTTGGTGGGAGACTATAGTAGACAATACCTATCATAGTTTCCTTCTTGCTCTAATCCCTTTTGACAAATGTTGGTGCTTTTCTCATAGATACATGTATGCAGTGGCGGATCCAGGAAATTAATGAAGGGTGGGCACTCAAAAAATTCAACTACATACAAATCTGGATCTGGTCTTGAACACGACTTGCGAGCAGCCGCAAGCTGACTGAGTCTGATTTAGATCTAGATGGATTGCGACTCAACTGGACAGATGATGGAGGAAGAAGCAAATGTTAACAACGGAGATTGAGGTTTGAGAGGAGATGAATCAGTATGTAGATGCAAACGATGGGTCTGAAATAGAGACCTCTGCTGTTAGGTTTGGATAATAAAGGTGGAGGAGGAAAAAATTTACGGGAAAATAAAATAGAATGAGGGAAATTAAAGGGGTAGGATATCGTAACAACCAACTGGAGTTACTACCAATCAATTTTACCATTAGACCGATTATATTCATCCATCGGTTATATTTATTTTCACCTTTGTATGGTTATAATTTTTCATATTTAAATAAGAAAAATATAAAGTATTAATTTTACATTAAGTATTAATTTTTCATATTTAAGCTGGAGTTATAATTTTACATTAAATATGAGGATCATAACTATATAAAGATGAAAATAAATATAAAGTATTAAATATGAAAAACATAACCATATAAAGATGGAAATAAATATAACCGTTGGATCAACATAATCGATCTAACGGTGAAATTAATTGGTAGTAACAATTAGTAGTAATCCTAATTGGTTGCTACAATATCCTACCCTAAAAATAAATTGGGAAAATCTAAATTTTAAGAGAAAGATATTTTCATATTTTTGCAACATAATTTAAGGGTGGGCACTTGCCCCCTTCTCGTACACCTCGGTCCGCCTCTGCATGTTTGTCTTTACGAATTACATGTTGCAAAGAAAACAGCAGAGAATGCTATAAACCTTAGGCGTGTTGATAAGTGTCCAAGACACTATGTTTTTATGGTTAAAAAGAGTTCAAATAATAATTAAAAATATAGTGTTAAATAATAAAATAATAAAAGAGAGTAAATTGCCAACAAATAGATAAGATTCTAATATTTGTTTTTGTTTCAGGTTGTTTCATACTAGAATAACAAAATACTAACCCGATAACGACGAAAGGCTGTTGCAATCCGCGGAGTATGAAGAAAATGCATAAATATATAAAAAAAATTGGGTAACGCTCGCTCCACTGCTCGTTGAAGCGAGCAAAGCAATGCAGCTCGCTATACTCCTCGCTCAAGCGAGTCAAGAAGCGAAGAGGAGAAAAAGCTCGCTGAGCAGCTCGCTTCAGCGAGCTCCTCAGCGAGCAGGTCCAGAAATTGAAGCCCACATTTTATTTCTTTAAATACAACACAACGAAGGCTTTCAAGAATAATTCTGGAACGCGAAGGGCTTCTGTGACTCGACTGACAAAGACTGGGAGGCGGCCAGAGATGACTTAGAAAGGGAAAAGATTTGTTCCAGACCTGAGGAGCGGAGAAACGGTCAAAGCTTCACTGTGGAGACCGAGTTTTATGTTTCTTTTATGAATCTTTATAGTTTCTTTGTATCTTTTAATTCTGTTTTTATAATTATGCATAGCTAAGTTCTTGTTAGTAGTTAGGATGAGACATAACCAATGGGTTCTTAGTTGATGTTTACTTATTTCTTATGAATTACATTCTTGCTTTTAAATTATGCAATCAATCTAGTATTTATGATTAGTTTTATTTATGACTTGATCACTCGTAGATAAACATATGAGTTGTGCATGACAATAGAATGTTGATGTATGAATCTGATTGGTTGATTGCTGGAATTTGCATAATTTAAATGCACGAATGTAATTCTGATTGGTTGATTGCTGGAATTTGCATAATTTAAAAGCAAGAATCTAATTTTGAGTACTTGGAGATGTCACTCGGCCGAGCAAAAGCTTATCGGTGGTCGAAGAGAGTCTCTAGTTTTGATGTTTGTTTTACCTCATTGTAACTTGTATATAAACCTTGCATATCAAAGAAGGGAAAAATGTGTATAATTTTAAAGGATGTAAAGTTGTGTCATTTTAAGAGAGAGAAAGAGATAGATAAAGTAGGAGAGAGAGTTGACAAAAAAAGTAAAGGTGTGGGTCCTACCTCTTTGTGAGAGTGAAAGGATATAAGTTGTGTCATTTAAAAGTATAAACACTTTTCCCTTTATGGGAAAAATGTTTATAATTTTAAAGGATGTAAAGTTGTGTCATTTTAAGAGAGAGAAAGAGATAGATAAAGTAAGAGAGAGAGTTGACAAAAAAAAGTAAAGGTGTGGATCCCACCTCTTTGTGAGAGTGAAATGTTATAAGTCGTGTCATTTAAAAGTATAAACACTTTTCCCTTCATTTATAACCTCTTCCTAATAATTTCATATTAATATCTTATTTTTTAAGGTTTATTTTGCGTTGATTTTTAATTTATATTTTTTTATTTTATTAAAAATTAAAGATGATAATTTCATATTCGCCCAAAAATGTATTTAGAGGAAATCAAACCTAAGTTGTTTCCCCCACTCTACTCAACGAGTGTTGTGAAACCCGACCCAATCGGGAATTTTGCGAACCGGTCGGGTCATACATTTTTATAAAAATAAAAAATAAAAAAGCAAAATTATTTCATCTTATCAGAAAAAAATATAGAACTCATTTTAATTTTTTTTGTAATTTTTTTTGGTGAAATTTTTTTTTGTAATTTTATTTGTTAGTAATATACTTTTCTACAATGACCTCAAATTTCAACTTCCAATACTGAATTAATTTGTGAAACAATAAATTAAGAGAATATGACATATGTCATTTCACTGTAGATGAATTTGAAACCTATAAATTAACAACATATGACCTTTTGAATGTCATTGAGAGGTATGGTAAGTGGATTATTAATTGCAGTTTAAATTGACATAATAATAGCGTACATTTTCATTTACGCTGCTTTGTGAACTTGTAAAAGTGTGATTAAGTAATTTTTGAGCTTATTTAGTGAACATTGTTTAACTCATTTTAGATATTAAGAATATAATTAAATTTATATGTTCATATTTATATATATTTTTATTATCCGGATCAATCAGTCTAACTAATAACCTATCAGCTCGATCAATAATCCAATAATCTAATACCCCGACCAAATTAATGTCCGGATAAAATTAATAATACTGCTAACAACTGAGGAAGAGTGACCATTTTGCCACGCTTGGCAAAAAAATTTACCAGACTGCCTCACCAATAGTGAATTTTGTCAAAATGTCACGCGACATATTTCGCTACACTGTGTAGTGAAATATGTTTGTAAATAATTCGCTACACAGTATATTAAAATATGTCATATCAGGCTGCACAGTCAGCAAAAATGACACGTGTCAAGCAGACAGAATTCGTTACACTGTGTAGCGAATTATGTTTAGATTCTGCCTACTTGACACGTGTTATTTTTGCTGACTGTGCAGCTTGACATATATTTTGTTACACTGTGTAACAAATTTTTTACAAACATATTTCACTACATAGTATAACAAAATATGTCATGTAACATTTTGACAAAATTTATTATTAGCGTGACACTCTGTAAATTTTTTGGACAAGCGTAATAAAATGATGACTATTACTAAGACGTGAGTTGATGACTTGATGTGAAGTTTTAGATTGAGGACATAAAATACAAATTTTCACTACAAATTAATGTAGCTCTAGATGCAGGGCACGGACGGCCTAGCATGTCAGATTTTCGTGTACCATAGGATTGGACAATGGTGTCGTTCCCAACAGCCAACAAGGCCCCGTGTAACGATCCTATGGATTTTGTTATCGACCCTAAAAATCGAAAGAAATGCAAAATCCAGTTTGCGGCAGTTTCAAATTTAAGACTCTTGTTAGTTGTGTTACCATACCTTAACTCACAGTACTACAAGATACCGTCTTTACAGAATTCACGGATAAAGTTTAGCAGCAGTCAGTAGCTGTGCATCAGTAACTCTGTAAACATATGTAGTATCGCTATTAGTCACCTCGCCACGCAGTTCGATCACTGAGCCTGAGTAATGATAGTAGCAATTTTAGGTGTACGAACACAACAAACGGAAACTACTCACAATTTGCAGATCGCAACTATACACTGGTTAATTTAATTATTTGAGAAGAAAAATAAAACATTTGATGAATACACTTATTCAGATAAAGTTACGTATATAGTTGCCAGCTTACCAAAAAAACAAGTTACTCCGTATATTTAAAGGGTTTTATTATGTTAATGTTAAAGAAGATAGTTATCTCATGTCATAAAAATAAATTTGTGGGCTTCACCACCTGAAAAAAAAAATAATTATTTCATGACGTAAAGACAAATTTGTGGGTTCCACCACAGTGGCGTAGCCACGTCTAGACCAGCAGGTGCCTTGGCACCTGCTTGGTTTTTTTTTTTTTAACTTGTTATATATATTATATAATTAATTACAATTATTTAAGGAAAAAATTATATTTTGGCACCACCTAAATAGAAAATCAAATACTCCATACAAAATAACAACAAACCAATTAAATGCAAATAAATAATAAGGAACATGTACAGTATGGTTATTTTTGTGTTATCTTTTTTTATTTTTTATCCTTTATATTTGTTATATTATTTATTCTTACTCCTGTTATTAAAAAAAACTCCTAAACTTAATCACAAAAATAATTAGTTGACTATTTCAAAATTTGGATCCAACTAAATCAAATAAACTCATTTAAAAGTAGGAAAAATGGTTTGTTCTTTTAAAGGACACAAGGTCGTATTCTTTTAGATTTTGACATTATATCTTACTGTAAAACATAGTTATAATATGATTTTTTTCTATTTCTCATTCGCTTCAGCTGACATGGAGAGAGGGAGAAAAAATAATTTTTTATGTTATAATTATGTCTTACCGAAGACATAGTGTTAAAATCTATTGTGTCCTTTAAAAGGACAAACACTTAACCCTTAAAAGTAACAATTATGAAATCAAATGAATAACAGGACTATAATTATGGAATATAAAGGTTCATTGAACTATTGTGTTTTGGATTATTGCAGACACAAGGAATAGTCAAAAACATAATTCCCAAATGTGATAACTTTCCATCGTGCTTATGGCTGTTGCAAGCAAGGGCGATGATCTCTAACATAAGATATTGAAATTTTAAGGAATATAGATAATGAAAGAGGAGACGAAGGACAATTATTATTATAGATATAATTATTATATTTGTGTGTTTTCATATCCTTAGGATAATGTTTGGTTCATTACTTATTATGTTGTGGGAGGAAAGTGAAATTCTTATGTTTGAAATGTTTACAAAAAAAGTTAGTGTATTTTTATATGTTTGCTTTAATATATAATTAACGATAATTGTTCATTTGAATTTTTAATATTATGTGACATTATTTAGTACATAATTTAGAAAACTATGTTAGAATTCATAGTAAAAAATTTTCCTGATAAATTTATGTAATTATGATAAATATTTTGGTAATTTAATATGTCAAATTTTTTGGCACCACCTAAAATTTTCGGCCGGCTCCGCCACTGCTCCACCACCTGAAATAATAAAAGAAGAGAAAAGAAAAGAAAAAGGTGACACAATTATCGAAGGGTATGTAGGAGAGAAAACTTATCTCATGTAAAATGAGAATAGTTTTTCCCTTAGTTAAATACAGTTTTATGGAATGTATCACATAAATATTTCAATAACTTTCCCAAAAAATGATGGACTAAGACTAGTTATGGTAGTGTGTGTGTTTTTTTATAGCCACTTTGAATAAGATTATCTACTGCTATTCTTTATACTTACATATTACTGATATATATATAGTTATAACATTAAAGTTATTTTCTTTTTCTATCTCCATGTGAGCGGATAAGTTCTGAAAAGTGATTGAGGAGAGAGAGTAAACAAAAAGTAACTTTAATGTAATAACTATATATTACTGGTAGTACATATTTATAAAAAGTAGCAATACATAACCTTGTTTAAATTAGCTATAGAAATATATATCTCATATATTATATATGGGGCAGATTATATTTACAAACTTTTTTGTTTACAAACTTTTACAAACTATATTTTTTCCTAAGAGAATATAAACTTTTGCAAACTACACTATGTTCTCCCGGAGAATATCGTGTAATTTATAAAAAAAATTCCAAAAAGTTTGTAAACGGATCTTGTCCCTATATATATATATATATATATATATATATATATATATATATATATATATTGTAACAAATCAATTAAACTCAAAAGATGTTATTAAGTGAAGACGCATCAATGATTTATATACTTCTCTAATATGCCCCCTCACACTAGAGCCCACTGGACATAAAGAGAGTGAAATTCAACAAGAGAAAATGGGGAAGGTGAGGATCGAACCACTAATTTAACCCAAAAGTTTAAGCTATTAAGTGAATATATGTATGGGGTAAATATTTTTACAGTCACGTTAGATAAGGTTATCTGTAGCTACCATTTATAACTATGTACTATCGGTAGTATATAGTTATGAATTAAATTCACATTTTTTTCCCTCTCCCTAATCACTTTTCAGAAACTGTTTGCTGACGTGAAAGAGAAAAAAAATAATTTTAATATTATAACTATGTAATGTCGGTAGCACATAATTATATATGATAGCTATAAATTATATTATCTAAAGTGGCTATAGAAATATTTTTTCATATATATATGTGTAGATAAGATCCTTTGACACCTGTGTCAAATTTAAAGTTTAACACCTCATCTGAGAGCCGTTAGATCAAAAAAGATCAATGTTGTCATATGCTTAGAGGGATAGGATCACACCGGTGTCAAATTTAAAGTTTGACACCTCATCTGAGACTCATTAGAATAAAAATGATCAATGGTCACATGCTTACAAATCAAAGTCGTTGATCTTTTTTGATTTAACGGCTCTCAGGTAAGGTGTCAAACTTCAAATTTGACACCGGTATCAAAGGATCCTACCTCATATATATATATATATATATATATATATATATATATATATATATATATATATATATATATCTAAGGATTCAAAAATTTTAGTAATCTTGTCCATTGGATACAAATCGATTAATGGTTCAAATTTTTTAGTAATGCGAGTCATATACCGGTATACAATATCCTAATATATATATATATATATATATATATATATATATATATATATATATATATATATATCGTAAAAAAACATTTACTGTTATTACGTGGGTAGATCAAATTTAAATAGTGGATTTAATCTTTATCCACCCCATTAAACAATTTCTTTTGCTCTAGGCTGTGAAAGTAACGTCTCATGATGATGTCAGAAGTTTTCGCTTATTTAATGTTCCCATCTTCAAGATTTCAATAAAATATTCCTAAAAGAGTTCAAGTATATATACTCGACGATGATAGTGATAAATATATAAACTCTAATAATAATATAAGCTCAATTACAACTTTTTTTGTTTGTTAAAATGATTCATATTGTACATAAGTCTCACATAACACATAAATATAACTGATAATCTCATATTATAGTATAGAAAAACATTTCCCATTCATTACTAACAGCAAAAGACAAAAAGCAGAGGATTCTAATACTTGAAAAGCACAACCTTTCCCGTTAACGTTGGGCACACAGTAGTGATCAGTTTAAATATAAGCAAATTCTTATCCAAAAAAATGATCCTATAACAGTCCTTGAGTTGGGTCATTTTGTGAAAGATAAATTTTCACCTAAGTAAAATTAAAAAATAAAAAACAAAAAAGAATTTGAAATGCTAGATTCAAGAAAATAAAGTAAATAATGATAACGAAAAGTGAATAAAAAGCTTTCTTTGTTGTCCTCCTTTTGAATCTTTTGATACATGTAATATGGAAACCCCCATTATTGAACTTGTTACCTTGAGAACCTGTGTGTGGATTGTGGAATCATCCTTTGTCTCTTTCTTTACTTTATTTTTTTTGTTGTTAAATTTTTTTTTCTTCTCTACTTTATTTTTTTTGTCTGTTAATTTTTTTTTTTTGAATTCTCAATATTTACACCGGAAGTGTAATCTTGCCAACCCTCCACCAGCGAGGTTTGCGGATTTGCACACTTTTGGTTCATTGGCCCTTTTCTAGTTGCTTTTACCTTTAACTACTATAGGATGGATTCATGCAATGCAAGTACAAAAGCATAAAGCTTCACAACTCTCTTGATTAATCTTCAAAGCCTCTATACTGAAAAATCATTGGCATTGGCATTGGCATTGGTATTGTTCTTTTTCTGGGTTGGGTTGGGTAGTCTATAGACATAATGATATATGACTATATGAGTATAATACAAATTGGACCCAGATTGATATTCTCTCCTGACCAACCATAATTAGTCTCCTTGAACAAAATAAACCAAATGATAGCACGGTGCAATTAATAGCAGTAACACCTTCGCTGGTGTTAGATCAAACTTCAAGGTCCTTCGTTAGTATTTAACTGTTCAAAACTGTTACTATCTACCCATTTTACCATTCCCTTTCGTTGGAAGGACCGTTAATAGTTTGTCCCCACTATCCCTAGCATACTGCATCTACTCTCTGTAAACAATAACCTTGCAATTTAATCATTAGCAGAGTACTTTCTCTTCTTTTTCCTTTTTTTTTTCTTTCCTCTTTTGCTCTATCGCTGCTTGTGTTAAAACATTGTTTTTTTTCTAATAAAGATTCTCTCATAATGTTATGATTTACACCACATCGTATCATAATGATGTCACAGGATTAGAGTTAATATAATTTTCATTAATTTTTTTTGTTATCAAAACTAATTTCCAGAACAGTAACAATTTTTGCACTGATATATTTTTCCTTATATGCGAAATCTTAGTAATTCATATATAAAAAAGTGATGTAATAAGTTTTGGTGTACAAACAACATTACACCTTGCTAATTTATTGACATTTATTGCATGCATATGATATACATAATTTACCTTTCACCAAAAAAGGAACAAAGAAACAAAGATACGTCACCTACCCTTATTTATCACCATGAATTTTTGCTTCTACTATAGCTACTTCCTGCCTGTAATAAAGCTGTTACAAAACATAAACTGCCCCTTCTTTAGATTAAAGCTGTTACAAAGCACTTTAAAGGCGAACCTAAAACTTGTTCAAAATACCAACAAAATCCAGTACAATTGCTAGATAGTTAGGTTAGGAGGTTTTGTCCCTGACTCTATGTATGGAAAAAAAAATTATTGGGAGAGATTTATCCACTTAATGTGATCTCTTATCTCAAAAGAATTAATCTTCAACTGTCAGCCGAAGGATACGAAACAAGAAAAAACTTGTCCAAAATTTCCATCTTTAAAATCGTAATAATAAGGAGGCATGACTAACTTCCCTTCACAAGTTGGGTAGAGTGGCCATGAACGGTCTTTTCTAATAACAGTGTCACAGCAAAGAGGTCCATTCTATGTATCTTTTGCATGGGCATAGGCATACCAATGCTGAATTGAATCTGCAAATTTGAATTTGAACACAGTAACTCCAAGTGTTGTTGTTGTTGTCTTCGTCCCCACTTACAATTTAATATTAGGATAAAAGCTAATACTTGGAACCATGAGTGGGCCTAATTTACTTGGTGGGTGCAAATATGGCAATAGAAATGAAAAAAATGTGGCATGCCAACTCAGAGGAGCCTATATGGTGGGCTGGCTAACAAAGATAGAAGGACAAAATAAATTGAATTAAATCTCACATGTGGTTTTATGTATTGAGGATGCAAGAGAGAAGTGTTTGTCCCCTTCAGTTTATTTATTTATTTATTTATTTGGACAATTATCTCATTATTTATGACTCATTGATATTATGAATTATATATCAAAATATGCTTATGCTGATATTCAATTTCATTTTTTGTTTTAACAATAAAAACATGCTCTTTGGTGATTTGGTCTTGAATGGTTGTCATTTGTTAGGCGTTAAAAAAATACTTACCAAAAGTAAATAAATTAACCGAGAGTCCCAGATGTTTCTGTACAGTAATTCGTTTTTGGTAATTAATTATTCTGCATAGGCATTGTAACAGCCTAAAATAAATTTTATCAAACTATATGCTTAGAAAGAAATATAGATCACATATATTATTGATGGTATGGTTAATTTAAACGTTATTGCGCGATCCTGCTTGGCATATATCTAATACAACAGCTGGCATATAGCAAACGTTACTCAGAATTTAAATAGTGGTATATGAATTACACATACCTGAGAGCTCTCATTTAGATAAAAAATAAATAATGTTACATGTTTATAAATTAAAGTTGATTTTTTTTATCTAATAACTCTTTAAATTTAATACTGATATCAAAGATAAACAATTCATATATATATATATATATATATATATATATATATATATATATATATATATATATATGCATATGCTTGCGCGTGTGTTTGAATCACAGTAAAAATTAGATTGGGTCTTAAAAAACTGAATATTAAAAATAAACTTCACTATGTCTCAAAGATTTTTAAAAAACTGAATATTAAAAATAAACCTTCAAGGGTAGCTCAGTTGGCAGCTGATAAAAATATATATTATGTCCTATATATATATATGTGTGTGCGCGCGTGCACGCGCACACATATGTTTGAATCACACTAAAATTTAGATTAAATCTTAAAAAAAAATGAAAATTAAAAATAAACTTCACTCTATAAATTTAATTACATCTATAGCATGTAAATGAACATTAAAGTAAACTTTTGAGTACCCTAATCTCTATCAAGCTAAAAAAAAATAAAAAATTATCTACTCCATTTTCACTTCATCCATGTGTTTCACCTTTTTCATTTCTTTATATCTAAACATGCATAGGCTTAATTAATAATACCTATATGCAAATACCATGTAAAATGATATTATTTATAAATCTTATAAAAAGTGGTATAATTTTTAAGTCGTGACATGGATAAATAATTAACAAACAAATTATTTTTAAACTAATTATAATTTAAAAACAAATTATTTTTTGTAAGAAAATAAGTTACTTAATTTAAAAACAAGTTTATTAATATAAGATCACTTTTAACGTATGAAACTTGAAAATCATTAGTTTTTTTTTTTTTTATAAACATCATTCATATAGTTTAACTCTGAAAGTCAGTTACACCTTACTCTGATATCCATGCTTTTTTCCAGCACTTAATATGCATAATGAGTTATTAAGCATTTTATTACAGTTACTATAATAAAATTTAAATATTAATTATAAAATTATCAACTAATAAATATTTGAGAATCAAATTAAATATTGAATTCATAATGGTACAATGGCAGTTGCCCATTAAATTATCAAATAGTTTTTAAAAGGATATGAGTTTCAATCTTATATATGAAGATTTCTTATTTTATTTTCTCCTTTTTAGTACTTTCATTAAAAAATTAAAAGTACAAATTCTGATAAAACTATAAGGGGGGAGGGGTGCTTTTTAAATAACGAAATGGTCATGCGTGTAAATTTGTTTTTTTTTTTTTCTAAGTAGCGTCACCTTTTTAACTAAGCATTGCTGGATCTTATTGGCATATCAAGTAAAAATCTTTGGATTTATTGAACTTTTTTTATGCAGGTTGTATCTAAATTCTTTAAAAAAGAAAGAGCAAAAAGAGATTTACTTTTTCAGTAGATAAAAAGAGCTTTATTTGTTTTAAAAAAAAAATAAAAAGAGCTCAAACAAAAAATTTACTGTGTATTAGAGTTTAGTGCGTATTATAGAAGGAACTGTTTCACATGGGCTGTTGCAAAACGGCATACCAACACGTTAGCGTTTTTATCGTGTCGACATTTGGTGAAGTGGGCCCACCAACTAGGAAGAAACCAAAAAATATCCTTCATTTCATAGCCCGTAGCATATATAACAGTGAACTTATCTGTAAAATAGTAAATAAATACATGATAGTTTTTTTTTTTTTTAAATGTAGTTGCTTTAAAATACATGTTAATTTTAAATACTGTTTGGGAGTATTTTTTTAATTTATCTTTTCTTTATAAGTGGAAGTTAAATCAAATAAATTTTTATGAAATCTCTTATAATAGAAAGAATTGTTTTTATAATAATAAAAAATTAAAAGTTAAAAGCTTCCAGGAATAAATTTTTTTAAATCATATCATATTATTTTTAATTAATTTTTAAATTGAAATTTTTATATAATTATCAAACCGTTTTTAATTTCATTTTTAAAGTTTTCTTTTTTAATTTTAACTTAAAAATGCAAGGGCTCTAAAGTCATTAAAATGTTAGCACTTAGCAGTCATCCTCGCAAAATGACGTTGTACCCGTATGGTTGAGGGAGACAAAAGGACCCACCGTTGATTAATAAATTAAATCTGAACCGTCCATCGAACCACCACCATCATCAATATTCCTCTGCGATCACCCTCTTTTTAAGCTCCCTCCACCTCGCTCCCTTATTCTCTCTCTATGCATTGCTCATCTAAAAATAGCAAATAGAGAAAGAGAGAGAGAGTAAGGAACAGAAAGAGTAAGAGAATGGGTGATGATTGTAAACGCTGTGCTCCAACAATTGCAGCAATGGAGGATGCTTCTTTAAGCGGAACTACCATCTCCAAGAAAAGGAAAACTAACTCTGCTGCTTCCCGTGAGTTGCAGTTACACTCTTCGGATATGCAGTACCTCTCGAACTCTTATTATTCGTTCGGTGACTTTCCAGACATTACCGTCTCGCCGGAAACTTCATTGAATTCAACCGGCACGGTTGTTTCCGGTGAATTTTACTCAGATCGCTCCCCGCTGTCTTGCTGCAGCTCCACCTATGTTATTGAAACAGGCGAAGTCGTTAAGGAGCTCGAAACTAAGCCGTTAGATCTGGAGGTTCGGTTCTCGAAATTCTGAATTTATGAACACTTTCGTTTTCGCATTCTTCAGGTTTTCAGTATGTTATAATTTCCATTTCGGAATTTTTTTTTTTTTTTTAAATCCCGTTGGAGTTTTAATTTTTTCCTAGTTGGCTGTCCCAATTTTCTTGGTTGGCAAACGATCCCGGAGTTATTCAAGTTTCGGTTTATTTTTCTTACTCCACTCACTGTGTTTAATTAACCTATTTAATTTTTTTTATGTGTATTTATTTACATTCGTGAATTAATGTGATCCTGCAGCTGCAGACCAAGGGTTTCGAAACTGTAGACTCAACGAACCTCAATTTCAAATCGTTCAGGTAAATTCCACTTCAAATTCTTTCTCCGTGTACATGTACAATTTCGTAACTAAACTTAGCCACTTAAACGCTACCTGCATTTTTTTTTCTTCCATCTTCGCCGTTCAGTTTGTCGAGTGAGTTTTCTGGAGACTCAGAAGAATCAACGATTTTTCCGGCGATATCTTCAGCTGCGGCGAGCGAGCAGCGGAAATTTCCGGCAGTGAAGACGCCGCCAGAGGCGGAGATTGAAGAGTTCTTTGCAATGACTGAGAAGTACGAGCAAAAACGGTTTGCAGAGAAGTACGTTTATCCAAGTTTATAGCAGATAGCTAGTAGTGTTTTTTCCATTTTTATTTTTATTTTTTATTTTTCATTTTTAGTTTTGTGTGACGCAGGATAAGGAATGTGACTCCCCTCGCATTGTAGCGGAGCCAGAATCGAACCCTAACTAACTAACAACTTTCCCTTGTTTGCAGGTACAACTTTGATATTGTTAGAGATATGCCGTTGGAGGGTCGGTACCAGTGGGTTCGTTTACATTGAATGCCATGAATGAGAGAGAAAGTGCTGCCTACTGGACACTGGTGACTGGTGAGGAAGCTAACCTCACACGAGGTAAAACGAAATTGAGCGTGCTACTTCTGTGAGAGACGGTGATGCTGCTGGTGGGTTGGTTTTTGTACAGCTAACTGCTTTCTCTTTATCTTCGTGTTGGATACATCAAGCTGGCTTTTCTGCAGCAACACGAAGTGTAGAACCTTCTTTCTGCAGATGATGAGGCGAACCAAAAAAAAAAAAAGTAAAAAAGAAAATAAATTTCCCACATAGAACACAAAGATTCCATTTGATCATTGGTGTCCTAATATTCGGCAATGTAATTGAGACAGTCTCTTTCAGGGTTTCCAGTACAATGAAGGGGGGTTCAGCTAATTCTTAGGGCTGTTTTTATTATTCATTATTAGAAGAATTCATCAGTTGAACATTAATTGTTATTTGGTAATTTTCAATGAAAAAAGTGTCTTTTGTTCCAGCTTCCTTTTGGCTGCATGTTTCCTTTTCAGCTTTACGCAGCTTCAATTATCTTTTTTTATGTATGCCATTCTTTTTCTCCTTTAGGCAATTTTGGAATATCCCTCCATCCCAAGCTTTGATTCCCCTGTTTGGTGTGGGGACCATGTGACTGGCGCATAAAGAAATGACTGCATATAAACTAATTTAAGCCTTCCTCATCTCTTACGCGGGTTAATGATTGAAGGTATCTGCTTACCAAAAGCACTAAATTTTAACAAAAGCTTACGACACCGCAACTGAACCTACGGCCTATACCATATAATATGAGTAAGGACTATATAAATCCATGGACCAACCCTATATGTCTAAATTTATGGATATGTTCGGTTAATTAGTGGAAACCATGTTCTCCTTTCGGTCCTTTGCATTGTTTTGGTAGAATTATTTTTTTTGAATGAAATAAATTAATGAGAGAATCTGGTCCATTTTTTGAAAGAGTAATTTTTTTCTTTTGGATTGATCTTCAATTATTAAAAGTTGCTAATATGTACGTTGATCTTTTAAATAGATCAGAAGTACTGAGGAGCCATAGCATGCCTTTAATTGAAAGTGAACGCTTAAACAGTTCACATGACAATCGTCATCATAGTGTACCCACAATTAAAGTAAATTAACAAGTGATGCTATATATTATATAGATATATACCCTAGCTAGTTGAGCAAATAGGCAAAAAGGAAAGTAGCTTTTAATCTTAATTTTGTGTGTTTCCCTTTCTCTTTTGCCTCTTGTTAACGGTTGCTCATAAAAGGATAGATAGAAGTGACATAATATTCGTTATGAATCAGTGAGAGAAGGCAAGAATAAGATAGTAATGACAGAGGGAATTGTCGAAACGAAAAAGAAACAGGGTCCATAGCTCTTCCCATGTAGAATGTCATCATTACACACGTGTCCAAAATGGTAGCACACCACCACCCTTATCCATGTCATCATGGATCCAAATGTGCAGTTTCCAGCCTTCCCGTGTTCACCTTTCTTTTTTATACGACGAACCTAAAAACAATACAAGATAAATGATGAAAGTTGAAGACTCGCACGTGGTGTGGTGGAGTAAGATCGCGGGGTTTAATTTGCTTTGGATCTGATGCCATTTTAAAATTGGGGTGCACAGCACACCACAGATATGCAGGATTTTTAACATAGCATATAAAATGATAAAATAAAATAAAATTAACTGTAATAAAATTAATTATTATTTATACAGAATTTATTTATTCTGTTTTATTTTTTCATAATAATATTACTATGTCAATAAACAATGTAAGAGGTTTAAATTCGTAGTTAGATCATGTGGGTAGGAAAGAGAACAAGAGTTGAATTGGGTGGGTATATAGTAGCAGTGGTGTTGGGACTTGGGAATAGAATGTTGCTTATTAATTAAGGGTAGAACACTAGAAAAGTATTGGTTTCCAGTTTTAGTGTATACGCAGATCATTTAAAAAAAGAGAGGTTAATTTGGTAACTATTTTAGACTTTAATCAGTAAAAAAAATTCATTGACGTTACCTAGAAATACGCACATAAAGGGGCTTGACTAACTGAATCAGCTACTATCTTTACTCTTTAATTAATAATTGATATATTTTGAGAAATTTTTTTTAAAAAAAATTCAACACAAGTTGAGTAGGTGAAAAGAGAACTTGAATTCAATCATCAAGATATATTTTGAGAAAAAAAAAATTTTAAAAAAATTCTAACACAAGTTGAGTAGGTGAAAAGAGAATTTGAATTCAATTATCAATAAATATATTTTTAGAGAGAGGTAATGAACTTTAACCTTCACTAAACCTCCACTCAGAATTAGACTTACAGAACTCAAAAAGTTAAAACTTGTGGAGACATTGCGTGCCGATTTATCTCAAAAGAGGTAATTATGATTGGTATATCAAATTTTTTTCTTCTTCTCAAAATTTAAATTACATATTGATTCTTAAAAAATACATTTAACATTATTTTATTATCTTGAATATTTGTGACAAAATTAAACAAATTAGTCGTCTAAATATTTAAAGTAACATCAAAATGATTCAAAATAATATTACATTAAAGTTGACGTAATGGTATTTTGAAGTCATTTTAAATCTTAAAAATTAATTTATTTTCACAAATATATAAAGAATAGAATTAATATCAAATATACATTTGGACGAACAAATAATAATTCAATTACTTTTCATGGGATACATTTTTAATACAACCTATGATGCTTGAAAAGTATCAATTATTGATTTCAGCCATTATATGATAGAATACATTTCTCAGAGATAATTTTATTTCATGTATATAAAGGAAAAATGAATGAGACCCATAAAAACAAAAATAAAAATAAAAATTTCCACCCACTTTTTTATGTGTGCATTAAACAATTTTTTCTCATGCAATATAAAAAGTATATTCCCCTTTTATGATATAAAATACTTTTTAAAGTTTTCTCTCCGGTTTGGGTTCATGGTTGGTTCTTACAATGTTACTTCTTTTTCAACTTACGAGACTGAAAGTGTTGCTTACAAGTTACAAGGAAGGAATGAGTGTAATGTCATTGTGTATTAACGTGACGCTCCCAATAAAATTATATCCTTGATTTTCATTATCTATACTTTCGGTAAAATATATTCCCATTAATTACCGCTGGTCTTGAGAAATTCATGCATGTCTCCAATTTCAGGACAGGATAATGTAATTAAGTTTTCCAATTTCCTTTTCTTTGTCGGGTCATTCAAATTAATTCCCTTTCAAACATCATTAATTCTTTAAGTGTTTCTAACTAGGAACACCAACCAAAATGTCACTCTTCACAAACTTTTTTACTTAAATGCCCACGCGAACAGTGTTATTTTCCAATCGGTCACGGGGGCAAGTTCGCTACTTGGTGTAGCGAACTCGGTTGCTGACGTGTCACATTTCTAGTGGATAACAAATACCAAGTTAAAAAAAAAAAAGGTATGAAATTCGCTACCCCGTGTAGTGAACTTGGTGTCCACTAGAAACGTGACACGTCAGCAAACCGAGTTCACTACACCGGGTAGCGAGCTTGCCCCGTGGCAGATTGAGAAATAACACTGTTCGCGTGACATTAGATAAAAAAGTTGGTGAAGAGTGACATTTTGGTCACTGTTCCTTCTAACTATATATAGTATAACAAAGTACCATAAAAATTTATATAAAAAAATACCATAAAAACTTAATTGATGAACGAGTTGATAACTAAGTATTCAAGGGTTTACTTTGGTCAAAGATTCAAACATTAGTCAAAATAAATTTTTGGAATTCTTCCGGTACCAACTACCCAATGCACCCTCTATTTTAATAAAAAGATAGTCTTAGGGGCTGTACACTGAAAATAAGGTGGCTAGGGAGGTTGTATGCGGATATATACCTCCAGGTTATCTACCAAACAAACTTAATTGATGCTACAAAAATATTTCTAAACTACCAAATATCGTGTATTTTAGGAGTATTTTTACATTTAGGTACAATTTGAACAAATATATTTAAAATTATAATAGATGTGCATAATCAATTCATGTAAATCTAAAGTGTACATTAAAAGATAAAATGTCTAAATTTATAAAGAAGATATGCATAGTTAATTCAAGAAGATTTTGATTTATAATTTAAAGGTTAAAAAAGTACAAAATTACATATTTAATTCTTTTAGGGATAGTAAATTAAGAGATTAAATTAATATTAAAAGAAAATACTCTAATTTATTTTATAGCGATTGATTTCAGGTTAGGAAAAATAAGGAGATGTTTAAATTATTAAGAAAGATCAAACAAAATTTTACAGAGAAGAACCATTCCATTTCACCTAATTTACAAAGATGCCTATATATATGAACAAATTTGCTAATGGTTATTATTACTTGTTAATGAGTGCCTATTTTCTTATTGAGTAGCTTATAGTTTATAAACGAAATTGTATATTATATACAGGAAATTAGAAAGCAATTTACAAATTACTATATATTACTTTTTGTTAAGTTGTCATTTGTTCACATTAACAATAAGCAATGATAAATAAAACTATATACTAGATTTATGGGGGGAAATTAAATATTGTTATTTTAATAAAAAAAGTTACTGAAAAATAGTTATTTTAAACCAATTTATGGATCTATTATACTCAGTCACGCTCAAAACACTCACACGATCACACCCTAGTGGCATGACCTAGAAGAGAGACACGTCTGATTTAGGCATAACCAGACACGCCTCATTTAGGTGTGACGTAGGAGATAGACAGCCTTATTTAGGCATGACCAAAAGAGAAAGAGAAGGGGCAATATGACGAAACCTATGTCTTCATTTGAAGCTCTGTGTTTTCGTGTGGGTGTGTGTTAGGTCGCACATCTCCCCTTCCTGGCATATTCAACTCTGAATTTTGGTCTTACACAAAACTTTCTTGTGGTTCTGTACTTATAAGATTCTGTTACTCATTTCGTGTGCTTGGATTTGAATTATCCATCTTGTTCAGAAACTCATCTCACAGATTCACCCAACACCCCTTCTTTCGAAGCAGTGGCGGAGTCACGTTGTGGCTTGCAGGTGCCTTGGTATTGGCTTAGTTAGCCACGTTCATTTAGCCACACTTAAAACGTAGCAAATTCTGTTTCAATTTTTAAAAAAATTAGCCACGTTTTGGTCATAGCGTAGCTATTTGGGTACTGACTGAATTTTTTGACACTTGCTAACATGTCATGGCTCCACTGTTATTACAAGTGATGATGCTGACATTCTAAACATATACGTGTACGTATGTGGTATGTGATTGTAGTCATTAGGCTAATAAAGATTATTAAATAAGATGATGGATACCCCCAAGACAATTTAACAACATCATGTATCATAATATATATTCATGCTAATATCTAGCTAGTTGATGGGTATGAATAATAAGTCAGCAAAACTTAATGGACCCAGACCAAAACTGAACTATGAATTATAAAACCATTGATTTCGAATGAAACATGAAATTAGAAGTGTGAAGAAAGTGCTGCAACAATGTAGCGCTGGCTATGACGTTGGTGATGGGCCAACTGGTAGTCCATTTCATTTGGGTCCTAGCTGAGACACCTACTTCTTTCTCTTTGCTTTGTCGTCCTTCATTTTGTTTTTATTTAGAATTTTATATCAACTGCTAATTTTTTTTTTTTTTGTCTTTATTTCTTCTTCTTTTTTCAATAACTTTATTACAATTCTCACCCTTTTTTTCTTCTTTCCTTTTATTCAAAAAAAAAAATAAAAAAATTCTCCTTTAGAAGCAAATGTTTTTGGTGATATTAAAAAAAAGAAAAAAAGGTTTAGCCGACAGCCCAGATCCTTTAAGTTAAAGTGTTATTGGGCTTTTAACACAATTATGTTTTTGGACTCTTTTAATTCATGTATTTGATTCAGAATGGGAATTGGCCTTATAGGGTAACATGGAAGTTAGTTGTCATCTCTAACATGGAAGTTAGTTGAAGGCTCATCTCTCTCTCTCTTCGTCCCTGACCTCCTCTTATCATAATATACATGTTCATTTACTAAAAGTAAAAATAAGTGGAACTTTATGATATTATTCGTAAAATAGTGAGTAGAATAAATATAGTTAGATAATATTTTTTTAAAAGTATTGAAATTTTTTTCCCCAAACTCTTCAAGTGTTTTTCTTACGTTCTTTTATCCCATGTACATAAAAGAAATAAATAAAGAATACATTTAGCGTACATTTTTTTTAGTAGTGGTTGAATATTTGAATATTTTTATTTTTTATTAGAAATTTGTGGTTAATCAATATAAAGAATTTTTTTCTTGCAAAAAATATTGAAATAAAAAATTGTTTTTTTAAAAAAAGATTTTAGAACTTTTCATGAAATTTGTAAAAGAAACAATAAACCTAAAAGTATTAACTAAAGATGTTTTCAAAAAATATTGCTCTGACGTCGACATAGGATAGATGATAGCGAGTATCCTTCTAATTTCTCAAGTCTTTTTCTATAAGTGTGGCTCTTGCACTTCTACCACCTTACACTTCTCTATAGATATATACGGGCCTACGGCGCTAGTTTCTTCGAGTTTTTTAAAGGCAACTTTTTATGTAAAAGATTAGTAAGTGGAGATATTCTAACTACTAAAAACTCTTACTACTAATTTATTACCCATCACATCACCGTTAGATCAGAGAGAGAATGTTAAAAAAAATTTGAAGAGAAAATATGTGAATTTAATGGTGATTAGATTGGTAGTAAGTTGGTAGAGAAAATTTTTATTAATTATGAAATATGTTTATAAAATATACAATGGTTTGATAATTTTTGTTCAAAAAATAAAAATTTAAGAAAAAACAATTTTACGGTTTTTTATTTTATTTTAAATAAGTAACTTTTAAAAAGCGTTATATGCAAAATTAACATTTCTTTTTGAAGTTTAAACAAAAGCACTCAAGATCTCTTCAAATATATAAATTTAAGTTTATGTTTAAATTTTTTTATGTAAGACATTTTTCAAATAAAATACTTTAATTTAATAAATAGAGGAGGTTATCACTACTAGAAAAGTGGAAATTTTCGACGGAAATTTTCGACGGAAAATATTCCGTCCAAATTAAAGACGGAAATTTCAACGGAAAATGTATTTCGTCGATAATTTTTGACGGAAATTAAGTTCCGTAAAAAATATTCGACGGAATTGTGATTCCGTCGAAGATTTTCTACGGAAAAAGAATTCCGTCGAAAATAATTTGAAAACAATAAATCAAAATGAAATTAATTTAATGATATTTCGACGGAATTGTGATTCCGTCGAAGATTTTCCACGGAAATGAAATTCCGTCGAAAACAATTCAAAAAAAAAAAATCAAAAAAGAAATTAATTTTTATGAAATCTTCGACGGAAAAATGATTCCGTCGAAGATTTTCCACGGAAAGGTAATTCCGTCGAAAATAATTCCAAAAAAAAAAATCAAAAAGAAATTAATTTTTATGAAATCTTCGACGGAAAATGATTCCGTCGAAGATTTTCCACGGAAATGGAATTCCGTCGAAAACAATTCCAAAAAAAATCAAAAAGAAATTAATTTTTATGAAATCTTCGACGGAAAATGATTCCGTCGAAGATTTTCCACGGAAATGAAATTCCGTCGAAAACAATTCCAAAAAAAAAATCAAAAAGAAATTAATTTTTATGAAATCTTCGACGGAAAATGATTCCGTCGAAAACAATTCAATAAAAAAAATCAAAAAATAAATTAATTTTTATGAAATCTTCGAAGGAAAATGATTCCGTCGAAGATTTTCCACGGAAATGGAATTCCGTCGAAAACAATTCCAAAAAAAAAATCAAAAAAAATTAATTTTTATGGAATCTTCGACGGAAAATGATTCCGTCGAAAACAATTCAATAAAAAAAATCAAAAAAGAAATTAATTTTTATGAAATCTTCGACGGAAAAATGATTCCGTCGAAGATTTTCCACGGAAAGGGAATTCCGTCGAAAATAATTCCAAAAAAAAAAATCAAAAAGAAATTAATTTTTATGAAATCTTCGACGGAAAATGATTCCGTCGAAGACAATTCAATAAAAAAAATCAAAAAAGAAATTAATTTTTATGAAATCTTCGACGGAAAAATGATTCCGTCGAAGATTTTCCACGGAAAGGTAATTCCGTCGAAAATAATTCCAAAAAAAAAAATCAAAAAGAAATTAATTTTTATGAAATCTTCGACGGAAAATGATTCCGTCGAAGATTTTCCACGGAAATGGAATTCCGTCGAAAACAATTCCAAAAAAAATCAAAAAGAAATTAATTTTTATGAAATCTTCGACGGAAAATGATTCCGTCGAAGATTTTCCACGGAAATGGAATTCCGTAAAAAACAATTCAAAAAAAAAAATCAAAAAGAAATTAATTTTTATGAAATCTTCGACGGAAAATGATTCCGTCGAAAACAATTCAATAAAAAAAATCAAAAAAAAAAATTAATTTTTATGAAATCTTCGACGGAAAATGATTCCGTCGAAGATTTTCCACGGAAATGGAATTCCGTCGAAAACAATTCCAAAAAAAAAATCAAAAAGAAATTAATTTTTATGGAATCTTCGACGGAAAATGATTCCGTCGAAAACAATTCAATAAAAAAAATCAAAAAAGAAATTAATTTTTATGAAATCTTCGACGGAAAAATGATTCCGTCGAAGATTTTCCACGGAAAGGGAATTCCGTCGAAAATAATTTCAAAAAAAAAAAACAAAAAGAAATTAATTTTTATGAAATCTTCGACGGAAAATAATTCTGTCGAAAACAAGTCAATAAAAAAAATCAAAAAAGAAATTAATTTTTATGAAATCTTCGACGGAAAAATGATTCCGTCGAAGATTTTCCACGGAAAGGGAATTCCGTCGAAAATAATTCCAAAAAAAAATCAAAAAGAAATTAATTTTTATGAAATCTTCGACGGAAAATGATTCCGTCGAAAACAATTCAATAAAAAAAAATCAAAAAAGAAATTAATTTTTATGAAATCTTCGACGGAAAAATGATTCCGTCGAAGATTTTCCACGGAAAGGGAATTCCGTCGAAAATAATTCCAAAAATAAAAATAAAAAAAAAATTAATTTTTATGAAATCTTCGACGGAAAATGATTCTGTCGAAGATTTTCCACGGAAATGGAATTCCGTCGAAAACAATTCCAAAAAAAAATCAAAATAAAATTAATTTTTATTAATAATGAAATTTCGAAGCACGTGGCTGCAAAATAAAGTTTTTTCCTGCAACGAAAAACGACTACGTTTTGCCTTAAATCCCTTTTCTTTCTCTTTCTTTCTTTGTATTTGCTTTTCGGCTTCCTTCATCTTTTCATATTACACTTGCAATTTGCACATACGAATCACGTTTGATTTCTCTTCCACGGAGTTGAAATCTTGCTCATGATAAATAGGTTTTCTTCCTTGAATACTCCGTTGAAGACCCTTTTGATTTTCCTTTTCTTGGGTGTTCTTGGCTTCGAAGCATCTTGTTGACTTGCCACATTCACCACCGTTTCGCTCCACCGTGACCCATCACCACCGTGAAGCACCAGCACCACCGCCACGCTCAATGTATGTGATGTGGATTCCATTCAGACACACTGAAAGACAAGGTTAGATGTCTCTTCCTTTGCCCTGTTCTCGGTGTCATTTTTTGTTCTTTCTATTCTCCGCCTCAACTATATTCTTTCATTTTTGGCTTTCACCGTGCTTTATTTCCATGAAATTAATTTTCTTTCTCTATCTATTAGCTTTATATATGTGCTTTCATTTTTATATTGAGTGCATTTATTTGTTGTTTCAGAAGCCGGCTATGAATTTGACAAGAAAGAATTGATGGAATAATCATGAGTTTTGGGGGGCCACCTATGAAGGTTGAATCAGATGAAGAAGCAAGTGAACTTCTACGGAACATTGAAAAGGAGTCTGCCATAACAATACATCGAGAATTTCTTACCCCGTTTTTTTTCAATTTAAAATAAATTGTTGAAGATGCTTGAAATTTGCTAGAAAGTTGGCATGGTATATAATCAAATCACAATGTTCTTTGTTTTTCTTTTGTTTGAACCTTTGCCGTATTGAATAAAAGGGAAAATATAAATCACAATAGCTGAACTAGATTTCTTACTGCTTCGATGAAATTGTATGCGTACATTCCCTGTTATGATTTCTAACTTACAAGGATGGTAAACCAAGTGGTCTTCTTAGAATGGTACATTCCCTGTAGAGGCAAAGTCATCAGTATGTGTGCTGTCAATTGCACCACAACAATTAGAAAGGCCCTGTATATTCTCAAACTTGGACTTTATCACTTCCATGGTTGTTTCAGTTGAAGGCCAATAAGAGTATACTATATATCTAAATCATCATTTGGGTCCTATCGGAATCTGGCATCTCATAATCTGAATCACGAAATGGGTGTTGTCTCATTGCTGCTCTCTTCAAGTGATCTTCTACCATCATAATTTTGTATTGGTCTACCATTTCCTAGAAGAATAAAGAGTATAAGAGTATCTCCTTCTGATGCATAAAGAACTGTATACACTATACAGTTTTTGAACTTGGAAAATTCAAGGTTGCTCTTAAAAGATATTCCTATCTTGAGGAATTGATATATTTATGTGTCTCTGTTTGCCTTCATCAATGGCAGCAACCACCACCTTCATCAATGGCAGCAACCACAGTAGCAATGGCCATGATCAATGCAAAGTGCTTGAACGCTGGTTCACCAAAGTTCCCCAACCCCACCAAGCTTATCACATCAAATCCAACCTCCCTCCTATCCCTTCAGAACCTACCAAATGGCCTGGCCACGAAAAAAGAAACTGAAAACACTAAACTTTCCACTTCCATAGCAGGGACAGCAATAGCAGGAGCAATTTTCTCAACCCTTGGAAGCTGTGACCCCGCTT
Source organism: Gastrolobium villosum (assembly GCA_032173675.1). Lineage (NCBI taxonomy): Eukaryota > Viridiplantae > Streptophyta > Magnoliopsida > Fabales > Fabaceae > Gastrolobium > Gastrolobium villosum. The sequence continues at coordinate 282,674 of JAVKPL010013628.1, read as the reverse complement.
TTGCTGCACAGCAAATAGCTGAAATAGCAGAAGGAGATAACCGTGGCCTGGCACTGTTGTTACCCATAATTCCAGCCATAGCTTGGGTTCTGTTCAACATTCTGCAGCCAGCACTTAACCAAATCAACCGCATGCGTAGCACCAAAGGGGTTATCATTGGGTTGGGTCTTGGTGGGTTAGCAGCTTCAGGGTTGGTGTCAGCACCAGATGCATCGGCTAGTGATGGTATATAATTATTATCAATAATCAAGCCAACTTTATTGTGTCTATCTGTTGATGTGGTTACTGTTAATCACATATCTGTTTGTTTACAGTGGTGGCTAGACTTTTATCCTCTTCTTGCTGATGAAGACAAGCCAATTGAATGTACACAACTACATGTTAAAAAATGGTGCAGAATATTTTTTTAATGTGGCCCGCGGGCTGGCCCTAACCCGTTGGGTTATATGAATTTTTGGCCCGTGCGGGCCGGTTAATATGTGGGCTGTTTGGCCCTGTGGGCTTTTTGGCCCTGGCCCGCGCGGGCTAGGGCCTAACGGGCCGGGGTGGCCCGTTTTGACAGCTCTAGATTCTAGTTGAATATAAGATCCTTAAAAATAATTGAAGATCTGTTAGAAAATTCTAAAATTTTGACAATAACAAAGTAATTCTTAAATAACATAATCTTCCAACATGCTTCTTCTGTCGGTATCACAGAGGTCCATAATTTCCATTATTACCTAGACTTCTTCAATCAAACTAATCAATCACTTTTATCATGTGTCCAGGAAAGCATAGGAATGAAACATTTCAGCTAAAAATATACAGCAGAAGAAAGCAAAGAGATGGTATGTCATTGCTAAAACAGAAAGAAAGAAAAAAAAGCAGCAGAAGCGTGCACGAGGTACAAAAATCCAACACATGAAAATCTTCTAATACAAAAAACGAACATTAATAGCACTTGAAAAATATTCTTAAGTTTTGCAGCAGAAATAGTTGTAGAGTTAAATTTCAAGCTTCCCTAACAAGATACAAAGAGTACTTGAGAGAGGAATTTGATCCATCTCTTCCGACAAGATACAGAGATTATACACTTCCACTGAGAATTAGTAACCACTGATCTCAAACTTCCCCATCTGTTGTTCTCTCCGTTCTATGAATCACTTTCTCCTGTAGAAAAACATAGCTAAATGGGTAGCCCCGTGCTTTACTACTGGTTTAATGTCTTGTGATACGCAACCTGCAAAAGCATTATAAAAAAAAGGATTTATATGCACATACAAATGCAAAGTGAAGTGATAGAAAGTTTGCATATTAACTAATTCACCTTTTCCCAGCCAGTACTGTGCCAAAATAATTCAGTAAAGCTAGAACTTATCAAATGTATATAATATATATCTGACACTTGTTCCCATGTTATATGTCTTTACAAGTCTATTATTTAAGAACGTATTATCAATGCTAGAAGCTTATCCCAATTATGATTAATTTGAACAATGGTCTGAACAGATACAAGACACTTCAAATTGGGTGCTTACAGATGTTGAAGTCTTCAGCAGCTCTCTTATGGCCATTGTTGCATAACATGAAGCAGGAAGAGTAAAGCTCAATTTGAGAGCAATATGGGAATCTTGAGAGCTAGAACCACCACCAGATTCATCATGTGGTAATATTACTTCCTCACCTTCAATCTCATTATAATCAGTCTCAAGCTTTGCACCATCATCAAAGCTCTCTAATTGTCTCACGCAATCAGAGGCTTCTTTTGGTGCACCCACTGGTTTGACATTGTTTATAGGATTAGACTTGCCAATTTTGTCTAAATCTGTCTCTACCAATGGTTTATTACTATCAGTATAAGTAAGTAATTCCCTGCAATGACAGACAACTCTACCAATGGTTTGACATTGTTTGACCATTGGTGAGCACATAGATTGTGGTGGCACTGCAATGGAACCTGGAAATGGAGGAAACAGTCTCGGCAACAACTCTAATCTCTCCTCAAAACAACGTTTATGGTGGACACATGAGCTACATGAGCGCTTTGTTGATGCTGTGTCACAACTTGGCGGGCCAGATCATGAGTATTTTCTCCTTGTTTTTGGTTAACTGGAAAAAAAATTCTCTTGTTTTCCTACCCAAACATAAAACGATTTATTCAGCGAAATGAGAACACTAAGTTTTTTAGCAGATTATAAAATAAAAGTGCCTAGTTCTCACCAATTTACATTTGTTGCTGGAGATTTCTTTGCTGCGTGTCACCTCTGATTTTTGAAGTTTTAGTAATCTCCCTCTTTTCTCTGTGTATGTGCACATGCATAAGTAATCATTTTCATGCAAAATTGCGTCAGATGGGCATGCAGCATGACTACCAGATAACTTATTGGGTGATCAAATGAGAATTTTCTTTGTATGAATTCATGAGATAATGTAAAAAGTAACATTTGAATAATTGATTATATATGTTGATCAGATGTCTAATACTTATGTTGGCTAGATATCTTAATGTTGGATGAAGAATTTATCAAGCTTCTAAGCACTATTTTTTACATTGTTTATCATAAAAAGTATTTTAAATTTCTAACTATTCTTTATCCTAGGTGCCACTCCCAAAGGTGTCCTCAGAGTTATGGGTGTACCAGGCTTAACTATTTATCATGTCAAAAGCCATTTACAGGTAATATGAACTTCACGCCCTCTTAACTTTATTCCTTTGTTCTCATTTGTTAACCATCTCATATGCTTTTACATGCTAGAGTGAAATTTACACCAGTGTTAACAATTTATAAATTTCATCTATTTTAGCATGTTCAATGCCTCAAAATGTTACTGGGAAAAATATGTGACTTTTGTACCAAAAGATCTTGATTGTTTATTGAGTTCTGGTGATATTGAACAAAAAATGAATAAATGACTGACTTGTGGGCTTGTCTGTCTGCAGTGGGATGCAGATTACTGAAGCACTAAAGCTTCAAATGGAGGTGCAGAAGCGACTACATGAACAAAGAATTTATGTCGAAAATTTTCGACGGAATTTGTTTTCCGTCGAAAATTATTAAAATATTTTTCGACGGAATTTCATTCATTTTCCGTCGAAAAATTTCGACAGAATTTATTTTCCGTCGAAAAATATTAAAAGATTTTTCGACGGAATTTCATTCATTTTCCGTCGAAAAATTTCGACAGAATTTATTTTCCGTCGAAAAATATTAAAAGATTTATCGACGGAATTTCATTCATTTTCCGTCGAAAATTTTCAACAGAAATTGTTTTCCGTCGAAAATTAATACAAGATTTTTCGACGGAATGTCATTCATTTTCCGTCGAAAAAATTAGACGGACTTATTTTTCCGTCGAAATTTTCCACAGAAATTATTCCGTTGAAAAAAACGACGGAAATAATTTCCGTCGAATTTTTTCGACGGAATCTCTAATTCCGTCAAAAAATTTATTACCTACGACGACTTATTCGACGGCTTCTTTTCCGTTGAAAATTCCGTCGAAAATGTCATTTTCGACGGAATTTTTATCATTTTCGACGGAATTTTTCCGTCGAAAAAAAGCATTTTCTAGTAGTGTATATTTATAACATCTTTTCTCTTACAACTCTTTTATGACTGTTGGATCAAAATAAAATCAATGGTTACAAAATAATAATAAATAAGAGTTGTGAATTTAATTTGGATTCAATAAGTGATTGTAAATTTGTGTAAGGGAATTTCTCTCTAATAAATAAGGGAGAGGTTATATTTATAACCAAATAGTTTACAAACTCTTAGAAACATATCTTAACCGTTGATTTCTGCCAATCAACGATTGTCATTTATCGTGAATTAATAATTAATTAATTAATTTAATTTGTGAAAATCTTAACCGTTGATCGACGGAAATCAACGATTAAGACATGTTTGTAAGAAATTGTAAACGAAAATAAATTGTAAATATAACCTTCCCCAATGAATAATAGTATAACTTTATCAGTTTTTTAGTTCTACAATATATAAATTATTATCTAATCAATTCAATTGTCTTCAAATGCCAATAATCACTGTCATTCTTTAAATAATGATAGATTTTTGTCCTTTTTTGGTTCTACAATACTAAGAGGTCCTTTGGTTAAACTTTTTCTAAAAGTAACTTTTACCACTTCTTTATTTTAAAAGTATTTTTTATAAAAGTTCAAGCTATTTATATTTTTATAAAAATATATTGTTTTTGAAAAAAATATTTGGCTTTTGACTTTTATTTTTCTGAGAAGTTAAAATTTTTAGCTTCTGAAAAAAGTAAATTTTTGACTTTTTTTGTGACTTCTCTTTTTTAAAAAAGCAGACATCCAAATTAACAAAAACGAAAAGTGTTTTTTTCTTGAAAAAAAAGCAAATTTTAAAGAAAAAAAGCTCATCTAAACGGGCCCTAACAATTGTTATCTATTCAATTCAATTGACCATAATAATTTGGCAATCGTGCTTCAATTATCAACAGCTGTAGCACATGAGAACTAACCAATTATCCTGTTTAGTATGGCAATTAGTTGTTAAATACTTATATGTAATAAACTTAACCAATTAGGTACAAAGTTTGGAGCAAAAAATTGTTATTCCATTGAATAAAAATGAAATAGGGAACTCTCAAGGGTAGCTCAGCTCGCAGCTGAGCTCCCAACAATTTGCAAATTCTTCGAATAAAAAATTATTCTTATTTTTTTTAGTGATGAAGTTCAATGAAATGAAATGAAATAATGAGTTTGTTTTTTTTTCTTCTTTTAAAAACAGCGCAAATGGAATGGCAATTCAAAGCTCGCCGTTTCGTTGTCAAAGATTGTTTGGCTGAACTGGTTGAAGATATTAACAAAGATTTTACATCTATTATGTATCCAAAAAAGAAAAAAAAGTCACTAGACGTAATTTTCAGTGTATATAGCGTATACTTTTATTTGCCTATATCACGAGCATAAAAATCCCATTTGAGATTCGCACTAATTTTCTTTTTTAAGAATAGAAATAAAACAATATTTTCACCGAAATAAAATAAAAATTTTATTAACAAGTGTCAATCTCTAGGACTACAGGCAAAATAATATTTTAGGTAAAACTATATTCTGCATTGTATAAAAATAGAAAAAAAACTATAATCTGCAGGGAATATTCTTACTTTTGTTTGTTGTTGAATTTTTTTTATCTTTTTTCATATGGTCACGTTCATATAACAATAAATAGTTTTTTTTTTAGCTTTTACCAACAAAAAAAAAATAGTTTTTTTAGAAATATGCATAGTTCAGTTAGGTTTTTTTTTTCCCGGAGTAAATAATTTCGTTTGGAGAACTAAACTGATTTATTTTTTTAATCAGTTCAGATTGGTTATAACTTGTTGAGCGGGTGTATGTTGCACAGACACCAAAAGCGTATATGAAACACAACACGATATGACATGCCGATATGTTAATTTTAAAAAATATTAGATTTTAATATGTTAGAACACGTTTTGATATTAAATAATATTTTTAATAGGGATGAGTTATTCTGTCTACTTCCATTTTGCCTACTCTTTTATTACCGTTCGATTACAATCTAATTCAACGATCCATATTTGCCAAATAAAATAAACTATTTTCCTCCTTTCTCCTCACTTTCTCTCTCCTCCCCTTTCTCTCTTCCTCCCCAACCAAGATTGAAAAACTCCAATAACCAAAATCATTGATATTTTTCTATCGCTAGGTTTTTCTGCCTGCTTGGTTATTTTTGCTATCAATATATTACCAAAATATACTACCAAACTACAATCTCATCTTGCTAGGTTATTTTTGCTATCGCTGTACACCATATTCGGTACCGAGCTATCACTAGTTCTTTGGCTGGGAAAACCGTGGGCATTTCTTGAAGAATCTTTTTTGCGTTTCATAATATTTTATGAATAATGGACTTAAAAGAAATGTAATTTGTGAATCCCTAATTACCCAATTCTTTGATATATTGCTCCCAATTTCACGAAGCTCTCGGTTCAAATTCGATGAGAAGTGAAGTTCTTTGATATATTTTCAAAACCATGAATCCATACACTGGGAAAACCGTGGGACATTTCTTCCGACACTCCCCGACACTCCAACACACGTTATAAAAATTCAAAAAAAGGTTTAAAGGTTAATTGCGTTGAGTTTTTAGTTCCAACTATTATATTTGTTGGATTATGATTACTATTTTATTGAATTTAATATAAATATTTGAAATGTAAAATTTATGAATATTATAAGTTTAGATTCATTTTTTATTAAATTATTGAATATTAAATATAATATACACCACATAAATTAAAAATATTATTTAATATCAAGACGTGTCCTAACGTGTCGAAATTTAACATTTTTTAGAATTAACGTGTCGGAGTGTCGTGTCGTATATATTTGTCAAAATCCATAGTCCATACACGATAAAAAGGAAGGGATTCAAGGACAGGTTCGACGAGGAAGAGAGAAATGGGAGGAGAGAGAAAGGGTGTGGGAGAAAATGAGGAAAAAGAAAGGGAGAAAATAGTTTATTTTATTTGGCAAATATGGACCGTTGGATTAGATTGTAATCGAACGGTAATCAGAGGGATAGGCAAAGACAAACAAAATGAGAGTAGGCAGAATAACCCATCTCTTTTTAATATATATAATATAGTTTACATTTAATACATATAGCAGTACATAATAAATTTATAACCAATCAAATATTTAAATTCCATAACATAAATATAAAACAAAAATAATTTTTCATGCCTTGTTTAATGTCAAATTTCATAATAGAAAATATTTGATTTATAAATTAAATTTACTTAAAATAAATAAAATAAAAAATTGGATTAAAAAAATGTGTCAAAAAACGTTCACAGCTTGTCAACGCATATTAGAACTTGTCGATGCATCTTAGAAGTCAATTCAGAATACAAATGAAAAGTATGAAAAAATTGAGGAAAAAATATAGATGATACTAGAAATTTTTAAAAATAAATAAAAATAAAGATAAATAAGAGAGGAAATTCATAAAGAAAAAAGAAAATAAAAACTAAAAAATAAAGATATAAAAATGAAAAAGAAGATAATAAATAAATAAATAAATAAGAGAATAAAAATAGAGAGAAAAAAAATCAATTCTAAAAATCAATTCTTTTAAATGCAATGCACTTCACTTCTTTTGATTTTTTTCATACACTTGTGATATTTCTCTCTCTTCTCTTTTGTAATAGCTTTTTTTTCGGTTTTATAAGAGTTATGTTATAGGAAAAATAATTGTGTTATGTAATAGATTCGTTTTGTGTGCCAGAATTTTTTTACTGCGGGCCCCACAAAATATTGTGTGTGTTGGAAATTTTTTATGATCATGTTAAATAATAAATGATAAACTTTATATATATATATATATATATAACAGAAGTATTTTTCCTTTGAATTTTAATGTCCGTAGTAGGTGAAATGTTTGATGCATATGAGACCTGCACCCAAAAGCCCAAACCAATTTCATTAGAGGTTATCTTATTGCCCAAAAAAATAAAATTATATTATTGTTTAATAATGATTTTGTATTTCAATTTTTTTTTACAAAGTCAATATATAAAAAAAATGTTAGTTGCACAATAATTATGAAATAAATTTTAAAATTTTCAAAAAAAAAAAGATTGAATTTAAAAAAAATTCAAACCAAATAGATGATTACACAATCAAACGGAAGAGACTCGATCAAATAATTTTTACTTCTAAAATCAATCCAATCCAAAACACCAACATCCCTATTCTCTGGCCCTATTAAGTTCAATAACCATGGTCATATTTTATAATGTGACAAACCATTCAAATAAAGGATTTTATATTTTTTATAATATATGAGATGAGCCTTTTTATATCATAAAGATAAAAATCATATAAAACTTATATATTAGAAAAAATTACATGTGATACTCATATCAATACAAACTTTTCTATTTTTTATTCTCTTAAGAAGTATAAAACCAAAAAATAAAATAAAAGCAATAATTTACTAGTTGGCGTTAGAAGGCTGACTCAGAAAGGAAAGCTGTATCCTGAAAAGTAATTTGTGTCTACTATGGATTTGGCTATACATGTACGAACGAAGGCTGAATCATCAATGACCGTGAATTCAAAATCGAAAATGGCCCTTTCAGATTTTACCCACACGCTCATAACTCACAAACAAGATATATAGTATCTACTCAGCACCCCCCATCGCCCACACATTAATTAAAACTCAACGACACCATATCATCCTTTTTACTTTTCAATTTTCAATTCCAAATCATCGCTGTTGCCATCAACCATAAAAAAAAGTTCTCAACTTTTGAATTTCCCAGCTCAAATTCACTTGTTTCGCTTATTGGGTCATCTCCGAGCTATGCGTGGAGCTGAAGGTGAAGCTGCTGGTGGTGGTTTTGCCATCAGAGGCGGTAATATCTACTGGGGAAGAAAAGATGCCACTGATTTCAAAGGAATCGTTGTAATCTTTGCTTGGATTTCTGTTCCACACACCCTGTTACGAGATTTCGTTGATCTCTACTCATCTTTGGGTTGGAATTCCCTTGTTTGTTATGCCAATTATCTCTCCGCGTAAGTTTCTTTTTTTTTATATGAATTCTTACCCCTTTGTTTTTGGGTCATAATTTTTCTTATCTATAGGGTCTTAGCCATTTTTTTAAAAAAAATTGATGTGGTTGTTTGTTGTTTGAGAATTGCTTTGATGGGTCATAAAATGGAATTAATGTATCAACAACCTGAAAAAAATGGTGGGCTTAGTATTACAGGAGATGAAACACTGTAAAAATCAGAGCTTTCTTGCACAATTTGAACTGAAAAAGCTTGGCTGTTGCATAGTATTTCTTGGTCATGGAAAGTATAATCATGTATTTTTTGGTTACTCGTGCCTTTGGTTCTTTGGGTTATCAATAAGAATTATTGCATTTCGGAGGTAAATTTAGTTCTTCTAATTAGAAGCTTTTGCGGCTTTATAATCTTGACATAGTTTTATTCTGGATGATTTTGAAGTTTCTGTTTCAAAATGTTATACCTCTGGGACAGAATAGTTGCCTTTTTTCTTGGGATCTATTTATTTTTCATTTTTCTATGAGCTAGAGAGAGGCATGCACATACATGTGGGGCCTTTTTTTTCCGGCATATTTACTTGATTTCAAGCTTGTGAGAAAGCTTTTATGAGCTGCATGTCATGTTTGCCTTACCATGTGGAATGATAGTATAAGTTTGGCTTGGATGATTCTTTACATGTGAAAGTAGCAGATTGGTATTTAGTATCAAGCATTTAATCGTATGTTGGCACCTTTTCTCAGAAGTAGGTTTTCATCGTCCATTAATTATTTCTCTCCGGGTTGGGAAGAAGAAGAGAGATAATATTTATGATGTTGATGGATAGTTGGTGGAACTATATGTTGACTTACTTTATAAACTTTAATAAGTTTAATTAGAGGGGACCATGTACTGAGAATAGAGTAAAAAAGTTGTTCCATTTTGAGTGGGCAAGCAATGTATGTCTATCTTACACAGATTTACAAATCAAGAATATGGGTGGATTGGAGAGGTGTAATTATTGTTCTTATTGAATTCATACCACAGTTTAATGTTGAATCTTGTAAGGCAGCTATGGATTTAGCTGCAAATAAGGGAGGTTTGTGCTCCTATTTTGATACATAGGGAAATATCAGAGTTGTCTGAATATACATGTCCCTACATCTTACATGTGTCGGGAAGCTTTTATTTCTGGTTGAAGTGCTGTACAAAGTTCAAATTGTTTTACTTCAGGCACCAAAAAATAAATAAAAAATAAGTAGTTCTACTTCCAGTAGGTTAATGAGATTTATAATGGAAGGATTACTGTGATTTTAAAAAGAAATGTCAGGACAGTAAAGCATCAAATATTACTAATATCCAGTAAGAATATATTAAGTACACTTGTATTACGCCTAGTGTTGTATTACCCTAAATCCTTTTCTGCCAAAATACTTAAGATACATGCTCGAGTGATGACCAACTAAATAACTGTTGAGATATACTATTTTGTTTTTTTATTTTGTTGGTCGCAGGTCACATACTTATTATATTTGTACTCATCTTACCTTATTGGTTGGTTGCATGATACTGATGGAATTTTTATATCACAATTCTCCTCATGCAGATTCCACGATGAAAGTGCCTTGACATTGGCATTTTGTGTTCTTGATGAACTTACTGAGGTTAGTTTTAGAAATTGGAAAACATGCTAAGATTTATATTGATGCTCTTACATGTAAATTTAGAAATCTCTTAATAATGATGTGGCCACAAATATCTGGGTATCATTTCTTAGCTTTATGTCATAGGTTTTAAGCAAAAAAATTCCTTTGGAGTATGCAGGAGCTGACAACTAGGTCCTGTCCTGTCGTATTTGCTGCTTTTTCTGCTGGGTCAAAAGCCTGTCTGTACAAGGTATTTCAGGTAATTTTAGGCGTCCAATCTTATCTTTGGTATGGAGAATATTAAAGTTTGAAGTATTGTATGTCCTTTTGGAGTATAAATGCCCATTTTAATCGCTTTTAATATTAATGCAGCTTATTGATGGAAGATGTGAAGCTCCGCCCTACTTGGTAATGCACTTCTCCAATAAAAAAATTATGAATTCTGTCTTTTGTTCAGTCTGTGCTTGTTTTCTTCTTTGATTGATGGTGTCTTAATCTTTATGATCATCTTGAAATTCACTAGTTATTGATTTATTTTTTGTAGCGTAAATATCAATTGCTTAGGAACTGTGTTTCTGGACACATATATGATTCTGGTCCAGTAGATGTTACAAGTGATTTTGGCTTCCGCTTTGCTCTACATCCTTCCATTGCAAAAGTGCCTGGACCATCAAAGCTTGTTTCTTGGGTAGCAAAGTCTGTTGCTTCTGGTTTAGATGCTTTATACCTAACTAGATTTGAATCCCTAGCTGCTGAACATTGGCATGCTTTATATTCTTCTGTTGTAAGTATCTATCTTGACAACCTGGAATCTTAAGTATGTTTCTTTTTTTATTCTTGATTATTTTAAAATGACTCTGATTTCGTTTTTGTCTTTAGAATCTTGGAGCTCCATTTCTAATTTTCTGTTCTGAGAATGATGATCTTGTTCGATACCAAAGTATCTATGATTTTGCCCAACGTTTACGCAATCTCAATGGTGATGTCAACCTCGTAAATTTGAGTAGCTCCTCTCACGTCGGTTTGTCTGAGACCCATTTTAAACTATATCGTGGCAAACATAAACCTATTTTACATGATTATTATTATTATTATTATTATTGTCATTTGTTTCAGGTCATTACAAACATCATCCAATCCAATATAGAGCAGCAGTGAGCCATCTATTGGAGAAGGCTGCTTCAATATATTCGCAAAAAGTGATACTTGAACGAGAAAGAACCGGTATGGATGGTTCGCACGATGAGATATCTGAGTTAATCTGTGACCTGCAAAAGGTGGCAATTAATTCAAATAAGAGCCTTAGAAGAGTTGCACTAGGGCCAACCGATCACTTCTTTTTGCCTAGTTCAGCGGGACATTACAATGATAGACAAACCGGGACTCCACAAGATGAACAGAAGGAAAAACCCGTTTGTCTGCCCAGCTCCCCAAGCATCAGTGCTCATAGTGTCCTTGGCCAATTTCTTTTTGATGTTTGTGTCCCTAAGAATGTTGAGGGTTGGGATGTGAAGTTTTCTGGGAATCTGAATGGGAGGTTGTGTCCTTCAGCTCCTAGGCATTCACCTTTCAGAGGGATTAAACGCATCGGTCGCTCCAGGTTATGAAAGTTGTTGTTATATCTGACTTGGGGGGATAACTTTTTTGAAAATCAGCAATTTTCCAAGACATTACTGGAAAATATGATAGATTTTGGTGAAACAATGTGCTGCTATATCTGGCAGGGGAAGTGTAATGGTTGCAATGGTCAAAAACTGTTAGTTACTCGGCACTTTGAGAATATGAGGACTGATATGGATAAAAGGTTGCTTGAGTTCCATCCCATCTTAGATAATATTTTCAATGAACTTGTAGTACATATTACACCCACTTAAACCAAAAACACATCCATTCACTAAGATCATTTACAGTTATTTGACAACTTCTTCATAAATGCTGTTAGGTGAGTGGATGTGGGTTTAGTATGTACTACAAGGAGTACTGAAAATATTTTCTGCCTCTGATCACCCTTAAGAATAAACGGGTGATCATGACATAGAGCTTAATGGTTGATGCTTGGCTAGGGTGACTATTCACTGTAATGGCATGAAATGGGATATACTGTGTACTCTAAGGTATTTGTAACTGAAGGTTGGCTAGCTGGTTATTATGAAAATAGCTGTAGCCTGTATATATATTATTTATACACTTCTGAGGGAATAAAATATATCATGTTTGAGGTTGGAAACTTGTTAATTATACATGTTTTGTTTGTTTATAGGAGTTTTGCATCCCGGGAACACTATTTTTTGGTGGAAAGTTAAAAATCTGGGTAGGAGTGTTCATAAATGATTTAATCTAATTGATAAGAATATAAATGAAAAATTAAAAGTTGAATGAATTGAAAATTGAAAAATTGAAAAATTGAAAAATTGAAATTTTGAAAAATTAAGGGCCTTTTTTGATTTTTGCTTGTGTAAACAGTTATATTTTTATTTGATTGCTTTACAAATTTATTTTTCATGATTTGTTTTTAGAATAGAAAATTGAAAGACAGATTTTAGTTGATTTTGTTCTCTATAATTTGATCTTATGAATTATTTATTTTCACTTAAAACCAGGTTGACGCCGCTGCAAATCATTGACTCTACTATAGTGTCATTGCTATTTTTCCCATTATTTTAGTATTTTCAAGCTTTTAAAATTTATCAGAGGTTTTTTTTTTTATATTTTTCATATGTAAAATAATTCTAAGAAATAAAATAAAAGGAGAAACAATCTATTGTGAAGATTTTTGCTTTTTAAAGCCAAAAAGCTTAATTGCCCCCATGCAGGATCGAACTACAGACCTTCAGTTTACAAGACTGACGCTCTACCACTGAGCTATAGGGGCGATTTTGACCAAGCGATTAACGAAAGAAGTTTAATTATTTAATTTATCTAATTCAGACTGGCACGTCTAAAGGAGTCGATAAGAATAGTTTTCCTTTACGGAGGAAAAATAAATAGAAACTGTTTTTTTAATGGAAAACATCTTTATTCAATATCAACTTAATGTACAATTTATGCTTCAGGATTTCAATAATAATCTACCTTTGTCAGATATCTAATTAGGCATAACAAGATTTCTATTTGCTTTCACGAATCATTTCTATGATGTCACCTAAAGTTGTTGACTACCATAGTGATAAAGACCAACAGCAACCAACAAGTGTTCAATGGAAAAGGCAAAGTCAGATTCAGATTAATGCTTGAATTCCAGTATTATACGTATCAAATAAGGAAAAAGAAGAGTCTCAAGGTACTGAGTTGGCTAACAATGCCAATAACCCTCTATCTTTCAACAGAAATGTAAATCAACAATGGAAAATAAAGGCTGAATGAGAAAGATAGTTGTGAAGCAGTTAGAGAGGCTCCACTCTCTCCCAAGGTGCCAATTCCATTTTCTAGATTGAAGATATCCAATCCTTGTGCATTTCCATGCTATATATTTGTCCCTCCTCCACGTTCTCTTGCCTCTCCTTTTTCTGTTGTAACCAACTTGCTGAGTCAGCACATGAATCCTTGCCATTTGGGCTTGGGCCAGCAGCCCAAATTCTTCTATGTTTGTCTCTTTTATACACCTTAATGGGTTTAGAGCGGTTTGTATCAATACTTCCCCCCAATTTAAGCACCTTGTCCTCAAGGTGGAAGTGAGGGAATTGTTTATTGATGACATCAAAGGATTCCCAAGTATTTTCGAAATCAGGGAGTTGGTGCCACTTGAGAAGAACTTGGAGATCGCCCCTGTTATCAGTTCGCCATTGGACCACTTGTTCCGGTTCCACCAGCAACTCCCAGTTTTCGGACAGCATAGGGGGTAATGGTTGGGCATGTGTCAATGGGGTGGTAGCCTTCTTAAGTAGTGAGACGTGAAAAACCGGGTGGACTTGGCAAGAGGTGGGAAGTTGAAGTTTGTATGCAGTTTCCCCAAACCTTTCCAAAACCTCAAAAGGGCCATAGAATCGAGGACTCAACTTCTCATTAACACGTCGAGCGATGGTTTTAAGTCTATAAGGTTGCAACCTTAAGTAAACCAAGTCTCCAGGGGCAAATTGGACATCCCTCCTATGCTGGTTGGCATGTCTTGTCATACGATCTTGGGCTTGAATCAGATTATGCTTCAAATCCAACAAAATCTGATCACGGAAGGCGAGGGAGTGAGAGAGAGCGTCTACTGCAGAAGAGAAATTTTCCCCCTTAAGAAGATGGGGAGGGTCTCGGCCATATAATGCTCTGAAAGGAGTCATTCCTGTAGCATCCTTATAGGTAGTGTTGTACCAAAACTCAGCCCAAGATACCCATTTGAGCCAATGTTTGGGCTTTGGGCTGCAAAAACAGCGCAGATAGACTTCAAGGCACCTATTCACCACTTCGGTTTGACCATTGGTTTGCGGGTGATAAGCCGTACTATAATGTAGTTTAGTACCGGCACTTTTGAACATCTCTGTCCAAAAAGAGCTCATAAAGATTTTGTCCCTATCGGAAACAATGGTTGATGGGAAACCATGAAGCCTTACAATCTCTTTAATAAAGAGCTCGGCCACATCCTTTGCTGTATAGGGATGTTTGATAGGCAAAAAATGCGCATACTTAGTGAAGCGATCAACAACAACTAGGATTGTATCAAATCCCATAACTTTGGGCAATCCTCCTATAAAATCCATGGAGATATCATTCCACACCTTGTCAGGGATGGGCAAAGGCTGTATTAATCCCGCGGGAGTCAAGTTTTGGGCTTTGTTTTGCTGACACACTACACAAGCAGCAACATAGTCCCTGACATTTCTCTTCATCCCCTCCCAATAAACCAGTCCCGCCAGCCTCTTATAAGTTCTGAAGTACCCAGAATGGCCCCCAAAGCTGGAATCATGGAACTCATAGAGCAGATCAGAGATGAACTTAGAACTTTTAGAAAAGACTAACCTGTCATTGTAATACAATCTTCCCCCTTTTAATTCGAACCCTTGGTGGGTCTCATTACCCACCAACAAGTCCTGTATAATCTGCCTCGTCTTGTTATCCCCATGTAGCTCCAACTCTAACTCCTCCAATGCTGGCAGCTGTAATTTGGTGATACTACACAACTGCATCTGGCGAGAGAGAGCGTCAGCAACGACGTTTTCCTTGCCCGGATAGTATTGGATCTCAAAATCAAATCCTAACAACTTCACTGCCCATTTTTGTTGGTCCTCGGTTAACACCTTTTGATCGGTAAGGAACTTCAGACTCTTCTGATCGGATTTGATAATGAAGTGCCTGCCCATCAAGTAATGTTTCCATTTTTGTACTGCGAAAACGATGGCCATAAGTTCTTTCTCGTAGACGGACTTGCTTTGGGCTCTAGGGGAGAAACCTTGGCTCAAAAATGCAATAGGCCTACTGTGTTGCATCAAGACAGCACCAATCCCTTTACCGGAGGCGTCGGTAACAACTGTGAAGGGATGAGAAAAGTCCGGTAAAGCCAGAACTGGTACATCACACATCTTCCCCTTTAATAATTCGAAGCTGCGTTCTGCCTCAACATTCCATTTGAAAGCGTCCTTCTTGAGCAAGTCAGTCAATGGCTTTGCAATCTTGCCATAATCTTGCACAAACCTCCTATAATACCCGGTAAGGCCTAGGAATCCTCTCAGGCCCTTTATATCCCTTGGTACCGGCCATTCTTTCATAGCTTGGACCTTCCCTGGATCAGCACTAACTCCCTTGGCTGAAATAACATGCCCCAGGTATTCCATATGACTTTTACCGAAGCTACATTTTTTTTTGTTGCAAACCAAGGAGTTGGACTTCAGTGCTTGGAACACTTGACGCAAATGCCCCAGGTGCTCGAAGTGACTCTTGCTGTATATCATAATATCGTCAAAGAACACCAGAGCAAATCTTCGTAAAAAAGGCCTTAAAACTTCATTCATGAGGGCCTGGAAAGAAGACGGTGCATTCGTTAAACCAAAGGGCATTACCAAGTATTTGTAGTGCCCTTGGTGCGTTCGAAAAGCCGTCTTAGGTATGTCTTCTTCTCGCATCCGAATCTGATGAAAACCGGACTTCAAATCCAGCTTAGAAAAAATGATTGATCCCCTAAGTTCGTCCAGCAACTCATCCACGATGGGAATGGGGAATTTATCTGGGACAATCAGCTTATTCAAAGCCCTGTAGTCAACACAAACCCTCCAACTCCCATCCTTTTTCTTGACAAGGATCATGGGGCTAGAATAGGGACTTGTGCTATGCCTAATTAGGCCATCATTGTGCAGCTCAGCCACTAATTTCTCTATTTCAGATTTTTGGTAATGGGGGTACCTGTAAGGACGTACATTTGGTACTTCACTCCCTGGCTTCAAATTGATGGCATGGTCTTGGTCTCTCCTCGGAGGCAGCCCTTTTGGTTTCTGGAACAAAACGGCGAACTCAACCAACAGATCGTCCAGTTCCACCCACTGTGTGTCTTCTCTCACACTTGGTTCTGTTTCGGATCTCAGAAAAAAGCCCTGACCCTGATCTTGAAGGGCCTTGACGATGGACTTCAAAGAGACCACCGAACGAGACAAGGATGGATCACCTTTGACCACCACCTCCCTGCCCTCTCGCATGAACTTCAGCGTCAAATCTTTGAAGTTAGCCTTAATCTCCCCTAGCTGAGTCAACCACTCTAAACCAAGAACAACGTCAGCCCCCCCTAGGTCGAAGACATACAGATCCTGAGTCACCTCCGTCCCTTGAAGCATAAGACGCACCTCCTTACACACTCCTTGGCAAGATACCTTGTGGCCGTCCCCTACCACAACGTCGTAGATCTGGGTTTCTGTAACAGGAAGCTTTAAACTCTGAGCCACTTCCCTTCGAATAAAATTGCTCGAAGCCCCGCAATCTACCATCACTATGATCTTCGACCCCGAAACCTCTCCCCAAACCTTGAGTGTTTGGCTGGAGGTCAGACCCAACAAGCTTTGCATCGAGAGTTGATGAAGCGTACCTTCCTCCTTCTCTACCGGATCCTCCTCTTCAGGCGTATCCGTGGCAGCCAACTGTTCCTCCTCTCGTTCGTCATCTTCGTCATCGACTATCAAAACATTTAGTTGCTTGAACGGGCATCGATGATTTGGATTCCACCTTCCGTTGCATTTGAAGCATAGGCCCTTCTGTTGTCGGTCCCTCATCTCCGCCTGCGAGAGACGGCGATTGTCGCTCGCCTGGCTCTCCGCCGCTTGGCCCCCATCGGTGGCTGGAATCGCTGTGCCTGGAGTTTTCTTCACCGCTTCGTCATTTTGTGCCCTAGGCACTTGTGACCCATTCATATTCTGATTAAATGAACCGGGTTGAGTATTGGGCCGACCCGCATTTGAAGTCCACGACCCGCTCCAGTTCCCAGCTCTATTGCCAATTGGGCTATTCCAATTCCGTTGGGCTGGGCCTCCTCGGTTTGGCCCATTTCCCATCCTCCCACCTGCCATCATCCCCTCTTCCTTCCAGGCATCATTTCGTCGCTCAATTTTCAGGGAAAACTTCATCATCTCGGTCAAGCTGATGGCGGAACTCATCATCAACTCCTCGCGTATGCTACTTCGAATACCGTTGAGCCACGCTCCCTTCAACAGCTCTTCGTCTTCAAACCGCAGCGCTCCGATGACTTTTTCGAACTCGGTTCTGAACTCCGCCACCGTCCCTACTTGCTTGAGAGTATATAATGCTCTGTAAGGGTTGTCCAGAGCTTCTGGCTGGAAACGACTCAACAGCTCCCTTCTGAAGAATTCCCAAGTAACGTTTGGGTTGTTTATCTCCCACCACAAATACCACTGTAATGCCTCCCCTTCTAAAGTCACCATTACCGCTGCCAACTTGTCCTCCTCTGCCATCCCATTAACGTTGAAGTACCTTTCCACCTTGTTTATCCACCCATAGGCATCTTCACCGTGAAATAAGGGAATCTCTAATCGCCTGGTTGCGGGAGCAACATGGTTGAATCTCCTCCCCCTCGCTCCAGTATTGTCTCCGTGGGACCCATCGTTCTCTTCGCTGGAGCCTCCCCGTCCTTGTCTCATCATTTCGTCTAGCCTTCGAATAATCTCCGTCATACCCGTCTCGCCTGCATCCATCCTTCTTAGCATCTCATCGTTCTGAGCTTCGTTCCTACGCAGCCTTTCTTCTAGGTGTTCCAATCGGTTTTCCATGTTTCGCGTGAAGACCATTCCACAGAGCTCCTAGATCGGAGCTCTGATACCAATTTGATAAAGACCAACAGCAACCAACAAGTGTTCAATGGAAAAGGCAAAGTCAGATTCAGATTAATGCTTGAATTCCAGTATTATACGTATCAAATAAGGAAAAAGAAGAGTCTCAAGGTACTGAGTTGGCTAACAATGCCAATAACCCTCTATCTTTCAACAGAAACGTAAATCAACAATGGAAAATAAAGGCTGAATGAGAAAGATAGTTGTGAAGCAGTTAGAGAGGCTCCACTCTCTCCCAAGGTGCCAATTCCATTTTCTAGATTGAAGATATCCAATCCTTGTGCATTTCCATGCTATATATTTGTCCCTCCTCCACGTTCTCTTGCCTCTCCTTTTTCTGTTGTAACCAACTTGCTGAGTCAGCACATGAATCCTTGCCATTTGGGCTTGGGCCAGCAGCCCAAATTCTTCTATGTTTGTCTCTTTTATACACCTTAATGGGTTTAGAGCGGTTTGTATCACATAGCTCGTGACTCCAAAAGATTATCATGCTCAAGTTTTTCTTTTTTTAAAAAGGAGGGAAAAAAAGACTAATTTTGGAACCAAGTTAACATTCCAATAAATTTACCAATCTGATTTCAACCCTCCAAGTTTTAAAAGCTGAAATGAGTCAAATAAACTAAAGACTGCAAAGTACAAACTGATCCTTGCCCCAATTATGTCGAAACCTCAAGAAGATTGGATTTCATGTTAACAGCCCAAACAAATTAAAAACTATAGCTGACCCCATTAAAATTACAAACTAAGTACCAAACTCCTTTAACACAAGTGGTAAGGAGTCTGGGCCCCTTAACCAGAGGTCTCAAGTTCGAGCCTGGAGAATGGAAAAAAAGGATTTGGTAGAGCCACCTCCGAAAGGGCCGGCTGGAAGATACCTTTGAATTTATTTTAAAAAAAATAAAAAATTACAAACTAAGCTCAATCTTCCTCCATATCACGTTACTACATTTCTATTTTCTAAGTAAGGCTCTTAATGAACCGAACAAGTCAGTGAATAATTTGAGACTCAACTTATTAACAAGCTTAATCAACTTGGTACTTGAACCATCAAATTTGGGCTCTTTAATTAGCTACTTGTTTTGCTTAAACATTGTGTCAATTGCTAAGACATCCTCAAAGTACTCATAATGAGCTCAACTCATGCCATTAACCCAAAGCAAGTTCCCTAATCGGCCATCATCTACTATTGAGGCCTGGGAAACATCATTAGATTCGTATAGGCCTTTGCTTGTAAAAAGCTAGGAGCATCATATGCATCACCATCATCTATCTAAGCACCCCTTTGTATCTAAACGTAATTGTAGTCTGTAGAGTTCTTTTTTGTAAAATTCAACTACTGTAATTTTAAGTTTAATTGGGTCATTTACAGTTTTTAACTTGTTTGGCATGTTAATATGAAATTCATAGCATAAATGGGATGGAGGAGGTTAGCATCTACTCAAACAACCACTTTTAACCACTGTGTCTGACATCCATTGGGTTGATTTTTTTCTTTTTCATGTCTAAATTTTAGAGCCAAATTTGCAGTCATTTGAACAGCTTTTTCAACTTGTGAAGTTTCAAAAAGCAAATAAAGGTGCTTTACAGTGTAAACGTAAACTTGATATACCTTATTCTGTTTTTCTTACTGATTTTTAACACTCACAATGGCATTATTAACCCAAAAATAAAAAAAGCATTGAGAATATTTCAGC
Organism: Gastrolobium villosum; assembly: GCA_032173675.1. NCBI lineage: Eukaryota > Viridiplantae > Streptophyta > Magnoliopsida > Fabales > Fabaceae > Gastrolobium > Gastrolobium villosum. Next base: position 262,543 of record JAVKPL010013628.1, on the reverse strand, counting down.
AATGATGTTGAGCTGATGCAGCTAATTTTTAGTATCATTTGACAACAATATGTGGACAAGAGCTGCTAGCTTAACTTCTTTCTGCATTTGAAACTGAGGGAATATCACATGTGTGAGATCATTTGACATGTGTTGTGACTTGTGACTCATAATTTGGCAGCTTGATGAAGGAAAGTTGGGTCCACGCTGACTACAACCTAAAGAAAACATATTCATTAGATAGTGTTGAAGAGTTACAAAATCAAAAATAGTACTGTATTTCTTAAGAAAGTAAATACCTTCCCAACACTTTTGCCTGAATGGAGATACTCAACAGCATCTGCAACAGAATGCAGGCCTATAAATCTCTTCGGATCAACACCAACCTGTATGAACAAAAGAGAAAAGTAAAGGAACACAAACTTTTAAAGCATGGCAACTGAGAAGGATAACAACTAACTAGCAAATACCAGATGAATATGCCGTTAATAAAGAATAATTTTATTGATCCATATATATGGAACACATAAAAATTACCTTTAGCTTTCCTGTGGAGTGAAGATTAAATAGTCGGTCAAGATGTTCTTGCCACATGTGACTATATTGCACCAGGAAAAAGCCAGCCTGAAAATTTGGAATTTTGTGTGACAATAAGAAAAGCAAATTGTGAGGAGAGAAAAAAAACAACTTTGTACAGGAGATTGTAATTCTTGGTATAAATTTTTTTAATTTAGAAACAATTAAACAAATACATGGTTAATGCGTTGCTCATACTACTACTCCAAAATTAGAACAATTTTGGCTAGAAATTCTTAAATTGTAGGTTAAATCCAAATTTGTAAGCCAAGAATTGAAAAACTAAGTATTTGTCGTTCCAATATTTCATCACTGTATGATCTGACTATAGGATTGAGGTTTAAAAGTTCATGTTCAACTTTCCTGACCATAAAAAGTTCAACTCCTGAATGAGATGGATATTCTTAGCTCCGTAAGCTACAAGTGACAGAATGAAAAAAACAAAGAACCAGAAACAACATAAAAGTAATGGCATCCTACAAGTGCATAACTCCATCATATTGTTACATACCACAGTTTGGCTCTTCGCCAAGATCTTCTCACACAATCCAGGGTAATTTGATGGCGTCCAACCATTATCTCCTTGATACTGATATAAATGAAAACAGCAATTATGAAATCAGTATTGTTCATTAACAATACATTTCTTAAGAGGACAGAGACAGCTTAGTGCAATTTATAATCCAAGGACTAATACTGGGTAATAGCTTCATACACTTTTTTAATGGACTTCATAGATAAGTGGGATAAGAGAGCCTAACGTTAGAAAAAAAAAAAAAAAAAACTATACTAAGCTAATATAGCTAGCTAAAATCCAAATTTCATCCGAGACATTGAGAGATAGGTTACAGGATTCCATGTAACAGAATTTCACAATAATTTAAATCCAATTTCCACTATACTTAAATGAGGATAAAATCCTAGGTATTGCTTGAATTTAGAATCACTAAATGAGTCAGTACTACCTCTTCAAAAAAACGGGTAGTTGTGTAGTATTTTATAGATGCGGTGAAACAATCACATGTGCTGCTGTGTAATAAATTTGTGGCATGAGAAGAAAAAGAAAAACCTGAGAAATCATGCCAATAACAATGAGTCGTCCATGGACTGCCAAAGCATTCAAGCACAAGCTTAACATGTCACCACCAACAGACTCATAGATGATGTCAATACCTTTCGGGTACTCTTTCCTTAGAACCTGCCAAATTAAGTCACAAATTTAACATGTTGATAGGAAGCAGTTTACATAATAGAGGTTGAGGTGTATCAATAGTATCAGTGACATTATAGAAACTGTCTCAAAATTCATTTGACGAAGTATATAAGAGATAGCATAAACAGTTCTCATAAGAGAATATAATTAGCATTATCTGTAAAAAAACTCAACAGCCACTAGTTGGATATAGCTAAATACATCAAGGACCTGAGAATGTTATACCATGCTTGTGTTGATTTCAACGAATGTGCATTTATTAGGGTCTAACTATATGCATGTAGCCATGCATGCATATCATAATATGCCAAAAATGCTGTAGAGCACTATGCATACAATAAAAAGGCCAGTGAAGAGCCAAAAAAGAACTTATTTACATACAAGGACCCATTAACCACCTGAAAGGTTGATCATGTCATGCTGTAAATAAGACCAAGACCAACCATTTATCCTTTTTAATAAAAATCACAACAAATAAAGCAGTTATGGTTAACAGAAGCCAAAAAGAATCAGAGAAATAAAAAAGTATACAGTTTTTATATCTTCACTATGATAGTCTATGACTCTGTCAACTCCCAACTCTTTCAGAAGCTTGGCCTTTGCCCCACCTCCACAAGTTGCCACCACTGTATTTCCTGCTAACTTTGCAAGCTGCATAGACCAGGCAAAGAAACTTTTACACAGAAAAATTAAGAAAATTTTAGACTAGGAAATATAGATGGAAACGCCCTCCAACTTAGTTATCTAATAATAGATTTGAGCAAACATCGTATTATTATTTTTTAATTTCTTTTTCATCTGTTCCTGTCACAGAAAATAGTACTTTGTTACTACAATCCACCATTGAAGTTGTTAGGACAGAAGGGTATTTGCATGGGAGAATAAAGGGAAGACAAAGTAGTTAGTTAGTTAAGCGGGATCAGTTAGATAAATAAATAGGGAGAATAAGGGTAGGGACATCATTTAGGAAATTGTATTTTGAGAGAACCAAGTAAGTGCTTAGTTGTGAAAGAGGAAACCACAAGGAGAAACCCTTGGAGGAGAGATCTTACTTGTTCTGCTCATTTTCAGTCAAGCAATAAAATCATTCTTTTCTTTTCTATATCTCCATCGTGGGTTCCTACCAAAATCTTGAGCGGTTTTAAGTCAAGAGATAGTCTATCTTGATGACTTTTTGGCCTTTATTTGTTTCATAGACATAGAACCTCATATTTAGAGTCCGAGAATCTAAGAAGAAATGGCAAGAACATATACAACATGTCCCATAAAATAATTATGAAAAAACAACTAGCAATCTTTGTTTTAAAATAGTGGTTAGTTATCTTTAGTCTGAAGGAATCAAGGGACCATATCTAAGAGTTCTTTGTATGATCTCAAGAACAAGTAGCGCTTGGTTAAAATAGTATTAGTAATAAATGTATGTCAATATAAAAAGAGCGTGAAGAAAATAGATAGAATAAAAGATACAATAGTCTGTGGAATTTTGTCCAGAACATTATGTTAGTTTGCCTGGCTCTGCCTACAACTATAGAATATAAGAAGCGTGCAATTTGTTCCAACAAATGATTCCTCGAAACATATTCATATTGCTAAGAAAAGTGGCATTGGATTTATGAAGTACCTGAACAGCAAATTGCCCAGTTCCTCCTGCCGCAGCAGTAACAAGGACCACTTTTCCCGATTCCATCTGTCCTGCCTTGCAGTGTGAGAATGTTATAGGACAAGCCATCCAGCGGAAGATTAACTGAAACTAAATATAAGCTTTACAAAAGGTAGTAAACCATTAAAAAGCTTGAATTATGTATGCCAAATTATAACAAATTAGTATACTTCTGAAGCAAGGAGAGATATATTAATAAAAGAGCAATGGAGGCCGTTAATCCTGATGTAAGCATGGCAACAACTTATGTTATCTGGTCTAGGCACTGGAAGGGCATGTTTACAATCTAAACCATAGTAACAAGACAATGTCAATAACTTACATCATAATAAATATACCTTAGTATCATCATCAACATCAACATCAACATCACCTTTATCCCAAATTAATTGGGGTTGGTGGTAGATGAACCCACATGAAAGATATAAAATTGTTGAAAAAAAATAAAATAAAATAAAATAAAATATATATATATATATATATATATATAAATAAAAGTAAAAAAGAAAGGGACAAGAAGAAATGGGGGAAATAAAGGGGAAAAAGACTAAAAATGGACCATCTGGAACATAGGAATAACAACGGGTCTAACCCTCCACCATAAGAGCTTTTCTCCATTCCGTTCTAACATACCGTCCGCCAATCTATATCTCACTTCATTAAAACTTATTTTACTACCTTCCCCCAAGTAAGTTTCGGCCGACCTCTGCCTCTTTTTGTGTTGAGCTCTTGGTAACAAACTTCTGTTCTTACAGGAGCATCCATGGGCCTTCTCATCACGTGCCCAAACCACCTCAATCTATGTTCTCTCATCTTCTCGGCAACCGGTACTAGTCCGACCTTTCGTCGAATATCTTCATTTCTTATCTTATCCATCTTTGTGTAACCACACATCCACCTTAACATCCTCATCTCTGCTACTCCCATCTTATGCTCATGTTGCCTATGTGTTGGCCAGCATTCCGCTACATATAGCATTGCCGGTCTTACTGCCGTTTTATAGAATTTTCCTTTTAACTTAAGGGGGATTTTGCGGTCACACAAAAACCCAGATGCACTGCGCCATTTCATCCACCCTGCTATGATTCTGTAATTTACATCCTCATCAATCTCTCCACCTTTTTGTAAAATGGAGCCCAAGTATTTAAAAGCATCTTTTTTGGGTACCTCTTGTTCCAACAAATGATTCCTAGAAACATATTCATATTGCTAAGAAAAGTGGCATTGGATTTATGAAGTACCTGAACAGCAAATTGCCCAGTTCCTCCTGCCGCAGCAGTAACAAGGACCACCTTTCCCGATTCCATCTGTCCTGCCTTTGCAGTGTACAAAAGAGAATCTTATCAGGACAAGCCATCCAGTGGAAGATTAACTGAAACTAAATATAAGCTTTACAAAAGGTAGTAAACCATTAAAAAGCTTGAATTACGTTGATACATGAGATGACTAGAGTTTCAAATTATAACAAATTAGTATACTTCTGAAGCAAGGAGACGATCTTATATTAGTCAACCTTTTCAAGAGCAATTGAGGCTGTTAATCCTGATGTAAGCATGGCAACAACTTCTGGATCTGGTCTAGGCACTGGAAGGGCATGTTTTGAAGGAATCTAAACCAAGTAACAAGACAATGTCAATAACTTACATCATAATAAATATACCTCAGTATCATCATCACATCAACTTAATAATTAAAACTGGCAGCTTTTAAATAAGTGGTTGATGGGAAATTCAATGATTACAATATTAATATGAACGAAAATTATTGACAATATGTTAAGTACAGCTCACCATTATGAATTCAGCATAGCCTCCAAAAGTCATGAATGCACAAGGCATACCAACTTTCAAGTCAGTAACAGAATCCCCAACTGCTGCAATTATTCCTACTGCCTAAAATATAACACGAAAATTTGGTACACATGTAAGTAGAGATATACTGCATCAAGTGGTAGATATCATACAAAGAAATCTAGGCTTGGTGATATATCCATACCTCAAACCCTGCATCAAATGGAAGACGAGCAGCAGTATCACTGTTGTTGCCACCAAAATATCGGCCTGAGCTAAAATTTACCTATTATTACTAATTCTTGTTAGAATTCTAAATGAAAATACATGTTCTAGATAAAGAGAAGATATTGCAAGTGAAAGACAGACAGTGCGGGTGTGGGGAAGCTGTGTATTGTACAAAAAGAAATAATATTACTCAATATTAAGATACTTAGTATTTTTCTGAAGTCAAATAGATTAAAAAGAGAGGACCTGATATCATGAGATCACATGTTTTATCCAAGATCACACACATCTTACATTATAATCCAATAGTGTTCATTCTAGAGATGCATACTTTTTGTCCGCACTCCTTCTGTCATGCTTAAGTTATAAATCAAAACTATCAAAGCCTTTGATGAGAGAAGGTATCTACCACCAGATCCCTCAGAGCAAACAATTCATTGTGTCAGTCTCAGAGTTCATCTATTGGGTTTATATGTTAAGAACTGCGCCCTCTTTTTTGTCATAAAAACAACTTTTGAAGGTAGGCATGCTCTCGTAGGAAGTTATACATCTGAAAGAATAGAAGTGAACACCAAATATGGCTTATTGGAATTTTACCATTCATTAACAGTTTATCTACATATTCTAAAGAGAAAAAGGTCCCTCAAAGATAAGTGTTTTCTCATTTTGGTCCCCTGAAGTTTAGTTTTATCAACTGAATTATTGTGCGTTTTAGAGTATCTCCTAGATCCCCCAAAGCTTATGTACACAGCAAATGTGCATGGTAGGACCAAACTCAGATGTATGAATAAAGTCAATGACTCAACTAAGAAAACTAGACTTTGAAGAATCAAATTGAGAATACATTGCTTGAAAATATTAGATTGTGCAGAAAAACTCAGGTGTGGTAGACCAAAAATCTTAGGAGCAAGAAGATCAAAGAGACTTCACATTATCTATTTTGGTCTTACTTTGCAACTCATACAATTGATACGACTCCACCCAAAATGCAGGTCTACTGTATGAAGAAATTCAGGGTGATTATGCACCCTCATGGCTGACTCAGCAAAGAAAGGAAAGTTTGTTATGAAAAACGGTTAAGAGGTGTTAGGCAACATGTATTAAATGAGGAGGAAAAGGAAGATCACTTTTGGGCATTGAAGACTTTGGGCTTGGGAGAGACCAGAAGCTCTCCAATTCTTCTGGGAACTTGTTTTCTGTTTATCCTTCTCCCTTTCTGTTATTTCCATTTCTGCATTTGTTTTGTGTGTAATCTGTCCTGTAGTTTGTTACTGTTACTAGTTTCATGGAATGAGTTGATACCTTGTTGTTAGTTCCAGTAATTTCAATACAATTTGAGATTTTCTTATAGAATCATCTCTTTTTTAGTTTCTGGTTTATATCAATGTTTTTGGTTTGTATCATACTTGAACCATAAATACATAGTGCCTTACGAGTCCTTTAAAAACATGCATTCTGACTCAAGAAATTTCAGAATTAATTTGTAACATACATGTATAATAGTTTTCTCTCTAAACTATTATACAGAAAAATCACGAGTATATTAGATTAGTATGTATTTTATAATAAGCAATGCTGTTTCTGACTTGAACATGCAGTTATTGAGCTAGTGTATAATTCTTCTAGTAAATTAGTTTAGCAACAAAACAAAGACTCTATCTTTTTCCACGATTGAGGCTATTTGTCAGGAAGTTAGGCCTTGGACATGTCTGACAGAGATAATTCTGAAAACAAACATCATCAATATGCATACACAAGTCCTCTCAAAAAGACATAGTAACTTACATCACTAGCATTTACGCCAGCATAAATTATCTTCACAAGAACATGGTTTGGTTTGACAGGTAATCTCAGTGGTGTTTTCACTATGCTAGTAGCATTCCGAAAGTTGTGAGTCAAGGTCTGAACTACTCTGCAAACAGTAAGCAGCTATTTAAACCACTAAATAACCCATATTTCAATTAATAAAATTATGAGAAGAAATTGTCAACAGATCAGTCAATTTGAGGATATAATTGCACCCTTTCTAACGCTATGGAAATAGAAAATAAACATCTTCCAACAACATATATATGTTATAGCAAGAAAGAGTTCAAATACACACATTTTCTCAAAACTCTCGGGGAGTTTAATTGATGGAGCTTTGAATTCAGATCTTCTCTTAAAACGTGAAGAACCTATAATGTACTTTGCTTCTTCTGAAGGGGTGGGCCAGTACTCCATACCTCGGCGAATAGTAATCCATAGGCAATGACCAGCTTTACTCTCATCCGTAATGAGCTCAAAAGCACCTTGACAGGTTAAAATTCTCATCAAATTTTATTATAGATTAGAAATATTGACCAACCATTGATGATTGACTCAGGTGACATTCTCATAATGCTTATTAAATATTAACAAATTATTATTAACAACACAATTTTCAATCAACAAATGAATTAGGGTTTTCGGTACAGATGAAAGAAAAGAGAGAATAGATAATATTTTGTGTATATTGGTATGATACAAAATACGAAGCAGCAAATCCGATTTATATTAGATCTAGACTCTTAATCCTAATTATGTATATGTTGATAATATTTAAGTGTGAGTCATTGGTAAAATCTCACATTAGATAGAAATGGACCAAGTAAGGACCATATAAATGGAAAAAGATCCATAGGCTTCTAAGATTTTGGATTGAGATGTGATATTAAACTAATGGAACTAGAATTTCTATTAATGAGGAAATAATGGAGACTAGCTCCTTACAACAAATAGAGGACAGAATCACACAAGAAAGAAGAATCTAATTGCTAGAGCAACCCTAAAAATGGAGGAAAAAACACCCCAAGAGGCCTCACACAGAACCTCTCTCCTCTCAACCAACTAACATTCTAAAAACTATGCCTATGATCTCTACCACACGTCCTTCTTTCATACAACAGCCTTCCACCCCAAGTGTAAAAAAATTATGTTGTGTACAAGTTTTTAAATTAAAATAAGGATCAGACAAAAAGCAACTCAAGAGATAGTATCGTCAAGCCTGTTTGGATCCTTTCTTTTTTAAATTAGAAGTTATTTATAAGCTAAAGCAAAGAGCTTAAAATAAAAGCTAAAAGCTGTTTGGTGACTACTTAAAACTTTTAGCTTAAAAGCACATATTTCAAGAAAACTCTCTCTCTATCTCTATAGCTCTTCATTTCAAAAAAAATGCATACAATTCAAGAAAAGTAGATAAAAGCTTAAAAAAAAGGCTCTTCCTAGAAGCTTTTGGCTTTTAACTTTTTCCTTCATTATAAGAGCTTTTCTCAAAACTTGTTTGGCCTAACTTCTGCTTATAAGTAGCTTCTAGCTTAAAAAATAGAGGATCCAAACAGACACTAAATTTGGTAACAAAAATTTATCCACAATACGTAAAAAAATACCAATAATCCATGCTCCTTCATTTTTCCAACTTTATTGCACACGTATCAAATACAGAGGGTATTACATTTAATTTTGTGTTATTTTGGGTAGTTCATAGGCATATCAAATGACAGAGAGCACAAAATTTGAGCATTGATCATCAAACAGCTAAGAACACAAATTATTCATTGATTCAACCACTTGTATTTTATTGTCCTGTTTGTGTTGTCCCACAATGTACATTAAATGCACCCTCAATAATATTCTTGTTTACTCTTTCCTTTTCAAAATAATTGTCGTTTGACATTTTGTATAAGGATTACGAAAGTCATTAAATACCTTAATTTTAGGAAATATCACTATATTTGACTAATTGCCCTTCCATTTCATTATTTCTCTCTCTCATTTCACTTAGAGGATACTAAGACATAAGGAGACAATTAGAAGTAAAAAATAATTAATATTTTTTTGTTTTCCTAAAGTAACAAATAATTTAAACAAACTTAAGCTTCTAAAGTAATAATTATTTTGAAACAGAAAAAGTATACTGATGAATATCAACATCACCTTAATCCTGAATTAGTTGGGATAGGCAAGAAAGAGTATATTGATATGATAAAAAAGAGAGTCGCTAACCCCTATTTATAATAGTACTAAACTCTTGATTCTAATCAAATAAGTAGGGAAATATATAAAAATATGAAATTATTGTTAAAATATTCTAAGATATAATAATATTATGAGATATTTTTAAAATTTTAACATAAACGTTAGGATATGTGCATGCAATGGAAGAAGGGGTAACAGAAAACCAATCAATCATCCCCATGACGCTTTTGCAATATTCATATATAAATCAGACCTCTACAAAGTATTGTGATTTGGTAAGCTAAAGAGTACATGCACAAACCCCCACCCTTGTTTGGCCAGGCCACACGATAGAACAAGGAAGTATTTTTATTTTTATTTTTTATTTTTTTTTGGAGAATGAGAAAGATTATATTTACAAACTGTTACAAAAAACTTGTAAATATAATCCTACTATTGGAGAATTGAACAAGGAAGTATATGGACTCACCTTTCACCACCGTTTCCATAGGTATAAAGCCTCCCATCAAAGTGATGAAACTGCGATCCATCTTTAAGCCCATATCAGTTTCAACAAACTGCCGAAACATTCAAAATATTATAGTAAATTGTAATATAGCATTACAAGAAATTTTGTTTTGAAAACCGAAAACCATTTAACAAATGAGGGGGGATATTCATCCTGCCTCATTTTTTTCACTACCATCGACGACTATAACTATGTACTCCAAGAAGTACATAGTTATAAGGGGAAAGTTATATTTACAAATTTTTTTTTTACAAACTACACTATGTACTAGGGATAGTACATTCTAGCACATAGTGTATTACCCTAGTATTTAGTGTAGTTTGTAAGAGTTTGTAAATGTAATCTTTCCCTAGTTATAATATTAAAGTTTTTTTTTTTCTCACTCTACATCAGCTGATAAGTTTCTGAAGAGAAAGACAAAAAGAACAAGTTTAATATTATAATTATGTACTCCTCCAAATATATAATTATAATGGATGGTAGTAGAAAAATGAGGTAGTATCAACATTTTCCCTCTTAACAAATTACAAACAACAGAAAAATACTAGTCAATTTTACAGCATAGAGAAAAAGAAAAATTCTAGTCAATATAAGCGGAGTATTTAATATTTCCACAGGTTAAAGATTAATAATATAACCAAGAATATCCATTCTTCAAATACAAATCTTACCTCAGGGCAAAGCGCATTGACTCGAATTCCTTGACGTTTGTACAGACGAAGTGATCTAGAAAACATAACAACACCAGCTGCAGAAGTATAGTAGCGTTTTAGGAAGCAATAGTAAGTTAATTCATGCAATTGCTAAAGATGGAGATATGAAACCCACTATTTAAGCCTCACCGAAAAACTACAACTTATTTGTTTTTCCAAAATTTTCATTGAAATCAACTTTTCTGCTAAAAGCTTTCATCTCAGCATTTTGATTATAATTATAAACTTCAAGCCCAACAATCATCAAATGAATGCTCATAATTAACAACTTCATTTTTAAAGTTGAACAGTTCTTTAAGCTCTTTTGTGTAGCATATTTGTTTTGCTAAACTCAACAGAAAGTTTTCAAGGAGTATACTCTACTCAAAACTGGTAAATGACAAACCTTTAGAGCCGCTATAAATAGGGTCAGCATACATTGGATAAAGACCAGAAGCAGAACCTACATTGATAATCGCACCAGGCCTTTTGGCAGCTTCCATGATTTTAATCTATTAAAATGTAAATAATCAATGTCACCAACAATTAATGGTAAACCTTTTTTTTCTTTATATAAACAGAAAATGGTGAACTAATGTATGTGCTCTAATGTGGTTATGTGAAAGCAAATTATGATATTTTCCTCATTGAGAATGTGAATCAACGTCCTTTTGGCAGCAACAAGTAAAAAGATTTACTCAAAAGGATATTAGAAAAACCAGGTCACATTTCAGCTTACAGCATGGTGAGTGCAGTCAATAACAGCAGTCAAATTCACATTAACAGTGTGTCTCCATGAAAGAGTGCCATCCGTTTGATCCTTATAAAAGGGTATAGGATTACCAATCCCTGCACTGTTAATACAAATGTCTAGTCCTCCATATGTCAAACAGTGCTTCTCAAATGCAGCAGCTAGATCCCCTGTTGGTGGCAATAAATTAATACATCTACATACACTTAAGACAATAGCAAGTGCATTTGATGATTTATAACATTTATCTGCATATCTTATGCTACTTCATGATATATGGAACACAAGGAAAACAAAATACATTTTTTCCAGGTTATGAAAATTTATCGTTTTCATTCTACCATGTAAAACTCTGTAACTAACTTCCTGTTGAGTGATGTTACTTCACTACACAGAATGGTAACACTATATTTGCTATGGAAGAACAAAGGAAGGTTTGATGAGAAGCTTATATAGAGCCCATAAGCATGCAATTCCAACTTCCAGCATGTTGTTGTATGTTTTGCTAATAGACAATAGCCCACTTACTTGCTTTAGTCACATCACATTTTACAAACACGGCAGATGGATATTTTAAGTTGGAATGAAACTTGGTGTGAATTTTCTGAACAAGGGTTGTGACTTCTCTTCCCTTTTCCTCAGAGAAATCGACAATTGTGATAAATATACCCTTCTCTGCAAGAGCAAGGACTAGACCCTTGCCTATATAAAAACCAGAAACACAGAATCAGATTACACATATTAATGTTTGAAGAAAATCATAGATGTGATATAAACTAAATTGCATCAAGCATATACATACGGATGTCACAAACACAAAAATAGATAATTTCCGGGCTAGATTACACTCCAAAACGTACACACATTCACCAACCTACTCACCATACACTCTATGCCCAGAACTCTCCAAATTTCCCTCTCCCTATAAGTCCACACACGCACCCTTGATACCAGATTGTTGGTCTAGCGATTTTGATCCTCTCAATACTAATGTATATACCAACGCTCTAAATATTGAAATACCAACCTCTATCTATTGGGCTGGACATTCTCTTTTCGGCCACACCGAACAGCTAATCAAATTGGAAGGGATTTAAAACCTTAATTATCAACCCGCCCTGAACAGGATTGCCTCCGGTGGAGGATATATGTGGTTAGTCACAAGTTATCATTCTTTCACTTCATTCTTTCACTAGTACGTGACCAAAGCGTTGCATAGTTGTAGCCTTAGAACTAATTCTTACATATGTAGATGGGTTATATTTATCTCATTCAACATGAGATAACTCATCTTCCTACCCACACATAACAAAGGTGGGTCCCACTTTTATTTTTTCTCTTCACTCATTTGTGGGTTCCTCTTTTTATTTTGTTTCACTAGATAACTTATTTACATCAACATGAAAAAATTTATTTCTGTATGTCAAGGAAAACACGACCACAATCATTTCATGAACTTGGAATTGAGTGATTCAACTACTAATAGTTGTTTGAACACGATCACAATAGTCGCTATTTCATTCGTTGAAACAGCACAAATTGCTTCCGCAAAAAAATCTCAAAGAGCGAAAGAATAATAAATTTTTTAATTAGAAAATCATATAATATAGTATTTCTCTTTGTTTAAACTCAGGAATGACTTAAAATTAATCTCCATAGCACCGCTTGTTAAATCACTTCCACAAATCAAGCTTGTTTTGAATATTTGAATAACGATAACAGTTTCAGTTGAGAAAGTCAAATCGAAGAGTATCATAGATATGAATGGCGTTAAGGAAAACACGCGCTTACCGATTCCAGAGGCACCTCCAGTGACGAGTGCTGACAAACCAGGTTTGATCTCCATTATCGTTCTTCTTCTGCGTTCGCTGTTATGAACGATTTAAGGAAAACAATAGATTGATAAATCAGGAACATGTGATTTAGTCTCAAATCCGGAAAAGGATCCTCTGAAGTTGGAACATTATTAACGGCATGAAACGCAGTTGTAAAAAACAAAAAAATTATAAGAAAAGATAAATGTTTTTTGTAATTATTTTATCATAAAATATAAATAAAATTTAAAGGTTAAGAGGTCATTAATAGAGGATCATGATCCCTCAGATCCTGAGATTCGTTTTCCGCCCTTGTTTTTACCGAAACTTGCCTAGGATTAAGTGAGGGTCATTGCTTCGGTTTCACACTCTCTTGTACGCTCGGTTACACGTGCAACATTTGTCTTTCAGCTTTTATTCTTCTCGACACCGTGAAAAAAAAAAAAAATACTCAATTACGTCAAAAAATTATAACCATACAAAACAATTAATAGTTATGATTTTATAACTACTTTTATATAATTAATATAACTAAGTTATTTATATTCACTTTGACAACAACGTCCTTTTAAGTTAAAAAATTTTAAAACTATAATAGAAAAAAAATTATTATACTACTGAAATAAATTATAATTACAAAAATTCCTTGATTTTCGCCTCAAAATGACATCGTTTTGAGTTCAATATAGATAAGTTATCTACATTAACGGTAGAAAAAACGAACCCATATTATATATGGAGTTTATATTTCTGCAGCTGATATACGTGCAGTAATCAAGTACTTGTTATATATATACGTGAAAGTATTAAATGCGGAGAATCAAAACCATACAAAAGATGAAAGTATTAAATATGAGGAATCATAATCATACACATATCGTTGTTATACATAAAGAGGCTGCACAAATGATTTTATTATTAGGTCAGGATCATTTTACACCAGTGTAAGTTACACTCTCAATCTTGTCCATTGATCCTACTTATATCCAAGGGCAAGTTATGCTAGACTTTGACTTAAATTAGTCAGACCTGTGGAAAAAAAATATTGGGTCTGGCTTTGCCTGTGTAAGCCCCAAATTATAAGTCTGACATGACCTATATTTAAAAAATAAAAGCTTTGGCCTAGGTCGGTTAGCCTGTTTAAGCCTATCACATTCAACAATTAAAAGAATAACTAAAATAATATTACTTTATTATTCAAAATTATTAAAATAATAATTTTATTTAAAATAAATAATATGATATAAGCTGGCCTACAGGTTTATAGGGCTGACATGTACAAAAAAAAGCATATGTCCTGTTTTCTAAATAGTTCTTAAAAGTCTAGGCCTGTTTTAATTTACTATTTATAATAGGCCAAGTCTAACCTAATATAAACTATGCCGTAAACTCCTGTAGGCCAACTTATGGCGTGTTTGGTGCATAGTATAAGATAAGGCCTGATAGTATAAGACCTGATAGTATAAGACCTAATTGTATAAGATAATATCCTCCAATATTTTAAAAATTAACATATTAAAAAAATTATTTTAATATATAAATATTGAAATGATATATTAGTTCTTGAAAATTGTACTTGTAAGCAATATTAATACATCAATCCCTTATCAGGCCTAATCACTAATCTTAGGCCGGATTAAGTTATACATAACTTTGATGTATAAAGGGGTCATGTTGTATAAACTTACACTATACGATGGTCATACCAAATAACTGAAAATGTCATAATATATAATATAAGCTTATACTATCATGCCTTACACATCACACCAAACAGATCCTTAGTGCATTTACATGGCTACTTATAGATATGTTAAAAGGGTTTTATAAGAGTTATGTTGTAGGAAAAGTGATTATGTAATGTTATAGAGATTCGTTTTGCGTGTCAGAGTTTTTTTTTTGCTGCAGATCCCACAAAATGTTGTGAGTATAGGAAAATTTTTCTAATCATGTTAAATAATAGATGATAAAGCCCATGTTAAAAAGCATCAAATGATTATATCGAGGTATATTTTTTTAAGACAAATAAAAGATTCCTTCTCCAACAAAAACAAAATGGAAAGCGAAAGAAGAAAGAAATAAAAATAAAACGAAAAGGTTTAAAAAGACTTTATACCAAAAAAAAAAAAAAAAAAGACAAAAAGAGGTGACAAAGACAAGACGACGATTATTTGCAGATACGTAACGAGAGTGGTACGAAATAGTATGAGTTATGAATGCTTTAACCAATGTTGTCTGGCTTTAAAAATTAATATATTTAATAAAAATTATCAATTGACCCTATTTTAAACTAATACGAAAATTTAACCTCTTCCATAAACATAACATCAATCTGCCCCTGTTTGACCGTTGACCACACTTCCTACCCGGGTACACACTCACTTACCCGGGTAGATTTTGAAATTTTTTACCTACCCGGATAGAGTTCTTCAAAACTGGGCACACTTTGCATTACTTACCCGGGTACATAAGTGTGTACCCGGGTAACCAACCCCAAGCAAAACCAAGCATTGCGGTTAGTGGGTTCTCTTCTAAGTGCATCAGACAGTAAGCTTCTTGCAGCAGGCGAAACCTTCGAATCCATTTTCTGAAGCAAAGCACCGGTCAAAATCTTGCTTGGAACATAGTTTGGTTCAAGTAGGACAGCATTAAGAGTAGCATCAAGAACTTCTTGAATTTGCCCACGTCCCTCAAACAAAACACCTGGCAGAAGCATACAGGAAAATATAAAATGTTTCTCATAGAGTAGATCCCCTCAAATATTAATATCATACAAGCACATAATTCTTAGCTCTTTTATATGCTTTACCTTCGCATCCTCAAAGGGTATCACTTTACATTCTTAAATTTTTTAAGATCATTTTCATGTGGATCCTATAAAGAGGGCAGGCCTGGAGCAATGGTGAAATTGCTCCTTATGACTGAAAGATCACGAATTTGAATCTGGGAAACAATTTTTTTGCAAATATATAAGGGTAAGCTACGTACAAGGATTGACTTTACCCCTACCCTTATTAATCGGGGCTTAATGGGGAGTGATTTTTTACAGGTGGATCCAGCCTTAGGCCTATGAACAGTCATAAGCACTCTCCCATTAGGACAGGACTCCTACCTCAGTCTCAATTAGATAAAAAAAGGGCCCCTATATCTTGTTAGTCATATGTGATTCTCCATGTAATCCATTTAGATATTGTTTTTTTTTTTTTTTTCGGTTCCTGTTGTTTGTTTCCTACTTCCTAGTTTAGATTGATTAGGCCCATAAGCTAGTCAACCCTAGTATGGTGAGGTAGAATATTCTTACTACCAAAATTTTCTACTACTAACTTACTACCTATCTAATCAGCATTGGATCAAAGAGAGAGAATGTTAAAAAGTTTTTGAAAAAAGAGAAAATGTTGATCCAATGGTGATTAGATAGGTAGTAAGGTGGTAGTAGAAAATTTTGGTAGTAAGAATATCCCTCCTCTAGTATGGTATATGCCCTTAAATTGTAACCACCTTCATGGAAATAATAATATACAAAGAAAACCTATGCTCTGTTTTCCACAGGATAAGGTCAACATGCTAAAATAGAAAACTTCAAACAGCACACAAGTTTTGGACTAGCCTTCAGTGTGCATAATTTCCGCGGAGTACTCCTTCAATTCCCTGGGTCGACACTTATCCGGGTACACACTTATGTACCCGGGTAAGTAATGCAAAGTGTGCCCAATTTTAAAGAACTCTACCCGGGTACACACCTATCTACCCGGGTAGGTAAGAAATTTCAAAATCTACCCGGGTAAGTGAGTGTGTACCCGGGTAGGAAGTGTGGTCAACGGTCAAACAAGGGCAGATTGGTGTTATGTTTGTGGGAGAGGTTAAATTTTCGTATTAGTTTAAAATGAGGGTCAAATTGGTAATTATTTATTAAATAAGGGCCATAAGGGTCAAAAAGCCAATGTTGTCTTATTAGAAGTTTATTAATTAATTCATTAATGAGGACGAGGTGCTGAAAAAATCCCGGCCATGACCGGCGATGACATTTCTATTATCATTTCATTTTTATTAATCAACTCATTTTTATAGGCAGTTTGTGAAAGAGTTCAACAACATTGTCGCACCATTGACAGAGATAATTACGAAGAAGTTAGATTCAAGTGGGGGAAAGAGAAAGAATGTGCTCCAATGAGTTAAGAGATGAGTCAACTAATGCTCCATTGTTAGTATTACTGAATTTATGCTACTTTTGAAATTGAGTGTGATGATTCAAGAATTGGAGTTGGAGCTGTATTGATGCGAGTGCAACGTTCAATATCATTCTTTAGTGAAAATTGAGTGGCTTGAGACTCAATTACCCTATGTACAACAAAGAGTTGTAAGCATTGGTGCGAGCTCTTTAGACATGCAACAGCAACACTACCTTGGCATAAGGAGTTTCTCATTCTCACTGACCATGAGACCACCTTAAGGAGGATCTTGGTACGTGGAATTTTTTTGGATTCCGAAAAATTAATATTGGGAATTTTATTGACCCACATTTGGTAGAAGCCTTTTGAATTTTTTTTCGAGAATTAAATTTTTATGGGTTTCTATATAGCAAAATAACAACGAAGAAATGGTGGTATTCTTGGAATTTCGGGTATAGGAAAAATTTGACATTCCTAATAATATTTAATAATCAACCAAATAATTTTTTAGTCACATTCTCAAGAAATTCACTTTTCTAATATATTTTTGGTAATTATAATTTTCTGGTTTTTTCCTATACCAATCGCCCCGAAAAATTCCTTCCGGTCCAATGAAAACTCAACAGAGGACATGTAAAGTGGATGGAATTCATAATTCTTTTTCCTTATGTCATAAAATACAAGAATGGGAAGAAAAATGTTGTAGCAACGAGCCATCACATAGGTACGCCTTCGATGCAAAAAGTTTGAACTGATTTTTTTAAAACAAATAAATATTTTTGTGATATGAGGCTGATAAGGATAAGATATAACATGAGGCTGATAAGTCGATATCATATCCTGTGTTTGATGAGCACCTCATTAGCAATATGATGAGATTATGTAGAAGGAGAAAGAAGAAAAAATAAAATAAAATATAAAGCAATAAATATAAATATATTGGGTAGTATGAGGATATATTGAGAATCCAATATTGGTATCATATCCTATTGAATCCTAATCCAGCTCTCCCCATAGGATAAGAAATCATATATTGGATAAGATAAAATGAGTCAGTAGGATAAGCTAATCATATCATATTAACCAATCAAACAAGAGATAAAAGTAGGATATGATACGTTATCTTATCCTATCTTTTTTATCAGGTGCTCCAAATAGACTCTATATGTGCACGTGCGTGATGGTATGGATTATTGTTACTATTATCTCATTTTTTTTATCTCGTAAGCTATAATACGATATTTGACGTAATTTAAGATTTTATTAAACTTATTTTTACCTTAGTTCATTATTTAACACAAGATATTAAATAATACGAAAAATGTATATTTAATTACCACAATCATAAACAAATGTATTTACAGCTTTTGTAACTTTTAGCTCGTATTTTGTTAACTTTTCCATATTAAATGAAAAAGTTTCGTTCGACATTGGACTAAAAGTTATTAAATGAATATCTGAAATCATTTGATATTATGAAAATTTATTTTTTGGATATGCTGAAGATTTTTAAAAAGGCATTTAATATTCATTTTTATTACTAATTAAGACGACGATGGATAATAAATGCTTGATAAATGATTATTAATTAAAGGTAAGGTTAACAAAAAAGAAAAAAACAAGTTTTGAAAAAGGATAAAATTGAATTCAGCACGACACGAGAATACGGAAAAAGTTGTAGAAGGTAAAGGTCCATTTGGAATTTAAAAAACACCGTTCGTATTGACTCATCATTTGCGTGGTTGCGTGTGCCTTCTTATGGAGCTTTGTTGCGCGTCGCCGCCACCCCCAAACATCGCAATCCACCGTACTCATCCTCCGTTTTCACCGTTCCTATCTCCTCAATTTCACCTCAAACCCTAATTGGCCCCACTCTACGCTCAATTCCAGTTTCCGAAACCATGTTTTCGTGGAACATTGCGAAATCGGCGGAATCCATGTTCTCCCGGTGGGCCATGAGGAGGGTTTGCCAGTTCTTCCTTAAGAAGAAATTGGGGCAGTTTATTTTGGGCGACATCGACCTCGACCAGCTCGACGTGCAACTCACACAAGGCACCATTCAGCTCAATGATCTTGCTCTCAACCTCGACTTCATCAACGCCAAGGTAATGCTCTTTATTTTTATTTTTTTTCCTTTTCCTCAATTTTGTTCCGTGTTAGGAAATTCCGAGGAGAAGATATGGTTGTTGTTAATATTAATGAATGGAGTGAGATGTGGTATCTGTTTCCCCTTGTTTGACATGAGTTGCCCGAGGAATAAATATGATTAGATTAGTTGTAATGGAAGAAGCTATGTGGATGTGAATATATGAAATGAAAGTATACAATAGTTATTTTGGAACACACATGCGCATAAAAGTGAGAGGATGAATTCTTACCGTTGGATCACTTATGTATGATCACTATTAGGATATAAAATCATTAAGTAACTTCTAATTTTGATCATCCAGGTGAGATTGAATGGTCAATACACACACACACACACCCCACATCTCATAAAGACTAAGTGCGTCAAATGGTGCTTGTCGTAGGAATAATGTGAATTCATAATGTAGGGTCTTAATTTTTATTTCAAAGTACCGTGAAGATTATTTTTATTGATGGTATTCTCAATTGGAAATTACCAAGAGTAAATTTTTTATAACATTAACTTATTGCTTTCATCTGCTCATGTTTTAACAGTTTAGCAAGACAGCATCCTTAATGATCAAAGAAGGATCAATTGGCCACCTGTTGGTTAAAATGCCCTGGAGTGGTAAAGGTTGTGAGGTTGAAGTGAATGAGCTTGAACTCGTAGTTTCTCCATGCACAGATAAAATCTCAACTAGTGGAGATGAAACTTGTGGTTCTGAGGATAATGATAATCACCACCTCAAGAATAGCTCAACTAGGATTGAGCATGAAATAGCAGATGATGCTCTGAAGTCAACGTCTATGGATGTTCATGAAGGTGTGAAGACTATTGCAAGGATGGTAAAGTGGTTGTTCACAAGCTTCCATGTGAAAATGACAAACGCAATTGTTGCATTTGATCCATCTTTAGACAATGAAGAGAAGAAAACACAGTGTCATCGTACCTTAGTTCTTCGAATTTCTGAAATACAGTGTGGAACGAGTCTGTCTGAAGATACTCACTCAAATGTTGATGTCCTTGGAATAAGCCAGTTAACAAACTTTGTAAAGTTTCATGGAGCAGTACTTGAGCTTCTCAACATAGATAATGAAGATAACCAGTCATCCTTTCATCGTGTACCAGGAGATGGGTGTGGTGAACCTGTTTTGGGGTCTAATAAAGCCACATGTCCAATCATGACTGGGAAGCAAGGTGGTGGATTTGGTGGAAATGTAAAATTAAGTATTCCTTGGAAGAATGGTTCTTTGGACATTTGTAAGGTGGATGCAGATGTTTGTGTTGATCCCATAGTGTTAAAATTTCAACCCAGCACAATTAAATGGCTCTTGCAGTCATGGGAAACTTTTAAGAATCTGAACAAGGATGGAAATGGTTGCACGAATCACAACGTAAGAGGTTCTGCCATATTGAATTCTACATTGTTATGCCATCCATCAGCTTCAGTGTCTGTTCCCAATGCCACAAGTGAAATGTTAACTGGTCATGGTAGTTTGTCGGCTGATTGTGCTTCTTTGACCCAACCAGAACCCCTTACTGAAGCTTTGTTTCCCGCGGCTCATCTTATATCAGATTGGGTGCCATATTCTACTCATGTTAAGCATAAGGATGGTATTCAAGAACTTGATTTTGGGGCAAGGTAAGTCCTTATTTTCCCCCTTTTAAATATCATCATTGTTAGAGAAGAATGTAGTAGAAACAAATTGCAGTTAGAAATCCTTCATAAGACTGCAACAATTATGAAAATCTTATTAAGTTTGACCAATTCACTTCACCTAACATTCTCATACTAAAATTTTCCCTTTTGTGCCATCTTATCAAATAGTAGATATTCCTCTGCTGCTTTTGAATTAAATATTTGCTGTCAATTGATCCTTCCCTCCCAAAGAGAAAAACAGAAACACTCTGGTTGAAATTTCTATGGCATTCATAAATCGTCGTCATGAACCAACTATCCCAAAAGCTTAAATTGTTAGGTGAAGACACATGAGTGGTTTTATATTACATCTTTAACATGCCCCTGCATGCCCTTTGGGCTTGAAGCTTGGACAGTGCATAAGTCCATCTACCTTATGCTGAAATTAAACTTTGGAGTATGGGACGACAATGATCAAACTCTAGACCACTAAGACTTTGATACCATATCATGAACTGACTATCCTAACAACTTAAACTGTTATGTAAAGACATATATATGGTTTTATATTACATCTCTACGAATCTCTACTAGTTGTATGTGTTACAAATGAGTTTAAAATTTTTAACATGCTAGTATAACTCAAGTTCACTGTATTATCAATTAAACTTTCTTTACGGAAATTTTCAGGTAATTTCACTAATTTGTGTATTCATGCTATCTTAATATTCACAATATCCCCATAATATTATTACTTACTCAAGATAGCTATTATGTACATGAGAGCTAAATCAAATCTTGTATTTTTAGCATTTTATAGTCTTCCTTACATTTATTGATTGATTTATCAGAGGTTTGGATGCTGTTGATAATTCTGTTGTTATGGGAAATCCTGCAGTGTGGACCAGTTTTTTGAATGTTTTGATGGAATGAGAAATTCTCAGTCATCTTTAGGGAGCAGTGGAATGTGGAATTGGACATATTCAGTTTTTAGTGCTATTACTGCCGCATCCAGCCTTGCTTCTGGATCTTTGTATATTCCATCTGGTACTTGACTTCTCAATATATTATTTTTAGTAGTTATCATGGATCCTTTATATCTTCAATTTTGTTTGCATTATGCTTTTTTATTATTTTAATGAGTTTGGCTTAGAACTTTTTGTATGCAGTTTATTCTTGCATATTTCATTTTATGATGTCTGAATACAGGCAAATATACTGGAGACTTCTGTTTCTAATGTTTGTGCTGAACTATTAAGCATGTAGAACATATGATGTTTCCTTTTGATAGTTTATTTGTTACTAACTTGTCTTTTATGACATTAATCAACAGAACAGCAACACGTGGAAACCAATCTCAGGGCAACTTTTGCTGGAGTATCTGTTATTTTGTCTTTCTGTGATGAACAGAACCATTTTTATGACCCTAAAATTAACAAGATGGTTGGATTACAAATTGATTATCTTGGTGCAGAGTGCAATGAAATCGTTTTCTCTTTGGAGGTAAATTTGATTCTATGCTTTCTCCCCAAGCCCCTTGTGTTCTCCTTATCCATGGTCTTCATCTTTGTGAGATCTATCTACCTATATCTGATCTTTACTACTTCATTTTGAATAAACTCGTCCGTTCTAACTTTGAATGCATTGTAATCTCAACAGGTATGTCCTCAAGTTATGACTTCTAATGTAATGGTGAAGCATGTAGAAGTTGCTAATTTCTTGAACACTGGAATTGATGCTAAAAATCAAAGTGCTTTGGTTCAACACCTACAAGCTAATGTCCTTGATGCTCTCCCTCTGTCTACCTCTTACAATCTAGATTCAGATTCATTAATTGGGTCAGTTGTGACAGATTTTCCATTTGGAAATAAGGATTGCTTATCGAAAGTTACATTGTTTAGAACTTCTGGTGTTACCGATTGCAAATTTACTGTGCAATCTAGTTCATCAGATGGTTGTCTGACTGGGCTGACATCATTCTCACTGAACCTTCCCCCATTTATTGTCTGGGTAATCTTTTCTGTAATAAATGTGCTCTTTAACCTGCTAGAGGAAGTTGGAAAGTCACTTGAAGTGCATGATAAAGCAAAGGAAATTCTGTCTGAAGCCTCAGATAAGAAGTGTGGATCATCACTGGGTGATGTGAAGGGAAGTTCTAGTCCCTGTGTGACATCCTTCTCCACAACAGAATGTTTGCATGGTGATATATCAATTTCTAGTGCAAGAGTAATACTGTGTTTTCCTTTTGAAAGGGAAAGAGATCATGCAACTTCGTTTTCCTGGGAACAGTTTATTGCTCTTGATTTTACTTCGTCATCACCTTCAAACAAGGGTTGCACTTCGGATGGTAGTCAAACATCAAACGCAAGTTCAAAGAAAACATTTCCTTCAGTTTCTACACAATCTCTTCAGTTGAATTTTTGTGATCTAGATTTCTACTTGATCACATCATCAAGTAATAACAGTGTTAGAATCAGCTCCTATGATGTGCAGAATGAGAAATTTTCGGCTAGCTGCTTTCTTTCTATTGCATGCAGAAAGGGTTCTTACTCTGTTGTTCGTGTAGTTTGGCAAAGGGGTCAAGTGACTGGTCCTTGGATTGCTAAGAAAGCCAGAATATTTGCTAAGCCAGAGCAATCAAGGGGCAAAGATGATATTGCAGGAAGAGGGTATGAGTTCGCATCTGCATCAACGGTGAAAGATCTGGAAGATTGGAAATCTCAAACTCAACAAGAGATGATTTTAAGCTCATCACTTCTCATACATGTCCATCTATCTGAAGTTGTGATTAATGTGAATGATTCTCAATATAAAGGCATATATTGCCTTTTACTTCAGATGCTAAATGCATTGACTTGTGTGACTTCTGAGGAAGCAATTGTTGAGAAAGAATCTTCTGTCCCACAATCATCTGTGTTGATGGAATGTGATTCTGTAGAAATTCTTATTAGTAGTGATACATCTGAGATGTTTGACAAGAGTATCAGAAGCTCAATGCAGAGGGAACTTCCTGGTCTGTGGCATCAATTCAAGCTGAAGGTTCAAAAGTTTGAGTTATTGTCTGTCACTAATACTGGTGGTGTTAAGAATGCTAATTTCTTTCGAATAACCCATGGTGAAGGCAAGTTGTGTGGGTTCATCACTGGAGTTCCTAATCATGAGTTTCTTCTGATTACTTGTAGCAACTCCTCTGTGAAGCGGGGTGATGGAGGAGGTTCTAATGCATTATCTTCTAGATGTGCTGGTACTGATATCATATATCTGTCTGACCCTGAGATTTCACATAATATTACATCTATAACTGTCAGTTGTGGCACAGTTATTGCTGTAGGCGGTCGTTTGGATTGGTTTGATGCAATACCATCCTTTTTCAGTGTGCCTGCTTCTAATACTAAAGATGCGGGTGATACTAGTATTTCAAAGAGGGAACAGGATCTCTCATACACAACTTCTTTTGTTCTCAGCTTGGTTGATATTGCTTTGAGTTATGAGCCCTATATGAAGAATCTGGTCGTTCAGAGTCAAGTCTTCAATTCGGAGTCTGACTTTTCTTGTGTCAAAGAAGATACAGGTGAACAATGTGTTGCTTGTCTGTTGGCTGCATCCAGCTTGACTCTTTCAAATTCATCTTCGGCAGATTCAGTTGAAAGTGTTTTCAAAATCAGAGTGCAAGACCTGGGCCTTCTGCTTCATTTAATGTCAGAGCTGAATTCTCTCTGTGGCACTTATAGTGTAGAAAATCTTCAAAAGACCGGTTATGTTAAAGTTGCTCAAGAGGCTTTTATGGAGGCAATTTTGAAAACCAACTGCGGTAGTGGTCTTCTTTGGGAACTAGAATTATCTAAATCTCACCTTTTTGTGGAAACTTGCTATGATACAACTGCTTCTCTGATTCGTTTGGCTGCTCAACTTCAGCAATTATTTGCCCCTGATGTGGAGGAATCCATTGTGCATTTGCAGAACAGGTGGGATAATGTTCAACAGGCACAACAAATGAATGAATTTAGCAATGAAAGTGAGAATCTCAGATGTGACTCCATGGCTTCAACTTCTGAACAATGCTCCCCGAAAACATTTTCGAAGGATGGATCTGGTGTAACTGGCTTGATGGATGAAATATGTGAAGATGCATTTCAAGTAAATAACAATTTTGCATGGCAATCTTATTCATTTGATTCAGGATTTTGCTTGCCACTCGATGGAAGCTTAATTAAGGTTGGTCAGATGAATTTGGATGAGCCTGAAGTTCTCTCTCAGGAATTAACTTTGACTGAGTCGATGCCTGTAATAGGACCAGAAGGTAGTCACACTTCATTTCTGCAAGAGGGTGGCTTTCCAGAGATTATAGAAAGCTATTGTTTGTCTGACTTACGCCCTCTCTCAGAGCTATCTGTAGGTATACATTCTAATGAGCTTTCTAGACGCAAACTGAGGAATGTGGAACATAATAGAGAGATTGAAAGAGGAAGTGGTGGATGGTATGGAGGAACCTCTTTAAAAGTATTAGAAAACCACATTTCAGAGGAAAGTGAACAAACTGGGGTGACAAAGGCTGCAGATCCTGGCATGCTTCCATCTAATGGTAGTTCATCACATAGTGATACTTGTGGACGTGTAATTCTAAAGGAAATTGATATAAGATGGAGAATGTATGGTGGTTGTGACTGGCTTGATTCAGGGAAAAATGGACAGCATTCTGGGAGAGACACATCTGTTTGCTTGGAGCTTCAATTGTCTGGGATTAAATTTCAGTATGATTTATTTCCAGTTGGTGGACTACATGCATCTAAGATGTCTGTGTCTGTTCAACATTTTTATCTGTATGACAAAAGCCAAGATGCGCCTTGGAAACTGGTAATTTTGAAAGTTTAGTTGCTTTAAATCACATGACTTTACATCAAACATCTTGGAACTTGCAAGTTCTAGGTTCTTATAATTTTTTTTTTTAATTGGAAGGTGCTAGGATATTATCACTCCAAAGGTCATCCTAGGGAATCTTGTACGAAAGCATTTAAGTTGGACTTGGAGGCAGTGAGACCAGATCCTCTAACTCCCCTTGAGGAGTATAGGTAAGAGTGTTATAATACAATTCTAACTCTTTTTGAAGGTGATGAAAGAACCTGATTTTATTTTTATTTTTTAAGACTCATCTTTAATTGTGACTGAAAGTAAGCTAAGTGATTTGGAAGTTGCTTCAGCTTTCAAGTATATGAAGACATATAGCTAGGTCTTGTTGGCTAAAACATAACAAAATCTTGCTGTTTGACTTCTGACGTTTGCAGCCTGGTTCCACATAGCTTTACATAGCGATTAAATTGTTTATAACCTTTTTCATGGATAATAATTTCTTTTTGGGTCAGGATCTATTTGTGTTATTATATATTGAGAGATATTAGATATACTGGTGTATCTTCACAACTTGTGTCCCTCCTGATGGCGTCCTTATAAAGTTTAAAATAATATATGGGAATAAATAAGCAAGGAAGTGCTTCATTAATTAATTAAGTGCTTTCCTTTCTCCTTTTCAGGTTAAATGTTGCTTTTCTACCTATGCTATTACATCTACATCAGTGCCAGGTTGATTTTCTTGTTGATTTCTTTGTGAGGAAAAACTCATTGAATGATCAGTTTCCTAATAATTGTCAAGATTTGGAGGGTTCAAATTCTTTGCCTGAGAATAGTAAAGATCTTGTATGTCATTCAATTGCACAAGAGGCATTGCTTCCCTACTTCCAGGCAAGTGGTGCTCTGTAACATGATTAAATTTATAGTTTCATGTCTTGCTTGATTTTTTGAATGCACAGTATTCTGAAGTGTGCTATGAATTTTGTAATGAAATATGGAAAATCCAATTAGTAATATACAAATCAATCCAGTTTCTGCAGTTGTCTGAAGAAATGTTATCCCTGATTCAATTCATCATATTGCTACATCTATATTGTCATTGCGTTTTGGCGAGTGTCAGAGTTCAAGAAACACTTACAATCTAAACTGCATCTTAGACTTGTTTTAGGAAATGTTAATTTGATGAATCTTTCTTGTAGCTTATCATATTAATGTATGCACATATTAATTTTGGTTTCAGAAGCTAGACATATGGCCTATTCTTGTCCGGGTGGATTACAGTCCCAAACATGTAGATCTAGCGGCATTAAGGAATGGGAATTATATAGAGCTTGTAAATCTTGTTCCTTGGAAGGTAAATTTTGCTCTTTAATTTTTATTTAAGAATTTCTTTCTTGTTTTAATTTTCTAATTACACATATTGTCACTCGGTGGACTCTGGTGTAATAGAAGAGCACCAATTCTTGTTTATTAGTAAAATTGTCTAAAGCATTACTTGGTGGGGTGTGTGCAAGTGTCAGATAGGTGTTGTTTTTATTAAATTACAAATAATGTACGGGACATTTCCTTATATTTGTTAGTCTCAAGATCTTGTTTAAATAAACCATTTTATTTTAAAATTAAGCTGGATGTGTATGTCTATTCAGATAAAAGGATTTTATATTCTGTTGCAAGTTGCAACAGCACTCCTGGTTGTGTACTCCGCTATAAAAAGACTTGTGGACCCTTTTTATTTCTGATAATTACTGTGAAAATAACTAATTAATATGGTTTGTTGCTAGAAGTGAAGCTTACATAAAAATAAAAACAGGTTGTTATTGGATTTATAATATTTTGTACATTGTCCCAGGGGGTTGAGCTTAACCTGAAACATGTTCATGCTACTGGCATATATGGTTGGGGCAATGTTTGTGAAACAACTATAGGGGAGTGGTTAGAAGATGTATCTCAGAATCAGGTATGCTGACTTGGATTATTTTCCTTGAGAAATGAGAATGTATAAATACTTTGGCCCTCATTTATAATTTTCAATTTGTAGATTCATAAAATACTGCGGGGGCTTCCTACCGTACAATCATTGATTGCGGTTGTGAGTGGTGCTGCTAAGTTGGTTTCATCACCAGTAGAGAACTACAAGAAGGAGCGGAGAGTGCTCAAGGGTATTCAGAGAGGTAGGTTAGAGTGATAGATATTTTTTCACTAGTGTATCTGTATAACTTGTGTATATGTCTGGGTGAAAATGTAAGCAACAATAGCAGAAGTTTATCAAAATATTTATTTGAGATATCTGTTGGTACTGCTAACATTTTGCAGAATCAGTCCCAGACATATTTATTTAGATATTGCGTCACTTATGGCTGTCATTATCTAAAAGTAAAATAAAATAAAAAACATTTTCCTTCTTGATGAAAGATGGAACTGTTATCTTCTTTTGTTTATCGTTTTTATCTTCATATGTAGATAGATTGTTTGGTTTATGTTCTGAACCTCTAAATTCTAATGTTAATTTGAATTTTGTCATACTCTGGATCAGTTTTCATAGCAATATTAAAAAATATTTTTAGGTACAATTGCTTTTCTTCGAAGCATTTCTCTTGAAGCTGTTGGACTTGGAGTTCATCTAGCTGCTGGAGCCAATGACATTCTACTCCGAGCAGAATATACCCTCGCAAGCATACCTTCTCCAGTTCCTCTGCCTGTAAAAGATAAATCAAAGACAGACGTTCGATCTAATCAACCTAAAGATGCTCAACAAGGAATTCAACAGGTGAAATGTAGAACATATTGAGAACGATATATTGCTTTATGTTGTCTCTTTTTATGCATGGGCCATGGGTTGAAATAAAAGGCCAGAAAAAACATGCGTTGGGTAAATGAACACGATGAGTAATTTGGAGTTGCCTTTAGCAAATTTTGCACTAATGTGTGTGTATAAATATCACTAGACTTATTGAAACCATTTGTTCATTGTTGGATAAGTTGTATTACATAATGTATGTTTAAATTTCAATTACTTAGCAGTTCCTTGTACATAGGAAACATGGATGTTTGGACAATAACAGAAATTCAATGTGATTGCATCATGCTTTTTAACTTGTTTACTGACTATATAAAGGTTATCTTTCTTTATTTTACAGGCTTATGAGAGTCTCCGTGATGGCCTGGGAAAATCTGCTGCTGTGTTAGTTCAGAACCCCTTGAAAAAATACCAGCGTGGTTCAGGTGCAGGACCTGCCTTGGCAGCTGCTTTTCGAGGAGTTCCTACAGCTGCCATAGCTCCTGCGTCTGCTTGTGCAAGTGCTGTACACTATACTCTTCTTGGATTCAGAAATAGGTCCGTGATAAAGTTGACTTGATTTTGAATGATTCATTTCTGGATTGACAAATTCCTGTTTTGTACCTCTTGAATTATCTGGAACTAGATATAATGAAGTTTTTTTTTCTCCCTCCCCCTTTGTAGCCTTGATCCCGAACGTAAAAAGGAGTCCATGGAGAAATATTGTCCAACACAACCCTGGGAAGAAGACTGATTAATGTTGCCACTTGTGGCATATTACTTTGTTGTTGTACTAAAATGGCATTACAATTGGAGCTCTTTTTAATCTGCAGGGCAGTCTCTCGGGTATATCATGTGAGTTGAGCCTTCTTTGTTAGTAGAAGATAAGGAATAATGCTCTTTATCAATTGAAGTTTTTTTTAGTAGACTTTATCAATTGAAGTTAAGAGGATGAGAAAAAAATCTTTTGCTTGTTAATTTTGAACTTCGTTGTTAGATGATATGATGGCTACTATCAAGCTAATATTTCTTTATACCATTCTCATTATGATCATCAACTTTCAGTTAGCTTTATGATATACCTTTGTATGAGATACCTTGATGTTAACTGTTAGAATATCATAGATCATGTATAGAATCAATTAGAGGATCATGTAAATAAGGAAATGAATCCTTGTAATTATTTTCTCTATTTATATATATAGAACCTTGTGTGGTCCAATTGGAGACATAATTTCTCTCAATAATCAAGTGGTATTTAAGCCTAGTTTGTGAGACTCTGCTTTTGCAAAAATTGTAGTTTTGTTTGCCCACTTCTCAACAACCATCTTCCTTGTTATGCCTCAATACTGATATGCCTTTTCCTTGCCATGTGTCCTTTTAGTAGTCTCCTTTCGTGCTGCGCATCCTTATGGCCACCGTTCGATGTCGTCCATCTAATCTTCAGTGATCGCCGTCGTTTGAGAATTTTCTGGTGATCTTTCTTGCCGTTGATCCCCAGATCCAGTTTGCACCCTCCCGATCTGTCAATGCATGCAAGACTGGCGACCAAAGACCACTGCAGTGCTGCCACGATCCTCGGCTTTGAAATCTTGCTCCAAGCCCTTGGATACGCCACTCGAGTCTGGTCAGCCATAGATCTAACTGTCTCCCCAAGATTGGCTTTTTTTGGTGTGTCTCTGGTCGTGGGCCCAACATTTTTGGTGTTTTCCGGTGATTTGTCCTTTGATTTTGTTGTTTCCAATGATTTTTTGGTGTTCTAGGCCCGATCCATCCAGATTTGGACCTTCCTGGTTGTGGGCCCTCTCCTTTTGCCTTTTTCCAATAACTTTCTAGCATTCTAGCCTTCTTTTGGCACTTCTTCCAACGTTCTTCCGCGGGTATGGTAAAGCATTTTGATGGGGGACTCTTCCTCTGTTGTTTCTGAGACTTTTTCCTTTGACGAAACATGACAAGCCAGCCTCTGCATACTTTGCTTGGACCGAGTTAACATCACCTTATGTTCCTTATATGGTCATTCCCAATGTAGACTATATGAGGCCTTCCTGCGGAGTGTAGGTTTAAGGCCATTTCCAAGCCTCCTGTAAAAGAAATTGGTAATCTTCTTGTTGCTGGCATTTCTTAGTCATGTCCTAGAAGACCATGAACGAGATCTGGAGAATTCGTCACGGAACATGCCACTAGGGAACCACTCGCAACAAGATGGTAAAGGGCTAGTGGGAACTAGGCGCAACATGATGGTAAAGGGCTCGATATAGGAAGGACGATTGGAGTCGGTCGTGAGTCATGAGTCATTTACCATATTGCTATGCTTGGTTCCCCAACGACATTTTCCATAATGGATTTTCAATATCTCGTTCCCCAACAACATGTGCAAACTCCGCAAATCATTTTATGGTTTGAAAAAATCGCGGCTTGGTTTAGCCGCTTTAGTTCAGTTGTTAAGGCACTTGGCTTAACTCGTAGTGAAGCCTATCTAGTTTTTATCGGCATAATTCTCATAATTGGTGCATTTATCTCCTTATTTATGTGGATGACATTGTCAGCACTACGAGAGACCAGTTGGGATTAGACAACTAAAACAACGCTTGTTCAAATAGTTTCAGACTAAGGGTCTTGGCAAGCTTTGATATTTCTTAGGCATTGAAGTGACACAATCTAGACATGTCATCTCCATCTCCCAGAGAAAGTATTGCTTGGATATTTCGGGAGAAACTGGTATGTGAGGGTGCAAACCTATTGATACACCTATGATCCCAGTGTCAAACTTCTACCAGGGTAGGGGGAACCACTGACAAACCTTGGTCGTTATCGGAGGTTGGTTGGGATGTTCAATTATCTTGCAGTAACAACCAGATTTTTCTTTTGCAATGAACATGCTATTTCTTTTGACTCCATGAGACTCTATTAGGATGCAGCTATCAAGATTCTTCGATACATCAAAGGAACACCAGGCAAAGGCCTATTATATGAAAATAAAGGGCCTATGGAGATTTGTAGTTATACAGGTGCTGATTGAGTAGACTTTCCCTTAGATAGACGCTCTGCTTCAAGCTACTGTACTGTCTTTGGGGGAAATACGATTTCTTGGAATAACAAGGATAGAAGTTGAGTATCGAACAATGAGAATTGCAATTTGTGAGCTCATTTGATTAAAACAGTTGATCAAACAATTAAGAACCTGTGAACTTACAACCCATGGAACTAATTTACATTCAGGCGGCATTACACATGTCCTAAAACCCAATTTTTCATGAAAGAACCAAGCCTATTGATATTGGTTGCCATTTTGTCTGAGAAAAGATTCAATTTGGGGAGATTGAAACCACATTTTTTAACTCCGATGATTAACTTGAATATATCTTCACTAAGGCTTTTAGAGATCGTCTAGCCAACTTGTGACAAACTTATATATGCAACACCTTGAGGGAGGGAGTTAAAATATTGTGGGAGATCATGTATAAAATCAAAATTAGAGGATCATGTAAATAAGGAAAGGAATTCATATAATTATCTTCTCTGTATTATTTATATAGAACCTTGTGTGATCTCATTAGATACACAATTTCCCTCAATATTCAATTATAACCATTAATTCTTGAATGTTGCTTTTGGAGATAGTACTTTTAGGTAATAAAATCATTTCTGAAGATCTATGATTTCAGTGTCTTATTTTGTAAATTGAGTTCTTATTTATGCTTAAAAGTGTTATTTGTTTCTCATTTCCCTATTCTGAATATGTGCATTTGCTGCAGATGTACGGTAACGGAACCAGTCAGCTAATTCTTTTCTATCAGAGTAATTGTATATAAGTGTAAATATGGACGGTGCTTCGTATTCATATTCTTATTCAAAAGTGCGTTATTGTAGGTGTAGTGACCCCATTGGTGTAGTTAGATGTACATATCATGTCATTCTTTGAAAACCTTGATTTCTATGTATATTGCCTTTTATTTATTGTAAATAGCGTATCAAGTTTATTACTAGAGTTCCACTCGTTAAATTTTTCTTTGTAATTAGTACCAGAAATGCTGATAATGGCATAATAAAGAGTCTTTCAATGATTTGGCTACTAATATGTTGTCTGTGATTGCAAGCTGTGTTTTTTTTTTCCATAACAATTAAGAAATATTCATTTGTTGCTGATTGCTTATTAGCGTAAGTTAATTCAGACTTGTTTTCTCTCTGGATATTTTACGCTAAGTAGAGATACGATTTGTATCAAACTCCTATTGACTTCTTGTTATTGGCTCTTGGCCATACTATTGAGCTTTGGCTTCAAATTCGTGTTTCCAACGAAAATTATGCTTCGCCAGAATGGCGAGACAGGTTCATCAGCTAGTGTATTAATGAGATGTGCTTTGGTCAATTGGAAAAAAGGAATAGGCTTCTTATGCCTCATTTAACATGAACATTAATCTGAGATAATTTTAATAATGATTATTATTATTTCACTCTTAATCGTTATTGTTGGTTTATGTATAAATCTTAGATCGTCTCACATAAATTATGTTTACGAAATGTGGGGAGTCGAAAATAAGTGTAAATCCAGAAATTTCCGAATAGGTTAAACTATCAAACTGTTGCTTAATCCATGGGCAAACAAGAGACAATTTAATGAACTGAAACATTTTAGTGGTTAGAGGAAAAAAAGCAAAGAAGATTTTCAGTGGAGAGCGAAATATGAGTAGCTTAAACTGTGAAAATGAGGTTTTGTAAAAGTTATTCAAGTGTCGTGCAGCTAGGCGAAGTTGTGGAGTAGAATTTATTTTCTTGAAAATGCAATATTAATAAAACAAGATAGAATAAAGTGCATGTTTATCCCAAAGGAATATAAGAAAAAGTAAGCGTTCCAGCTCATTCTGCGACTTACGTAAGAGGGTGAAAATAGTATATTCGATAAGATATACTTTATCCCACTTGAATTATAAACTTGTATTAACTAATCTTTTGAAATTTGTGTTTTTCTAATTTTTAGTGCGTGTCATAAAAAGGATCCCACGTAATATGATCCACACTAAAACTAACTTATATATTTTTTTTTTTTTACTCAAAATAAAAATGCACGAGCTGTACAAGTGATTTTCTTCTTCTCTTTTTAACCAATGGCTCTTCTATCAGGGCTCATGGTAAATCCATCCTACGTTGTTCTTTGTTCCATGTTTTTAACCTTCAACCATTTTCAAACTGAGGAAAATCACATACGGACCCAAAACAAAATTACCTACCAGCAACCATAAGCTGAAGATTATCCAAAGCTCTTTTTCTTGGACACCCAAAACTATAATCATTAATTGCCCAAATTCCCATGTAGTGATCATGCATCATGCCTCAATGTGACGTGAACGTGCGATTAAAAGCAGGTAACTCTCAAATGTGACATTCCTCATTTTAATTTTCCTACTAAGGGAATTTGTTAGAGAAAGGGTCGAAAATTAAGATGAAGAAATAAAGATTGATAACATCAAAGAAAGAAATCATGTTGAATTGCCCCAAAACAGTGCACTTCCACCCAATAGAATTCTGAAAACCATTAAATCCACGATACGAGTACATTTTCAATATAGGTACTCCCTTTCCTGAAACAGAAGAGATATATTAAAAGAAATAATCATAAAGCTAAGGATAATATAAATAGGAGAAGGATATTGTAAGAACCAAGTTGTGTTACTACCGTGTTACTACCAATCAATCTCACCATTAGATCAATTATGTTGATCTAATAGTTATATTTATTTCCATCTTTGTATGGTCATGATTTTCCAA
This sequence comes from Gastrolobium villosum, assembly GCA_032173675.1. NCBI lineage: Eukaryota > Viridiplantae > Streptophyta > Magnoliopsida > Fabales > Fabaceae > Gastrolobium > Gastrolobium villosum. The sequence goes on along the minus strand of JAVKPL010013628.1, from coordinate 228,013 downwards.
ATTTAATATCTTATATTTATTTTCACCTTTGTATGGTTATGATTTCCCATATTTAATGCTTTCACTTTAAATATGGGGAATCATGACATTTAAATATGGGGAATCATGACTATACAAAGATGGAAATAAATATAACCGTTGAATCAACATAATCGATCTAACGGTGAGATTGATTGATAGTAATATGGTAGTAACATAACTTGGTTGTTACAATATCCTTCCCCATATAAATATATTATATTTTTTCAGGGACAAGTTATTCTGCATACTCTTATTTTCTCTACCTTTGCCTACCACCCTCAATACCGTTAGATTATAAAATCATTTAACTGTGTAGAGTTCTGAAATAAAATAAATCCTTTTTCCTATCTTTCTCTTACGGCTTCCGACTCTTTTCTCTCCTCCCTTTCTCTGTATCTATTTGCATAATTTACAACATGAATAATCCCTTTTAATTGAATTGAAGAAGCCGAGTTTCGATTGAATAATGTTGGATCGGGAATTGAATTGAAATGGCGGTGAATAAGGAAGAAAGGAGAAGGGAGAGAGATAGAAACTATTTGAACTTTGAATGGAATGGAAATCAAGTAGATCTGAAGAAGTGTGGTGACGAAAAAAATGCACAATTTATCAAGGGAAAACATTTTATTATGTTACATGAGAATTCAATTCTCATGTCGTGATCCTTCGAGTTGTGTGCAAAGCTTTTCTATTCTTTTTCTTTTTTTAATAAATATGGGGTCCACCACTAGTTGAGTCACGACATGAGAATTGAATTCTCATGCAACATGAGAAAATCAAATCCCATTTATCAATATAACCATTAAATCAACATAATCGATCTAACGGCAAAACTGATTTGTAGTAACCCTAGTTGATTGTTACGATAATCGCCGTTATTGGAATTTGAACAATTACTTCTTTTTCCATCATCGGTCTAGTTGAGTCACAATCCGTCCAGATATAGATCTAAACCAGATCCAGTCAGCCGACAGCTCGCAAGTTGCGTTCCAAATCAGACCTAGATCTATATGCACATGAACTTGTCGAGTGCCCACCCTTAGTTAATTTTCTGGATTGCACTGACTACAACTGAATCACCAAGCCTCTCTGCCATTTGGTCAACACCCAATATCATAGAGGAGTTGAATCTTCATTCCCATTCAACCCAAACACCTAGAGCAACACCTGCTGTGAGCCACTGCAACCAAGAAGATCCACTATAGTTGAGTTGCAAGATATACACATTGACTTGATGCATTTCGTCAGTGATAGCCACTGCCCATTGCACCACACACATTGACTCGATGCATTCAATTTAGATCCTGAGGAAGCATTCGATGTCACAGACCCTCTCCATCTTCCTCCCCACCCTATCTTAAATCTCAAAAATGTTGATTTTATGTCCTTTTGTTCATGTAGCATTTCCACCCTCTCCATATCCTTTGCAAAAATTCAGTTTGCGTCCAAAATCCACAAAGGAGGTTAACCTCTATCTGATTCAACGGAGAATTTAATAGTTCCAACGTGAAACAAAGGTTAGAGGGGGTTAAGCAATGAAAAAAAATTTAAGTAGTGTTATCTGATACAAATGTGTATTTCTATAAAATTTAAAAACGATTTCTTTGATGGTTGGCTTGGCCTCCCTATATTTTTGAGTTGCACCACGCTGAAAGTTCCAAATGTTGATGAGCAACATTGCCATTCATTATTATAACAAGGAAAGAGTGTTGATATAACTGTTACTTACATTATATAACATTTTTGTTAGTAATTTATCGTAAACAAGTGCTAGAATGCCTGAATCACCGCTGGTTTTTCCTTAGTAGAAACATCATCACAAGTTCAACCATATCAAGAAATTATTGGCATCAATGAGTGAAAATGTGAGCCAACATTGTGGTTGTAATAAACCTAGACATTTCTTACTACAAACTTTGGTTGTAAAAGTTGAAATTCAATTTTATTATGCAGGTTTTATATTAAATGCATTTTTTTTCTTTTTCCGAAGTTACATCAGTGTTTTATTATTCTTGAGAATTTGAGTTTTATTAGGGATGATACTAATTGATTTTTTTATTTTTTTTTTCCAGAAAAAGAACTAACGTTGAACTTGGAGTTGAATTTAAAAGTAGTCCTTCACAAAAATTTAGTCATTCTACTAGTTCCCCCATTTTGTAACTTGTATGCGGAAAATTTTAGTTCTTTTTAAAAATGTGGTACTGATGTTATTCATTTTTATTTTGAAGTTTTTAAAAATGTACAAAAATGAACTCTGTCTGTGTCAATATATTTATAATTATGACATTCTCAACAATTTCTCACGTGCTCGCTTGATCATATGAAAAATCCTTAAAATCTGCATTTGAATTTTTTTCCCTCGTAATTAGATTTCACATTCAAGATTCAAAAATATTTGAGTTCCTTGTTGCATAAAATTATGCTTACTATAACAACTTCTTTTGGTCCATTTAAAATATAACAATTTGATACTTGTTATTCGTATTTCTATATGTAAACCTGAAGTTGGTTTCTTATACTAGAAACCTTGTATAGTTGTGTTAAAATACTATCATCAAATTTCTTATTCTATGTTTGTGTGAACCAGTGTTGTGAACTGAATGGAGATATCTGACGTTAAAAGCTGATTGTTTTTTGGGAATCCTTGAGTTTTCTGCTTCCCTTCCACTGCATATATTTTGTACAAGGCAGTGTCTATTTTTTTTTTTATTTTTTTTCAAACACTACAAGCTTCAACTATTTGGCTTGCTCTTCTGAGTAAATTATTCAGATTTGCTCTTCACATTACTTATTCTCTTAAGTAAGTCATTTATGTTTAATATCCCCTTCCTTAGATATAAAATGTAAATTAAGCAGAAAAAAAAAACTCGCTTAGATAATATCAAAGCCAAGAGTATATTGGGGAACTTGCTTAGAAGCATAAGGGAAAGGTACTTGATAACCAACAAGGACAAAATAACTAGTCACTATATATCAATCAAAGGCCACAACTACAGGATGTACTCCACAAAGAAATACTCATTGACTCATGGAAGTTCTTCAACTGCAAATTTTTGTACAAAGATCAAAATGCTTAAAGTACTGTCTTTCCTACTACAAAGGTGGGGAACATAACTTAGGTTAAATTTAAATGGTTGAAAATTAAGGGAGTCAGCACAAATTCTAACAATTAATGCCTTTAGATATTAGTAGAATACCATCCTACTTGAGAAATGAATGCTTCTTCTATGAAGTTCACTTACCTCTGCAATTTACTCCTTCTTCATAACACAGTTCCTGTGATATATAAGAAGGGAACTATTAATGTTGGATGTGAAAATGTAAAAAGAATTGCAACTAAGTAAGTGAACCAAAAACCAAAAACCACTCCCCGTTAAACCCGACTAGTGAGTGTGGGGTGGAGGAAATCCTTGTACGCAACCTTACCCTTACATAATTGCAAAGAGGCTGTTTTCCTGAATTCGAACCCATGACCTTCCAGTCATGAAGGAACAGTTTTACCACTGCTCCGGTTCGCCCCCTTTACTAAGTAAGTGAACATGAAATGAGAAAGAATTAGAAGAGGTGGTGGATATATAGATGGACATCTTAAGTAATTACCATATTGTCTTTGCTAGCAGTCATGTCTTCTTGTCCAAAAGTTGGTCCTTTTTCATCAGCAACTCTCTGAAGAAATCCATCACGCTTGTTCTTATCTTTCTTAGATGCACCCTTCCTGAGGCCTAATCGCTCCTTCCACCGGCTTGAACTCTTTGGTAATCTTGGTAATGCGTCCTCATAGTCATCATTGACAAGAAGCTCATCCCTTAAAGTCATCTTCTTATTGGAAGAGTCACTCTTCAGAGGCAACATCATGCCTTGGAAAAAGGCTTCATCTGCTGATATCATGGAATAGTTCTTGACAGAGAATTCGAAATCCGAAGAAACAGGAGCTTCTCTGTATATACTTTCACGCTTGGTTGTTTGTTGGGCAACCACAAAATCATTGGAGAAGGAGATTCTTGGGTCCATGGTTCAAGCTCATGCAATGGACTATAGATCTTGCTGCTTATAGATTTCACATGTAGATGTTTGCCCTTATATATAATGATGGGGATTCTGCTATGTGTGTGTATTTAGTGGACATAACATGTTACTTAGATTTGTCATTTTATGCTAGGAATGTGGGTCTTTAACTTTTTTTTTTTTAGTCTTTACATATGAGTACTCACTTTGTTTGCTAAAGGATATATAATTATTGATCAATTGAAGCAAAATGTTTGCCCTTATCTTATTTAATTCAGACAGAACTGATGCTTGACAAAAGGGGTAACGACATTATTTGCCGAAGCTTTTGACTATTGTGACCAGATGAGATCCCTGATTTAATTAATAACTGCAAACCTAAAGCTTGCCTTTATTAGTTTAAGTACCCTTGACATGGGAATGGATGAGTACTTACGCTCTTGTAGTGCTTACTGATCAATCTTATGAGTTATGAGTCCCCTAAAACAAGCGCTATGCAATGCAAAGCATAAAATTTCCTAAGAAATTGTCATTGACAATTATATTTACACATGCTTTAGTATGACACATATTTTGTATTAGTTAATGACTCTATTGAGATATATAGTCCTACATTGGTTGTATGTGCAACTAATGTGGCCTTTATAAGGCCTTGGGCACTCTCACCCTTTGAGTTAGCTTTTGGGGTGGTGTATCCCAAGGTTCTTTATCAGAGCCTCGCCGTCCCCCACTTTCTCTTGTGGACTCTCTTAGCACAGTTAGGTTGGGCCTGTTGCATCATCCACTCTTCAAACCCAATGGGCTCTCGTGTGAGGGGGCGTGTTGAGATATATAGTCCCACATTGGTTGTATGTGCAACTAATGTGAAGTTTATAAGGACTTGGGCACTCTCCCATCCTTAGAGCTAGCTTTTGGGGTGGTGTATCCCAAGGTTCTTTACAGACTCAAGTCCCCCCAATGCAGATAAAGCTAACAAAGGTTCCTTCGTGCACGTAGAGGCTTAGTATTGTTGCGGGCCTGAAATTTCTTTGTGATTTGATATTTTTTAGTACTTTAGGTTTGAGTGCATGAATAACTATTACAGTTTAAGATTTTTAAAGCCTATTTATTATATTTTGTATATCGGAGTGCGATGCAATAAGTACCGTGAGAAAAATACAATAACAGACTTGCCAAATGTAACCTGATAATGGAGTGAACCAAGATAAACCATGTGTACTACTTTTTTCCAATTTTTTTTTTTTTACTTTCAATTGTGTGTGTGATTACTTCGGTCATTATTAGATACATATATTATAGCAAGATAATATTTAGATGGATAAAATATTAACCATTTCCTAGAAGTATTGATTCCTAGCATTTGTGAGTAAAAGGGCTGGGGGAAGGAAAAGAAATGTAGTAGATGCTCATAGTCTTTGAAGTCCATGTGGGTTCGGTCAGATTATTTAATATAAGTAGCATGTCTACATATTCTTCTCTTCTTTTGTCAATTAAAAAAGCTAGTTGTAATCAAAAGAAGGAAACAAAATATATTACAAATTAAGTAATGAAAGACTAATTAATCATATGCCAAAGAATCTTTCAGTTGAACTATTGACCTTCACGTGTATATATCTTTTCCAAGTGTCCTTCACATGAAATGTCCATCCATAGTGTGAACTTGGAGTTTCTATATATATTGCTTGGCAATTGGGCTCAGGACAAATAAATGGTCGCATCCCACTTGGGAGATTGCTATTAGCAGAAGATTTAATGAAATTCACCAATAGTTTGCTAGGAGAAAAGTTAGGCCTAAGAGCCTGTCCCCCTTTTGGTCTCCTATCCAGTTAGCAAAACTTGTCTCTTGTAATCCAATAAATGATGCTTTTAGTCCTTATTATTCTAATCTAATACATATCATATATACACACTCAACGCTCGAGGTTCATTTTACTATGTCAGATCGAGAAACCCCCTATTTTACTTTTTGGGTGGCATGCATGAATCTTGCTCAAAACGTCTAACAGATAATCTCCCTGGAATATGCTATTAACTATTAAAGGGAGTATTAAACTTTTAATTACTTTGTTTAATTCTTTGAAATATGTTAGCTTTCCATTGGATTTTTTAGTCTATAGTCGCTTAGGCAGTGGAAATATAAAAAAATTGTTGAGATATATAGTCCCACATTGGTTGGATGAACAACTAATGTGGAGTTTATAAGGCCTTGGTCACTCCCACCCCTGTGAGCTAGCTTTATATCTCAACACGCCCCCTCACACAAGAGAGTGGATAATGCAGCAGGCCCAGCCTATATATATCTCAACAAAAATATTCTACCCTAACAAAAACAAAACATCTACAACTCAGATCATGTTTGATTAAAGATAAAAGAAAGAGTGATACCTGCATCATAACATGACATACTTTTTTTATAAACATAAGTTCATATTATTTTATAATCATAAACAAACCTTGACAGCAGAGGTCGAATCTATAACATCAAACATACCATGACAAAAACTGTAACCAATGATATTTGAGCTAAAAACCTCATTGGCATATACAGTGCTGTTACAACACCATTTGACAAAAGCTAGCTTTGATAGAAAATTATTAGAGAAGTTTAATTATATAAGCTTGTAGTTAGTTCAGCTAGGTTAATATTTTTGTCGTGTGCACGGATGTTGCAGCTGTTGAAACCCTAGCACAAGTGATCATGGCTTCATAATTAGGGCTAGTCTTAGATGAGAATCTAGTTCAACTTCCTCGAGACATTCGAATCTTTAAAGATAAGCACCACTTTATAGCCTCCACTAGGTTGGCAGAGAAATGTACAGCCCTAGTTAACTCATCTGAATGACTTAGCCAACCTAACTATCAATGAATAATCAACCTCGGCTACAGTCAACAGCTTCAAAGTGGAAGGGGAAATTTCCACTCGACTTTGCTTAACATATATAATCAATTGAAAGCCCATGACTCATGCCGTATTAAAATACTCTATAACTAAGCAACAAGGGAAAAGAAAAAGAAGATATTCAACTTATGGGTGTGGATGTCCAACTGGGAACCTATCCTTTCATATTACTTTTAACATGATGTGAGAGTCATATTCATTTCATAATTTTAATGATAAACCTTATAAAACTAAAAAGTGAAAATAGTCAGTTTAATCGCTAGCAATTAATTTCTCAATAAATATTGGAATTTAACATATCACGTTAAAAAAATAAAAATAGAGAACCCATGATATTTAGCCTATTACGGTGGAACATGTAACACCCTGTGTGCACCCGGCATATTAACATACACATGATATTAAGCGCATCAAATTTAAATAATTAAACGCAGAAGCTCACTTGTAGGGGCGTTCACAGTCTGGATTGGATCAGTTTTGAAGCAAAAATTATCTGACCAAATCCCTTAGATTTAATCATTTAATTATTCATTCGGTTTGGATTTTTTTTAAATTCGATCTAATCCAAACCAATTTTATTAGGTTTAGATCGGATCGGCTTTCGGTTTTTCGAAAAGCCTAAAATTTAAGTCATACAAATCACTAACTATATCAAAATAAACCTATACAAAGGTACAAACCATTGAAAAATTCAAATCTTCAAACAAAAAAAGTCTTAAAACTAGATAGTTTTCTATCAATAACATATAAGATTCCAAGTCTATAAAACAACAAGATTACGAGTCACCATCTTTCAAAAATAATAAATACATAATACATTGGATCAGTTTGGATTGAATCGGTTTTCACCAACCAAAGCGAAAACCGATCCAACCTGATTAAAATATAAGGGTTTTTTTTTCGGTTTTTGATTTTCAGTTAATTCAGTGATCAATTTTTTGGTTCGGTCACCACGGTTTGAATCAGTTGATGAACACCCCTACTTACTTGTAAATTCACTACTAGTTCTAATATGAAACGTGAATAACTTTTATTTTTCGTCATGTATTGCAATTTACCAATTATTTCGAATTCAATTAATAACGTGAGATACTCTCTTATACTTCACGTTTTATTTAAAAGAAAATGAATGACATCTCCTTTGTATTTGAAGGCTTTGGGGACTATTCCCACATAGAAAAGAGTACTTAATTAACATTTTAATATAATTCATCCATATATAATTGGTCTCAAAATAATATCTATAGTGTTACTTACATGATTACATCAACTAAACAAAAGATATGTAATTAGGTAAGTAACATAGACCTATACATACAATATCACTAATAATATGCATAAACTAGCAATATGGCATAGACATCTTCTATGCTCTCCAAAAGAATAACATGAACTGTACATCTCAAAAAAATAAAGTCATGTCATGTACATAACCAAAATGTCAGGCTAAATCATGAATATCATGTCAAATAATATCCCTCTCTCGGCCTCCTGCCGTGCGATGCCTCAATACAATCAGCTACTGTACCTGAAATGGTAATCCCCATAACGTGGGGTGAGATAGTCATCTCAGTAAACTTGGGGTCCTTGTAGGGCTCCTCCACCCTTACGTTCACTTCAGGTGTAACCATAGTATAAAATCAATGTGTGCATCAGAATATGTATATCAATGCATGCGTGCTATAATAAATCCTACTGGCCAGAGAATATAACAAGTATGCATTACGTAAGGAAAAACCGTCTTGTAACATACCAAGCATAAGGAAAGTTGTCCTATGCTACACACAACGGACATATCCCAGACAAGGAAAGTTGTCTTATGTTGTACGAGCCATGAAGAAAGCTATCTCATACAACATATAGAAGGGCTGCCCCACACAAGGAAAGTCGTCTTGTGTGGTATACAAACATACATATATATACATGCATCATATAACATTTCATTTTCAACATACCATATCAAATAACCATATCCTCCCTCGGAGTCTGGTAGAATGAATGGGGGATTAACCCCAATGATCGAAAGCGTACCTATCAAGCAACGTCCTCAAATGTGTACTCCTTGTATCCAAGGGGTCAGAACCACAATCTATCATAATGTCACAACATATTTTCAAGATGTGAAGACAATTAGTATATGTGCTAATCTACCACATTCAATTCTTTTATCTAATTATTTAATCCGTTCAATTTTGCCAACTAGCTTTGGTCCTCAACCATGGAGCATTAGTTTACTCAACAATTGGCTCTAATATTTCATAGGATTATAGATCTATGTGTTAGCTTCACATAAGTTCAATCCCTACCCAATTTGTAGCTCCTTAGCTCAAGATATGGTCATTTTATTAAACTATATTTTTGTGGCATTAGGGATTCGAATCCTTCGTTTAGGGATTCAAATTGGTCACGAAATTTTCTAGACAAAAGCTGAACTTAAGTATTTTGACAGTAGGGATTCGAATCCCATCCTGAAATTCCAAAACAAAGGCTTGACAGTAGCCAATTTTTCATGTAACTGTATTGGGGATTGGAATCCAATTTTTCATGTAACTGTATTGGGGATTGGAATCCCTCCTATATAACATCATTTTGACAGCATCTTGCTGATGAAAAGGAATGGGGTACTTTCCCAAAACTCGTTTTATCATCTCTTCAGCACCCCAACCAGTTTTAAACACATGAACAATCTTTAATATGTAAAACCCCTAATCTTTCATACTCAAAGCTCCATTTATATAACCCTAGATTATGACACTTTCCATAAAAACACAGGAGGGGTTGTGGTATTTACCTAGGGAGCTTCAATCAAACAAATGAAAGATAACCCAAGCCTCCAATCACGAAATACTCCTTTGCCTAGCTCCAAATCCAAAAATAGTTCACAAAGGGTTTTTTTTCTCTCAGAAACACATTACCAATTGAAAGAGGTAAGGGAATGAGATGGAGGTGAAGATTTTGGGTGATTTATCATGTTTGTAGAGGATGTAGATAGATCACTACGGAAGAATTCTTCTTCTTTAGTTAGGAGGGGCAGTAAAAATAAGAGGGAATAGGGTGTTTGGAGTGACTTAAGTGAGTTCAAATTAACAAAGTGGATATAAACTTATCTATTCCTCTCACTTAACTCTGTTTCAAACTTGACACATCAAGTTATAATATTTTTGCGGTAATAATCATTATTTTATTTTTAACTTTTGGGTAATTTTGTCTACCCATATTTTTATCCCACTACTTCACTATTCACACTTTTTAGCAAAAGGTGACTTTAATTCTTTTAACTAGATCTCTCATCTAAGTAATTCTTCATTAGTTAAGATTGTTTTTTAATAAATTTTTAAATTTATATAATTTTTTAGATTAGGATTATTATAGAACAACTTTTTCAGAGTCATTTAAAAAAGAAAAAACATCCACACTCTTTGATCTTTCCTAGGGTGGCGGGAAAACAAAAGAAAAGGATTGAACCATATCATTAACACAATGGCCAAAATATAAAACCAATGATAACCATCCTTTGAACTAAAAACAGTACTTAAGAGACTGTACAAAAGAGAACACATAATTTAATATTCTTGACGCGCTTTGAATTTTCTTATCTTGGCCTACATTGAAAAACACAAATACAATTTTCCAAAAAAAAAAAAAAAACATAAATACAAATACAAAACTATAAAAAAGAACGCGTTATATTTCTTCATAACCCTTAGAATGGATTTAACCCCAAAAATAAATAATGTACCTATTACTATATATTTAGCATAAGATTTAAGACCTACGTACAAATACAAGCATATGTCAGCACATGAATTATTAGTTCATTAATTGAATGTATAAATTATTAAGTTTGAATTATCAACACCCCCTTAAACTTATTAATTCCCGGTCACTCCATTTCAACTTTAAAAATAAACCTTTCTTCAAAATATAGTAGCTTGTTGTCAACAAAGAGACAAAATAAACTTGTAACATTAGTATTAATTTGTTAAAATATTTAAGAAATACCTAATAATATCATTATTCTTTCTTAGAATATTTTAAAAAAAATTAGTTGATCTCTTAAGAGATTAAATTTTATTTAGATTAATAAAATTATATTAATATTAATGTGAATTCACATTAATATTAATATAATTTCTCAACTTTAAAAAAAACTAGAATACCTAATGTGAATTCACATTAATTAATAAAATTAGTTGATCTCAAATTAGTTGATCTCGAAAGATGTATTAAAAAATAATATTTCTTACTGTTTGTAATTTTGATCATAAGATGCATTCTGTTCCGGAAGATATGAAGAGAATTTCTCAACTTAACCAGAATTTTCATGAAAAACATGCATGGAGTCATGGAGATGAGTTGGGACAGCATACATGATACATGAACATCATGTAAATAGTTTTTTATCTCATGTAAATAGGTTATGTTAGGCTAGACTTTGAGTTAAATAGGTCGGATCTGTGTAAAAAGTATTGGGTCTAGCCTAGCCTCTTAACCTGTGTAATCTAGTCTGACCTATGTTTAAAAAATAAAAGCTTTGATCTAGGCCTGTTAGCTTGTTTAAGCTTATTAAACATTCAAAAGAAGAGTTCGCTTTTACTACAGTCAATGTAGATAACTTATCTACATTGAGCCCAAAACGATGTCTTTTTGAGACGGAAATCAAGGTATTTCAGGGTTATAATAGTCTTTTTTATTATAATTTTTTAATTTTTCAACTCAAAACGACGTCGTTTTGGGAACAAATGTAGATAATTTATCTACATTCACGGTATAAACATTAAAGCCTTAAAAGAATAACTAAATAAATATTATTTTATTATTCAAAATCATTAAAATTATAATTGTATTTAAAATAAATAATATAATATAGGCTGACCTTTAGGCTTACAAAAAAGCCTATGGTCTATTTTCTAAATAGATTTTTTTAAAAACTTAGATCTATTCTATGTTATTATTTATAATAGGTCAAACCTGAAGTTAGATAGTAGACTTTTGTAAGCCGAGGAGCTCATTTATACCCTAGCGCTGTGTTATTTCAAACACAATATTACTGAGCTTTTCATATTTTCTACCTTTGGGACATGGTATGCAGGAATGCCAGAAGATGCAGAAATCTATGTACGTAAGGGAAGATAATTAGTATCTTAATGGAAAAAAAAAATCATGCATAAGCAATTTGAGGTTATTTTTATAGTGCCTCTGATCACTCCACAATGAATATTAATTTACAAGTCAATTTTACACTATACCTAATATTTTTGGGAGAGGAAGCATCCATCAAGTTGAGATGGCCGAGTTGGTCTATTAAGGTTCTGGTCGGAAAGGGCATAGGTTCAAAGCCCACTCTCAACAATCTTGACTCCATGGCCCAATGGATAAGGCGCTGGTCTACGGAACCAGAGATTCTGGGTTCGATCCCCAGTGGAGTCGTTTCTTTCTTTTATTATTATTATATCGACGTTCCTGGTTATTGAAATTATTTCTTTTATTATATCGACGTTCCTGGTTGTTGAAATTATTATAATTTCATTTCATTAACAGAAAATATTATAAATTACAACCTTCGGTTGTTGAAGATATGATAAAGATTTCGGTTGTTAAAAATATGTTATATAACTACTTGTACTGTAACAAAGTTCGTACGTATTGAATTATTATTTAACATGACAGTCCTTGTCTAGCAACACATCTTTGGCCCGCATAATTCAAATTACAAGTAGCCAACTAAATCATTGCACATGAATTTTCAGCTTGCATCATTGCAAACAATAAATTATTCTTGAGTCAGCTTTGAATATTCGCGTTTATTTGGTGCATAGTATATGATAAGATCTAATTGTATAAGACTTGATTAAATTTTAATATTATCCAGCGTTTGGTACGGTATTGTATAAGATAATATCCTCCAATATTTAAAAAATAATATATTAAAAAAATTATTTTAATATATAAATATTGAGATGATATATTAGTTCTTGTGAATTGTACTTATAATCAATATTAATACATCAACCCCTTATCAGACCTAATCCATCACTCCTATGCCTGATTAAGTTATACATCATTTTGATGTATAAATGGATCTTGTTGTATAAGCTTATACTATGCGATGGTCACACCAAACAACTAAAAATGTCATAACGTATGGTATAAACTTATACTATCAGACCTATACATCACACCAAACACCCTTGAATACATAGGTGGGAAATTGGGATGTTCCCTTGACCGTGTTCTAGTCAAGGACGCAATTGCAAATTGTCTTATCTTTCTATCATTTTGCACTAAGAAGGAGCATGGTAATGCAATCATCTTAATCTACATTTTCCTTAAAAATAACAACATGATATTATAAAGCCCCCACTATGCTATGCGCTTAATCTACAGTTTCCTTGTTTTTTTCCTAAGACAGTGATATTAATCAAGACATTTTCCAATTATTTATGCTGATATTCAAATACATAATGAAAATAATCATAATGAAAATGGTATTCCCCAACTAGCTAGAAGCTACAATGTGGATTATTAAAACCCCATTTGAAGTTCATGTTATTTATATACAAGTATAAGCAAGGAACGTTTGTCTTGGACACAGGGCCATTGAATTAACAGAAATTCTAGCTCATTTGCTATATTCCAAGCATAATGTATCCTAGCTCGAATGAACATGAGATATATAGCCATCCGGGCTATGTCAATGTCATACCAGAAGCGCTTCCAAGTTATGGTACTCCACAAGCTTATGCTCCTTCATATATCAACACCAGTATGAGGAATCCTATTAGGACACATCATTGGTCAACTGGTCTTTGCCGTTGTCTTGATGATCCTGGAAACTGTAAGAACCCATAAATGATCATGTGGATTCATCTTATTTTCTCTTATGAACATCAACCAATTCACATACTATTGTAATTTCTTTTGTAAGGTTTGGTCACTTGCTTCTGCCCTTGTGTTACGTTTGGATTGATAGCAGAAATTGTAGATAAAGGCACTTCGAGTAAGTTTTTAAACTCTGCATCTTAATATGAGTACATGCTATGTAGAAAGGGGATGATGAATTATAATGGTTATTAATTTCAGTTGCTGTTTTTCTTTGTATCTGCAGGTTGTACTTGTGCTGGGGCTATTTATGGGACGCTACTATCTCTTACTGGACTTGCTTGTTTGTATTCTTGCTCTTATCGGTCCAAACTGAGGGCACAATATAACTTGCCAGAGGCACCATGTATGGATTTCTTAGTTCATTTCTGCTGTGAAACTTGTGCTCTTTGTCAAGAATATAGAGAGCTAAAAAACCGTGGATTTGACTTGGGCATAGGTAATTCCTTATTACTTCAAATACTTTCATTCTTTCTTTTAACTTGTGATTGACAAATATATACTGTCATCTCATCAACAGTTAAAGAGTTTTTGATGCATTGAGGATGAGAATTATGGAGGATTTGTCTGATATCATACGGGTTTTGCTGGCTAAATAATGCATTTGAATCATTTTACTATTGGTGCAGTTTAGAAATTATTATTATTATTATCATAATGAGCTTAGTAGGGCTGACTTGGCTCAGCGGTAAGCTTGTTTGCCGTGGTGTCTCAGGCCGTGGGTTCGAATCAGTCTCTCTGCAAAAAAGCAGGGGAAAGACTGCCTAGAGTATTCCCTTCACCAGACATTTACGAAGTGAGTATTTGAACTGAGTCGGCCCTTATCATAATGAGCTTGTCCTATTATTATAATGAAAGATTAAATTTCATCTTGTTGTTTAAGTTTGATTGTTGATGGTTATGTATGAGACTTCTTTTTTCTTTGAAGAGTGATATGAAACTGACTTCTTGTTGGGCAATCAATTGAAATATAGGCTGGGAAGCCAACATGGAAAGACAAAGGCAAGGAGTTACAGTAGCTCCGGTGACTTTACAATCCATGATAAGATGAAAAATGCAACCTTGGGAGCTATTGATGCTGTCTCAAGTCCTTGTTTTTTGTATATTTTGTTTGCTTCTTGGTTTGAGTGTTTTTGTTATTAAAAAGGAATGAAAATTTATGTCAAATGTTGATCCGCAGTGTATCAGGTTTTGTCAGTTACTTAGACATCCACTCAAGTTCCAATATCAAATTTTAGTCCTATCAACCTGTGATTCAGAAAGTTTCTTTTGCCTCAGAGGTCAAAGCCTTGGACATCTTTAATAGGACAACGTTGAGTTGAATTGCTTCTCATAGACAATATTTGAATAGCTTAAGTAGTTGGCATCACATGCATATCAAATCTAGCAAGATGATATTTGCAATTTTCTTTTCTTTTTTTCGGTGTCATTCTACTCTGTTTACCTCATATGTGGAGTGGGGGCAGCAATCAAATGAGCTATTCAATGATATGATCGATGGACTCAACTTGATAGTGTTTAAATATAATACGAGGCTCGATTATATATTCAAGCTATACTCGAACATGTATTTGATAAATTAAATATTTCACAGTTCAATTCGATGATAAAAAGCTCCTTAAAAAACATAAATATATTTGTAAACTATGATTGCACTGAAACTTCAAAATATCTAATCTGTCGTGTTCGATATTTTTTGACACTTTCCGATATTTCGACACTCCAAATGCGTTGCAGAGACTCATAAAAAAGTCTCAAATGTTGCATTTTGTTATGTTTTTAGTTCCAACTATTGGATTCGTTGGATTATGATGACCATTTTATTTAGTTTAATATAAATATTTGGAATATCTTATGTTCTTTTGCAAAATTAGTTGGTATTATAAGTTTAACTACATTTTTTGTTAAATTATTAAATATTAAATATAATATATACTACATAAATTAAAAATATTATTTAATATCGAAACGTGTCCTAACGTGTCGAAATCTAGTATTTTTTAAAATTAACATCTCGGAGTATCATGTCGTATTCCGTGTCCTATATCATGTTTGTGCAATATAGTTTGTAAAAACAAATTTCTCGTACAATTTAGTTATTGAATTAATTCTTTCAACGTTTTTTCTTTTAAAGGACATAAAATTTTATTTTATCATTTTAAGTGAGAGAAATAGATATACAATAAAAATCATGGAAAAATAATGTGATGGCTTTTTTTAATTTAAATTTTAAATAAAAATACTAATTTTAACTAAAATGACCCTACTTTAAAAACACAAAGACTTTTCCCTTCTTTTCTAAATCATTTTTAAATTTACGCGTTCATTTCTCAAATTTCAAATTTGTGCCAACATCAACTATTTTTTTTTTTACTTACTCAAAAGCTTTGTTTGTTTTTTATTTTTTCCTTGCATATAAATTTTGCTCTAACAACATTTGTGATATTAATAGAAATTAAAATATAAAATTTACGCATATATAATCATGTAATATTTACATATTAGAGAATCTACTCCCTTAATATATATGTCCCGTATCACCTTAAGAATTAGAGGAAGGTTATACTTACAACTAAGGGTGTTAAAAGAGCTAGAGGCCTTTCAAGGACCTTTGACCCTGCTTGTGTGGCCTGGTTTGATATGTGCGTTTTGATTATTAGATCCAGACTTAGATTTGTAAAAAAAAACTTATTTAATAAAAAGACGTCAACCTCCAATTCAAAAGCCCGTCAAGCTGACCTAGTAACTCTTTATTTATTTTTTATTTTGTAATTTTTTGTTCTTTTAGATATGCAGAATTTTGTACTACTTTAATTTATTAGTTAAGCAAACTCTGAATGATTTTATTTATTCTATATTATGTTGTTTGGATATATATTGAATTTATGAATTTTTATGAAATTATTAGTGTTGTTAATCGTATGTTCTGTTTGTATGATTTTTTTATCTTTTTTTTTAACATGCTAAGGCAGACTTTTATTATTTGTAAATAAGTCAGTTCACTAGCCGATAATTATATTCATAACAGGTTATAGGCTAGGCCAGTCTGACATATTTATATACAAGTTTAATCTTTCAAGACCAAAGTCTGGTCCAGCTTAGCCCATTAACATTTACAATCTATTTTCATTTACAATCATATCTTAATTATTAATTTCCGTCAATCAACGTTTATTATTTTCGCAAATCAAAATCATTAATTAATTATTTATTCACAATAAATAATAATCATTGATCGGCAATAAGATATAATTATAAATGAAAATAAATCGTATCTAGAATCTTCTTCCAGGAATTAATTAGTACAAATCAAAATTGTCCACCGGTAAGAAAGAAATTTCAACTGGTTACAGGAACCAGACCCAAAATAAGAGCCCATGACCCAATACAAAGTACAACAAAAATAAGCAGCCCTAGCAGGCTAGCAGCTACCATTGATAAAAAAGCAAAATTCCTCACTAGACCCTAATTGCTCCTCCCACAGTTTCACTCAGACATGGTGATGTTCCCATTGATTGAGCGTGCACGATCTACAATGTTCTCTTCTTCCTTGAAGCTACGGACACTGTTTATCCATCCCAACTACTGCAGCAAAACCCTGATTATAAAATCTTTGAGTACCTCTGCTGTTCCAAACGATCATGGGAGATTCCCTCCACAGCAACCACCCTCTGATCACACACACTTTCAGGGTCAATGGCAACAACGTCAGGGTCATTCTACTCAACATTTAAACCCACATATTCAAAACCAGAGTGGAAGCCCTGCCCCTTCAAATCAATTTGCTTATCAAAACCATGAATCCCACAAACACAATATTCCTAGTCCATTTCCTGAGCAGGGGCGAAACCCTAATCATTGGAATCCTCAACATCAAGCACCACCCACTTCTCAAAATCCCAACTTTCAGCCACCCACTAACCCTAATCTATGGAACAATCAAAACCCCCATAACCCCAACCAGTGGAACCCTCGGACTCAGGGGTCCCCACATCTCGGCCTTCAAGGTTCTACATCTCCGCCTTCAATCAGTGATTTGACACGTTTGTGCCAACTGGGGAAGGTTAAAGAAGCGATTGAATTGATGGACAAAGGGGACAAAGCTGATGCTAGTTGCTTTGATCTTATTTTTGACTTGTGTGGCCAATTGAAATCCCTTGAGGTTGCCAAGAAGGCCCATGATTACTTTCTACAGTCTACTTATAGGAGTGATCTCAAGTTAAACAACAAGGTGATTGAGATGTATGGGAATTGTAAAAGCATGACTGATGCACGCAGAGTGTTTGATCATATGCCTAATAGGAATATGGACTCTTGGCACTTGATGCTTTGCGGCTACGCAAATAATACTATGGGAGATGAAGCCTTGCAACTGTTTGAGCAGATGAATGAGCTGGGGTTGGAAATCACTTCAGAGACTTTGCTTGATGTGTTATCAGCATGTGCCAGTGCAGAAGCTGTGGAAGATGCATACTTATATTTTGAGTCTATGAAAAGTAAATATGGAATTGAGCCAGGGGTGGAGCACTATATGGGGCTTTTGCATGTTCTTGGACAGTCTGGGTATCTCAAGGAAGCTGAGGAGTTTATTGAGAAGTTGCCATTTGAGCCTACAGTGACTGTATGGGAGACTCTGAAGAATTATGCTCGCACTCATGGGGATATTGATCTTGAAGACCATGCTGAAGAGTTAATGGTTAGTCTTGACCCATCAAAAGCTGTTGCCAATAAGATCCCTACGCCGTCTCCGAAGAATTATACTGCAATTAGCATGCTTGATGGCAAGACCAGAATTATTGAATACAAGAATCTTACTTTTTACAAGGATGATGAAAAGTTAAAGGCTTTCATTGCGATGAAAGGTGAAGGATATGTTCCTGATACAAGATATGTTCTTCATGACATTGATCAGGAAGCAAAGGAGCAAGCCTTACTCTACCACAGTGAACGTCTAGCAATTGCCTATGGTCTTATTAGTACTCCACCGAGAACAACTCTTCGAATCATCAAGAACCTCCGTGTCTGCGGTGACTGTCACAATGCCATCAAGCTCATGTCCAGGATTGTAGGGAGAGAATTAGTTGTCAGAGATAACAAAAGGTTTCATCATTTCAAGGATGGAAAATGCTCTTGTAAGGATTACTGGTGAAGGAATCATAACTTGAAAACCTACTACATTAGCATGAATGTATTATTTTCTACCTGGCTGCCCCTTCTTGTGTACTAGGAAAACAAATGAGCATGGAAGTTTCAATGGTACTAGGGATAGGAGATGAATTATGCAGTTTGGTTTGCACTGATTTAGAATGTATTTGCTTCTTGTTCAGATATTCACTTAATAATTGTCTCTCCACTTCTACTCAGTGCTATACTGCTATTACTTGATCACGTTAATATTTGCTCTTGTATGGTTTTATTTATTTATTTGGTTCGAGGAACATAAAATTCAGATTTACTGACTGATCGATGCAAGTATGTAGAACTAGTTTGACCGTTGGTTTTGAAAAGTGTTTAGAAGCATCTCTTTAATCTTCAAATTTATAAGCGTTCAAAAATATTTTTAGGTAGTTAGGTATGGGATTATGAACTGTAACGCAAAAAAGAAGACATCAATTTTGTAGAATAAGTACTAATTTTGAATTGTAATCTATAGTCCCTGTTATACTGTTAAAATAGGTACTTAGTAGAAGTTAACTGAGTAAAAAATAGAGCCTGATGTTCGCAGAAAATCAATGAATTCAATATGAAGTCCTAATTTTCAACTATGTCGTTCCGCCAATTTTTTATTGTTAACTATAACCTTGTCTTCATCTTATACTTTTTTTTTCATGAATTACCTTGAATGAGGGAGAGCATTTTAGACCTATAGATTCTTCTACTGATTATGATTTATTAAGCAAAGTTCCTATTAGAAGCTCAATCATATGATCAATGACATGTGTAATAATGTGACTAACCTTAACCGAGTTGACTCTGGTATGTATAATCTCTGATAGCAAACTGAGATTATGTTAATCTTGGGAGAGATCTAAACTGAATGAAATGGTTTTAGCTGTTTTTAATCCGTGGCAGCTATGGGAAGCCTGAAATGTCTGCCGTTTTAATGGTTAATCTGTGGGATGTTTCAGGCATTGTCAATCAAGCCAACCCATCTGCATATCTAATTCTAGTCAGTTTGGGGTTATTGTCCAAAGTTGGGACTTGGCTAGTTTCCATGTAGGGTTTATCATCTATCATTTAACATGACTATAAAAAATTTCCTACACACACAACATTTTGTGGGGCCCGCGGCAAAAAAAATAAAAAAAAATCCGGCATGCAAAACGAATCTCTAACATAACACAATCACTTTTCCTACAACATAACTCTTATAAAATCCTTCTATGTATTCAGGTTAGCCTGGTTTTGCTAGGCTAATCCTTTTACTTTCATTTTGCTATGGTGAGTGGGGACATATCTATCCATTAAAAAAAAAAGGAAAAATGGAATTTTTTAAAGATGAGAATAAAACATTCTTAACAATGCATGTATATTATTTTTATAACAACTGTGCGCCGGTTCTACGATGCATTTCTCTTCATTATGAATTCATATTCAGCTATTATTTTAACAGATGGAGAAAGAGATAGATATGCATCATGCTTTTAAGGCTTAAGCATAAAGGTTGAAAGACTCCTCAGACGTGATTTTCCTCAACCTTATCCTACCACAAATTGTGAAGAAGAAATAAGGAAAGTAGCAATTGAAACCCAATAAAGTTTTTATATTATTACTATTATTTATTACAAGCAAGAATAAAAGCAGCGAGAAAAGGTTTTAGCAGTGTCCATTTTACACAATACACCTGTATTGTACCACCAAGTTTAAAATCCAGCTTTATTTAAGTACGTAAATAAATCTAAATACAACACCAATGAGTTCATTGAGTTGCTCATAAATTGAACTTCAAGAAACAAGATAGCCAGCCATAAGCATTCATTCAATCATGTCTCAGCGATTGAGTCATCATGGCCATGAACTCGTTTATGTCAACCATGCCATCACCATCTGTGTCCACTGCTCTCACCATTCGCTGGCAGTCCTCAAGGCTGCAACTTTCTCCCAGCCTCCTGAGCATTTCTTTAACTTCTTCTGCACTTATTTTCCCATCACCATTCTTATCAAATATCCGAAATGCACTGTGTATATCCATTGTCCTAATCCCACCATCCTTCTTGTGAGCCTCCATGAATTCTTTGAAATTAATGAATCCATCTCCATCCAAATCAACCACCCGGAAAATATTTGGCACTTCATGAACAGAGTTCACCATGCCTAGAGATTTTAAGGCGGCTTTGTATTCCTGCTGAGAAATTTTCCCATCTTTATTGGAATCAAATTTCTCAAAAACCTGCTTCATCTCATCAACGTTAGGCTGGAAAACAGTTTTCAGCCCAGAGTTCTGTTTGTCCCTAGAGAACAGACGCGATGGCTTCCTTAGGTAATTTCTCTTTGAGAGGTTGTATTTGAAATCAAGGAAACTTGTCCTTGACATTTTATATTGCTATGGACTTGCCTGATCAGTTTTCTCTTGACATGAAAAAAGAACACCATCTTTTATATTAGCGATAGAATTAAAAGCCGTAACATCTCATCATGCCAATCTTAGGCTAGAAGTAATTCCTAATCAGTTTCTGGATGACACGAAACTTAAGATGCTAAAAGGAAATGCAGGACACAAAAAGAATAGAGTGAGTCAAAAGATAAGAAGATTTAGTGGAAAAGAATACAATCTTTCCAAAAGATACAAGTGTGCTACTTTCCTTTATGAGGAATTTTCTTTTCCAGTCTCTTTCTTGGGGCGGAGGGTATAATCTCTACCAGTCTCTAATCATAACAATGTTGATTTACATGGATATTTTGAGTAACAATTAACAACATCACCACCTTTATCCCAAACTAGTTGAGGCCAATGAGTTTGAGTAACAATCATGGAAGAATATATCTCATCAAGATGAATACAGTATAAATTCCCGAGGTGGAGAAAGGAATAAAAGAAGAATAACAAAACTAAAAGGGGAAGGGGGGCAATCATCATGGTGGTTTTCCATTATCATCCAAATCCTCCATCACATCAATATCCTTGCGAGCTGTTATCTTCTGCACGTATCCTGCAAAACAGACGCTCCACAAGTTACTCCAAGAAGACGATCTTAAAAACAATATTTAGTAAAAGTGAAGACGAAAGAATCAATTGCATTTTAGAAAGTTGACACAGAATTAAGGCCCCTCAGGTAGTTTTTTGATTGAAACTTCATACATGACCAGTAAGCATCAGCTTGTTGAAGTTATGAAAAGGTCCACCCACAAAAGCGGAAAACTTTACATATGAGGGGGAAAAAAACTGGTTTTTTTTTTTGAGATTTCTCTACCGGTTTATCGATTACACAACTAATGCGATAGAGCCGGGCAAGACCACAAGAGCGACAAAGCTCTCCCCACCAAGTTTTTATCACAACTGTGTACCGAGGACTCAAACTTGAGATCTCTGGTTAAGTTCCTGTGCCAATTGATCCACGTGCTTGGCGGTGAAAAAAAAAAAACACACACATTTAAAACAGGAATAAGCTATTGACATGAGAGAAACTCTTAGGCCACCCAATCTCTGGCTTTGTACCATTGAATGTACTAGTCAACTACGTGGGTCATCACCAACTTCACTTTGACTCCATGTTTAATGTTATAGCTGATATGATATACATTCAATAGCACAGAGCACCACAGAATCCCTCTTGACATGGAAGGTATACCCCCTACAGGGAAGGGGTGGCAGGATCAGAACAAGAACTATAACTCCTGATAAAATGTACGAATAAAATTCCTATCTTAAACAAAGACTCTATACCATCAACCATTCTCACATCACATGTTTCACCATAGTGTAAACCAAAAGAGAGTACATCCCAAATGACATCTTGCTCACTCATCTTGGTAAAAGAGCAGTAACTTGACCTTAGGAAAAAATTCAAGAAGCCACAATTGCTAATCAGCAAAAGACTGAACAGAAGCGTTTAATTGGTATAATTCAGTAACTATCCCGAGTAGTTGGCATATACAAATCCTCCAGATACATCAAAAGATGCAAGAGTGAGGTAAACAATTTATGATAAAGTTAGTTTGGATTCAAACCAATAACAGAGGTAAAAGAAAACTACGAAAAAGCGGGTGCTATTTTCACATATCACAGGAATTTTTTATTTGTGATGGTTGGGGGGAAAAACCATGAAATTTTTATGTTGGGTGTCCTAATAATGAGACAGGAATCTTATTAATTTGAATTGCATAAAAACCCCAAAATCATGCAAAAGAGGAATGTCATTCTCACAATCAATCAGTAGTTTTTCACTGCAGAGAAGTCGAGAAAAAACTCAATGGAACTTATGTGGAAATATTCCACATTAGAAGCAGGACAGTTTTGTCACACAATTCATCTTTATATGAAATGAGAACCTCTTAAACCTTCCTTTATACAAATATTTACTGGTAAGATAATCATAAATAAAGCCACTTGTTACATTGAGGTGTAACAGTCTTAAATTTATATCATGCAAAATAGCTTGACGAAGCCACAAATCAGATGACATGGACAGGGCATGGCTTTAGACATGAAATAGATTAAATCAAGGTGTCTTGAATGCAAAAAATTCAGAAACTAAAATACTTTCCCTCTATGCTACATGGGGTAATTTAGCATGTTCACTGGAATATTTTTCAGATACATACCTAAGAAATAAACATAAATCATGTCAATAATCTTTTTTTATAATTTTAATACTTAAATTTTGTCTTGTCAAGTTTTAGCTATCACTCATCTTGTATGCCGAAACAGTTAAGACAGTACAAAACTAAATTTAAGGAAGAATCATGCCACATAGAACAGTTAATAATGCACATACAAGACCTTTACAGATAGAAATAAATTGAAGTACGAGTCATGACTGAATGATAATCAAGCAAAAGTATCCCTGAGTAGATCGAAGCTATAATTAGCATGTTTGCTTTTATAGGATGCTCATACATCATATAATCACTTGCATCCAGACAGCTTTTGGTAACAAGCAAATATATGCAGATATGCCTTAAAATAAGATGATGTATACATTATAAAAGAAAATATATAATTGTACATTCCTTAAATATATATCATACACATAAAAAATGCATAGACAGTCTCAACATTAAAAGAATGTCTGAGTGCAAGTACATGAGTACTTATATCTTTTACAAAGGCCAAAGGCAAAAAGAGACAATAGATTGGACAACAGAAGAAAAGAATTGTGATTACAGGAACCAAAATTGAGGCAAAGAAATGAAAATTATTCATGAACTAAGCCAGCAAGTTGAGAAAATTTGGAAGCCCAAAAATTAGCTTATTTAGAACTCAATAATACAGTAAAGCTGCTATTCAAAACATGGCAGACGCAGTGTATTGCCAAGGAGATAAAGGGTTTCAATTTGATCAACATGAAACTGAGTTCCTAAGTTTAAGGGCATTAAGAATGCTTAATAGTTCAGAAATAGTTAATTTTTTCTCTGGTGCCTTGGTAAAAGAACAGCAGTTAGCTCTGTAGAATGGGGTGAATTAGATATGCGTAAACCTAGACATTCGACATGAAAAAATGAACCTAAATAGAACTCGAGGCTTTGGAAGTTGAAGCCCCTAAATAGACAAATAGCATGAGGTGATAGTAAAAGCCAAATTTTGCTAAAATTCCTCCCCCATCTCCCCCTCCCCCAAGACACAAACACACACTCTTTTTCGTCTTGAGAAGTGTCAGTGTCAGCACAACAACAACAATAACCAAGCGTTAACTCCCTATAAATTTGGCCCAGAGCACAAGGCTCCCACCATTTTGGATTGTGGAGAGAGCTAGACATATCCAGTATATTAGAAATAAACAAGAGAATAGAGAGAAAAATCTCTAAACAAGCTGTTGTCATGATAATATGAACCTACAGGAGAATGCTCATCCTCTAAATAAGTTAGTGTGTAATATAATTCATACATGTGCAAACATGTTTATGTAGCAATGACCTTTAAAGATCAGACCATGACATTTAATATTGTTAATCTAAAGAAGATTCTCAATGTCACAAGTACTCTATCTCTCTCAAATCCATCTACCTCCAAAACACGTATGCTTCTCTCCACAACAAATCATAATGCTTACAAGTTTTAGCCCAATCAAAACCAAACACAACTTGTCACAAAACGGAGTATAGAAAAGACAAACGCATTACCAATTCCCATGCAAGGAATGCATTTGCAGGTAGTCTCTTTCCCTCTTTTGCTATAGTAGCTCACATATCCTGATCCTTGGCAACTACGGCACTTGCCAGTCCATTCATACACAACCTCTTTACAATCCTACAAGTCAAAATACGAACCAAATTTATCTCCTTAACTTTGTGGAATCTAAAAAGCTTGTTTTTGCAACGAAGTAAATTACTGAAATTGAACTCACTCGGCAAGCACCCCAAAAAATCAAAGTTAAGGATAATTATGCAAAAACCTCGAATTTGGGATCGCATTGAAGGCGCTTATCAATCTCATCGGGCGAAACCGGCGAGGAATCAGGGTACGTCATGGGAAGGGGTAAAGGTTCACTATCATTATCCAAATAGCTCTCTCTATTCCTAGACCAATTCTTCTCCTTTGCCTTCACCCTCATCCCGTCGTTCCAGCCGGCGCGCCTTGAGGCGGCGCCGCTTCCTTCCACGGCGGGTCCTCCTCCGTCGGGGCCCTGGCCGAGCCTAAGGCCTCCGGCGACGGCAGCAGCGGACTGGAAGAGGCGAGGGAAGGAGGAGGGTCCCGGCGAGAGGTCTCCGGCGGAGGCACGGCAGCGGAAGGAGGAAGGGAAGAAGAGGGAGTTTGCGTTGGTGGAGAACATTCGCAGAAAATGTGTTCACTACACGTGAACATGGAAAGGAAGGACCTGAATACAACTTTGAAATGTGGAACTGTTATTGGTGAGCTGTGTAATTCAAAAAATAAGAGCAACACGATACAGAAGGAATGGATAGCTCAATGAAGCAAAAAAAGAGAGGTAGCAATGTGTAAGTTAGTGCAATTATTACCTTGAGATGAAAAATGAGAGTAAATAAATATATGTTTATGTTTAATTAATTTCGGGAGATACTTATGGATTTTATTGATTTTATTAATATCATGTCAAAGGAGATAAGTTATCTCATGTCACATAGACAAATTTGTAGGTCTCATCATCTAAAAAAAATGTGGGACAATTATCTAAAGATGTATAAGAGAGAATATTATCACATTTAACATAAGAATAGTATTTTTCATAGTTTATTATTTTAATGTTTTTAAACAGAACTTTAATTATGTTATTTTAAATATAAAATACATTGATTTAAGCAAGATTTGGATGAAAGATGAGATTTGAACTTATATATTTAAGAAATATAATTTTTTGTGCAAATCTTTTAAACAAGTTAAGCTAACCCTGGTGAAATAATGTGGTCATGCTAAACGTTCTCAATTATTAATATACAAATCAACGAGTTTCCTATTTTTTTATAGCAACGCGTTTTTCATGGCCTTGATTTTTTATGAACATATAATATTATTTCGCATAAACTCGTACCATGATCTATTTTCAATGTCAGAATGAATACTTTATGATGTAAGATGAATTTGTGTACTTCTACTTGCGGTTCCTTGAAATATTTTTGGAATATTAATTTGATTTTTAAAATATTATCACATCGATTTTAAAACTAAAATAATAAATATTTGACGTAAAAAAGTTTAGAAGTTGCAATTTATTAGGATCAATATTTGAGGACCGATTGATGTCACTAAATTAGTGAGTTACTCTAAATTTTAATAGGTTAAAATTAAAAATAACTACATCAGAGTGGAGCCACTTATATGTCAACTGGTGTATGACATTAGCTAATTTTTAAAAATTGGACAAATTTTCTGCAAAAATTATTGTATAACTTTAATACTGGTTGAGTTTTTAAAAATAATACAACATTAATGAAATTTTTGCCCTAGTTGAGTTTTTTTCTCGCTACTCCCACCGACAAAATCACATTGTTTGGTTAGAAAAGTATTTCTTTATATGTCAATTGGTGTATGACATTAGGTAATTTTTAAAAATTGTACAAATTTTCTGCAAAAATTATTGTATAACTTTAATACCGATTGAGTTTTTACAACATTAATGAAATTTTTGCACTAGTTGAGTTTTTTTCTGGCTACTCCCACCGACAAAATCACATTGTTTGGTTAGAAAAGTATTTCTTAATTGAGTAAGGATATTTTTAGTAATATTAAAAATCACCATTGTTTATTAAAAAGTTTTTAAAGAGAGGAAAAATACTAATTTAATGGTGATTAGATAAGTAGTAAGTTGGTAGTGGAAAATTTTAATAATGAGATATCCCTTCTCATCTTTATTTACAATATAATTTGCTAAAGGCTTCCGACAAAATCACATTGTTTGGTTAGAAAAGTATTTCTTTATTTACAATATAATATGATAAAGGCTTCCTCGTGAATTTTTATTCTAAAGAGCAAAAAGGCAGAAAGATAATCTGATCATGACCTTGGAAAGAACACACACTTATTATAGATGTATCAACTTGGTGTTATTATTAGCAAGATTCACACTGGTTTTATTAATTAGAATGAAAGACTCATGATTGCTGCTTCATCTCTGAGGTAAAACAAAAAGGCAGAGGAAAAAACAAGATATCGGTGAACACAAGAAACAACCTCTAGGAGGCTTCACCCGGTTTGTGATGAATATATAGAATCTATTTTATGTATTCATTACTGATTTATGATGTATTTACTTACATATAGTTTTGGTTTACAATATGATGTCTGGCACAATGTGATAAAGAAATAATGGGATTAATATCCAGTGCCAATTCTCCACGTCCTATCAGACACTATGATTCTATTGAAGACTTCCAAGTCAAATTCAAAACTGGCTTGATTTGCAATTGCATTATGCTGATTCTGAGAGATGAATTTCTGGAGCCACCTTAGCAACAAAAACACACAATTATCAGTTAGCAATATGAACTTGAGCTTCAGGAAGTCATTAAGTGTTGAGTTTGTAAGTAGTAAAGGTATGAATATAGTGATGCACTTACTTGTACTTTCACTTCTCTTTAGTGTTTGACTGTTCTCACTTCAAAACTCTTGTTTTGAAAATCGGAATAACTGGTTTCACAGACATCATTTGTCACGGAGGCACACAGAAGTTAGTATGCATGAATGTTGAAAGATTAAATATTTGTAAAGTATAATGATGGGTTTTATTTATTTTGAGCATAATTTTAATTTATTTCAGTATTTATAATTTTTTAAGATTTCAATATCCTTTGAAGAGATATCTCAAAAATATTTTTCCCTTTATTTATTAGCATGTATCATGATTCATGAGCCTTTGAAGAGATATGCTAAACCAAGTGGGGAATAGTCCTAATAAAAAGGTAGAAGTAAAGCATTGCAGTGTTCAGTTTATTCCTGAAAGGGTCAAAATCTTACATTTCACGTAGTTTTGGGAGCTCCACAGTTGATGGAGGAAGTGATCCTTCAAACTTGTTATTCTCCAAATGCCTTGGATTTAACAACGATAGAAGAAAAAAGGAGTTAAAGATCAAGTTACTGTGGACAATTTAAGAAATTACAGGAATTAAAAATAACATGAGATGATGCATCTTTTGGGGTACTTACAAAGTTTGTAATTCCTTCAGTTCACTCAAGTCAGGGATGGTGCCTGAGAGTTTGTTTCCCCCAAGCCAACTGTAATCAAATATTCACAAAATAGCATGATTTAGCGGTTTTTTTTTTTAAAAAAGGAATCACTTAGGATAATTGAAGTCAAAGGGCTAGATTCCATACAGATGAACAAGTGAAGTTAGATTTCTAATACTTGGAGGAAGTGTCCCAGCCAGCCCAGCATTTGTTAAGTTCCTTCACATATAAAAAAAAAACCAAAATATGTGAATCCACCATTAAACATGAATGGCACCAGAGAATTTATTAGAGGTGACAATTGTTACTAGATTCATTCTTCCACTCTCATTTGCTTATGAATCAGATGAACCAAATAAAGCAGACTTCAAGAGGTATATTAAGAATTTAATGGGAGTTGTAGCCAATAGGTGAACTTACACTGTGGTGACTCTTGCAATAAAATCATTAGAGCATGTAACTCCAGTCCACGAATACCCTTTAGGTAGGCAAGGATCACCGTTCCAATCAAGAGGTGGATTCTGAATGCTTTGAGCCAAATGTCCCATTGCAATTACTATGGATAGCCATAACAACTAAATGATTCAAACAAGTAACTTCATGATTGTAATTTAGTCAAGAAATTTACAAAATAGTGAGATTAGTAAGTTACCATCTCTAGTCTGAGTTCTACCACCAAGAGGCAGAATCTGATAAACTTCCCCAGCATTGATCACAGGTCCAACAGGTGCCCCACCAGCAGGGGTCATGGTAATTTTGCTCTGCCCAGAAAGTGGCCATTGTGCAGCATAAACTGTGACACCCTTAGCTGTGGCATTAAGGCTGGAGTAAAAAGTATGGCCATTAATAGAAACATCAAAGACTCTCCAGCTGTAAGGGCTTGGATTTCTGTTGTCTTGAAAATATAGGGAAATGTAGTAGTAGGTGCTTGGAAGGGACACAGGTGGCCACTTAATTTCAAGTGTCTTCCCTCTACTAGTGGTAATTCCTGATCTGAATGCTGTAGCTGGTGGCTGGTTCCAGAAGTCTGAACTAGTTATATTTGAATGGCTTTCCACAACAGGATTATGGTCCTTAAATGGTTGCCACAACCGGTTGAATTTGTCATCTGGAAAACTAGGTTCACATACAAAAACATCTTAATGATATCAGAATTCTCACCATGCCTATATATAATTCAACATTTTCTACCATTTGAGTAAACATATACATTATTCAATATAAGACATTCTTAAGAACCGTTTCAATCCAAAACCTTAAGCTATTGGGTGAGGGTCTTTTTAATGATTTATATTATATTCTCCAACACATCCCCTCACGCAAGAGCCCTTTGAGCTTGAAGCGTGGATATGACACAAGCTCATTATTGGTCTGCCTTGTGCTTTTCTTAATTCCACTTGAAAGGGAGGAGGGACACTGAGGATCGAACTCATGACCTCATAGTCACTGAACATGTTAAGAACCATTTCAACCCAAAACTTTAAGGTATTGGGTGAGTGCCAAATGATTTATATTATATTCTCTAAGAGTCATCAATGTATATTTGCATACCCTTCCTTACCTAATGATATCTTCACCTCCAAAGTCATGCCTGGCAACAGTTACAAGTGCATACTTGGTAAAGTCAGTAGGATTATACAAAGAACCATCCAACCTCTTCACCTCCAAAGCTGAAATGAACGGGCTTGAACTCCCCGTGTTTGAATTCCTGGCCAAGCACACGCTCAATGTCTTCCCTGATGACACTACAATAACCTCATAGTAGGAACTAGAACCTTTGACATAGTCCTCTGTGGTGTTAACAATGCTCCATCTGGTTCCTTCAACGATTTGATCAAACACAGGAGGTTGCTTCCCTCCATCAAAACCTCCATAATAGTATATAGTCTTCACAAGGTATTTGCTACCTTTGATGGAGGGAAATGAATAGCAAAATTTTCTAGCCGATGTGTCAGGAAAGTAACGCAATGTTGATAGTATTGGTAACAAGTCTGGTTTGCTGATAGTGGTGGTGTTACCCACCTTGGTGTAGCTTCCATCAGGAATGTATATGATACTATCTACCGTTACCTCTTTGGAGCCCCCGCAATCTAAAAAATACCCTGCATGCATGCAAAAATGTGGGTGGAATTCAAATGCTAGGAAAAAAAAAGATTAAATTGTATATGCATATTACATGCAGGCATTATTATTTTAATTAACCCTTTAAACTATGAATAACAAAATGAATGCAAATTCATAACAAGATTGGTTTGATGAATTGCGTTATTATTAAATGTGGGGTTATATAATATAATTTGTACCAAGAGGGTCAGAAGCTAGGCCAGAGTGGGCAAGGACAGGGATTGTGACAAGCCATAGGAGGAAGACGGAGGGGCTCATATTGTCATAAGCCACGACTGCCCCACCTGGAAGCATGCGATTTGGGAAGCTTTTTTTGAAAACGGAAGAGAAAGAGAAAGTGAAGGTGGTGTGGTGTACGGCATGGCCTCGTTCGAGATTTCAGAAGAGTTGACACGTCCAAGGCTCTCCTGAAAGATAGAAATAGTCATGGCTTGACTTGGTCATATACAGCATCCACTGTATATATGTAATCTATTAACCCACATTGGCATTATTTGGTATTAAATGGCAAATAGTTTCTTTCTTTTTTTTAAGTAGAAAATCTAAAGCCCAAAAACACAAAACCATTCTAGGAAGAACACTCCTCGATTTATGAGAAATATTGCATGAGAATTTAAT
The DNA here is from genome assembly GCA_032173675.1 of Gastrolobium villosum. Taxonomy (NCBI): domain Eukaryota; kingdom Viridiplantae; phylum Streptophyta; class Magnoliopsida; order Fabales; family Fabaceae; genus Gastrolobium; species Gastrolobium villosum. The sequence goes on along the minus strand of JAVKPL010013628.1, from coordinate 196,685 downwards.
TATAATGTTTTGATTCTTTGATTTATGTGTAAAGTTTTTCTTTTTTTTTTCTTTTTTAAAAATGAAAATTCAATCACAACATAAGAATGAATAATCTCGTTCTTTATATACTGAATCCTTGACATTTTGGCTTCCCTTGGATTTCTATTCAAAAAATGAAAATTCAAGATTGAATAATCTCGTTTCAATTTTCTCATCCCAAATGTTGGTGGTGTCGGCAAAATAAAATTAAAATTTTATAAATTGGTTCTAAAATACTATGTTTTTGTAATTTCTTATTTAGATCATAATATTTATAATAAAAAAAGTACCCGTAAACTCAATCATCACTATAGATATCCAAATCCATTATATGAAATTTGTACACTATAAACTCTTTACTTTCATGTTTCAACATACTCTTTCTCCCTCATCCATAATTGGGCATTATTGTAACAAAAGTAATAAGTTTTCATGACTTACTTGAGATTTATCTTAATGTCATATTCATTTTATTATTATCATCTCATCTCATACTTAGTTTATTTGTTTCTCTGATTATATTTTTGTAAAGTTTTATTGAATATTGTTCAGCCATAATTAATTTTTATATCATCTCGTACTTAATTTATTTGGGCGCGATCAATCCCGCCTATTTTGGGCGCGACTGAATGTTATAGATTCGTAAATTAGTTCTAAAATATTATGTTTTCATAATTTCTTATTTAAATAATAATATTTAAATTTTTGGTGGAATACTAATTCTTTTATTATTATCTCGTCTCGTACTTAGTTTTTTTGGGCACCAATGGTTGCTATAAATTTGTAAATTGGTTCTAAAATATTATATTTTCATAATTTCTTATTTAAATAATAATATTTAAATTTTTGATGGAGTACTAATAAGACGTAGGCAATTGCTAGATGTTCATTGTGGTAGAGCAAGGCTTGCTCCTTTGCTCCCTGATCAATGTCATGAAGAACATATCTTGTACCAAGAACTTATATCCTATATCTTTAATCCCACTCAAATCCTTTAACTTTTCATCATCTTGTAAAGAGTTGGATTCTTATATTCGATAATTATGTTCTTGCCAATTTTTAAATTTTCTCATCCTAAATGTTGGTGGTGTCTTTTTTGGACAAAAAAAATTAAAATTTCGTAAATTGGTTCCAAATTGTAACATTTTCATAATTTCTTATTTAAATAATACTATTTAAATTTTTTTGCCTATAAACTCAATCATCACTATAGATATCCAAATCCATTATATGAAACTTATATACTAACAACAATTTTTTATTTTTAGGTGCAAACACTCTCCACTTTCATGCTTCCACATACTCAGTCTCCCTCATCTATAATTGGGCATTATTGTAACAAAAGTAATAAGTTTTCAAGCGTGTCTGGAGATTTGTCTTAATGTCATATACATTTTGTTATTATTATCTCATCTCGTACTAGTTTATTTGTTTCTCTAATTATATTTTTGAAAAGTTTTACTCAATATTGTCCAATCATAAATAATTCTTATCTCATCTCAAACTTAATTTATTTGAGCGCGACTTGTCCCGCCCATTTTGGGCTCAAATGGTTGCTATAGATTTGTAAATTGGTTTCAAAATGCTACGTTTTCGTAATTTCTTATTTAAATAATGATATTTAAATTTTTGGTGGAATACAAATATGACCATAGGTAGATGTTCACCATGGTAGAGCAAGGCTTGCGCTCCTTTGCTTCCTGATCAATGTCACCAAGAATTGTAGCATAAACATATTCTGTATCTTTATTCCCACTCAAAGCCTTTAACTTTTCATCATCCTTGTAAAGAGTAGGGGAGTGTTTGAATGTGTTTTTGTTTTTAAAACTATTTTATAAAACAACTTATATAAGCTGTTTTGTAAAAAAGAGAAGAAGATAAATTTGTTTGATTATAATTACCAGAATGTCATTAATGAAATGTGTTTCTGTTAGTTTTAATAGAAAGATTGTCACGCATACTCTTATATAGAAAGATTGTCACTCACACTCTTATATATAGAAAGTTTTAATAGAAAGAAAAACAAAGTGTTCACTCATCTTTAGTATTGACCACCGAGCAGTAAGTATAAGGGGCTGGGCTTAACCGTGCTTCAGACTATGAACACGGATGCAAACACGAGCCCAACAGTGAAACATCTTAGCTTAGCCATAAAGTTATCTAATTAATGATTAAATAAAAAGTGCGTTAAAACCACGCCAGGAAGAAGCAACTTTAGCCGCGTGCCTCTCACACTAACCGCGATAATAGTAATGCTATAAAACCGTAACCGTAACCGAATCCCATAGCATTCATTCATTTCGAAAATCAAAATCAAATTCAGAGTTCACATGGGTACCTCTCAGAGCCGCGAGGGTCTCGAAGTCACTGACTCTGACTCTGATTACGAACACGAAGAAGAAAAAGAAGAAGAAAAAGAAGAAGATCATGAGCAATACAAAGACGCTCAAGCTTCCTCTGTATCCCAATCTACCCAGCTCGATGAAGTAGACGCAAGGCTCAAAGCTTTGAAACTCAAATACCAATCACCTTCTTCACAAACCCCTCTTCCCAAAAACGCCGTCAAGCTTTACCTTCACATCGGCGGCAACACTCCCAATGCCAAGTGGATCCTCTCCGACAAGCGTACTTCATACGCCTTCGTCAAATCCAACGAAGACGAAGATGAAAACGATGAAGACGAGGGTGGTGAGTGGGTTCTCAAAGTCGGTTCCAAGGTTCGCGCTAGGGTTTCCTCCGAAATGCAATTGAAAATGTTCGGCGATCAACGCCGTGTGGATTTCGTCTCCAACGGCGTCTGGGCCTTGAAATTCCCCACCGACGAAACCTACCGGAAATTCGTTACCGAATTCCAGAATTGCGTGTTCGAGAACGTGTACGGGCTTGAATCCACCGAAGAGAACAAGGTGAAGGTTTACGGGAAGGAGTTTATCGGATGGGTTAAACCGGAAGCCGCCGACGATTCGGTCTGGGAGGATGCTGACGATGGGCTCGGGAAGAGTCCCGAACCCGCTCCGGTTCGGCCGAGAGAGGATTTAATTGAAGAGTTCGAAGAGGCCGCGAACGGCGGAGGGGTTCAGACGTTAACGCTTGGCGCTCTCGACAACAGTTTCTTGCTTAACGACACCGGCGTTCACGTTTACCGGAATTTCAACCGCGGGATTCACGGCAAGGGCGTTGCCGTGAAATTTAACGATGGGAATTCGAGACAAGAGACGCCCAACAAGGCGTTGTTGATGAGAGCAGAGACTAACATGATGCTCATGAGTCCCTTAACAGATGGGAAGCCCAACGCTTCGAAGCTTCACCAGCTTGATATTGAGACGGGGAAGATTGTAACGGAATGGAAGTTTGAGAAGGATGGTGCTGATATCACGATGAGGGATATCACTAATGATACAAAGGGTTCACAATTGGATCCCTCGGAATCAACCTTTTTGGGGTTGGATGATAATAGGCTATGTCAATGGGACATGCGTGATAGGAAAGGGATTGTTCAGAACATTGCCACGGCTAGTTCGCCTGTGTTGCATTGGAACCAGGGGCATCAGTTCTCGAGAGGGACTAACTTTCAGTGCTTTGCAACAACTGGAGATGGGTCCATTGTTGTCGGGTCATTGGATGGGAAGATAAGGTTGTATTCGAAGACTTCGATGAGGCAAGCTAAGACTGCTTTCCCAGGGCTTGGTTCGCCAATTACCAGTGTTGATGTTACTTTTGATGGCAAGTGGGTGCTGGGCACCACTGACACTTATTTGGTACTGATTTGTACCTTGTTCACCGATAAAGATGGGAGAACCAAGACTGGGTTTAGTGGTCGTATGGGAAACAGGATTGGTGCTCCCAGACTCTTGAAGCTGACTCCTCTGGATTCGCATTTAGCTGGCGCTGGCAATAAGTTTCATGGTGGCCATTTCTCATGGGTAATCATTTTTCGTAATTATCATTAAATTGCCCTGCATTTGCATTAACATATTTATACGTATCCGTGTAGTATCTTATATATGTCAGTCTTGGCAATATCTTAAACTACGGGGCATTTAAATTGTCTTTGATAGTGTAACGCCTTATTGTGAATCTAGCTTCTTTTCCTCACTCGCACACTTTTTGCTTTATGTGGACCTAGTATCTTGTTATTTATTCATCAAATTGAAAATTGTGTGTTATTCGATAAATTACCATTCAGCGCCCGGGATGTTACAGATAGATTATTGGGAATCTAGCTTCTTCTTTTTACTTTTTGTTTATAGCAAGTAATTTATTCATCAAATTGAAAATTGTGTGACTAAATTACCATTACTACTGCAAACTTCTTTTTACTGTTTCTTGTGTTATGGGACAATTATTTCTCCTTGTATTGTAGTTTTCTTACCATTTACCATAAGCTATTTGAAAACAAATTTGTTTTTCATGATTAGCATGGGGTAAATCTAGTAAACATCAGATGCTTTCTGTTCCTGTTGTTTTGGTTTCATTGACGTTGTTTAAGTTACACATGAGTGAATAGTGCCAACGAACAAACCAGATTGAAAATTTTCACAAATAAGCTTGCTTTCAGAGACTTTTAAAGAAATGTAGTGATATCAACTGGTTCTCGTAAAGTTATCAATTATCTATGGAAACTTGCTAACTGAAATACTTTCTATTAACCCCATAGTGTGTTGTCTAAGCTGGCATGACTACTCTGAAGCAAGGACTTTTTCCGTTGTTCTGATGCCCCTGCTTTTGGGTTGAAGGACTCGCCTTTATTTTTAAGTATGAATTTGTACGCTTTGTATTTAGTTATTGATGAAAACATGACCATTTTGAAACAATCATGGTAAAGTCCTTATTATTTGCTCTTAATGTTTGAGTATTATTATGCTAATTATGGACCTAGGAGTGAAATCACCCAGCTTTTGTTTAAGACGATAACAGTATGGAGGTAATCTGATCCATATTAGAGCATTGTTGGAATTATCATGGAACTGGTCTGATGGAGCAAGAAATTCAAGTTGCAGATTGAAGGATGATAGGCGGGATAAAATTATAGTGGGTAGCATTAGTAGTAGAGGATATTTAAAAAATTGACAAAAGGGATATAACAATAACGCCAGTGGTGCAAGCAAGTGGTATTTTTATTTTACAATGTTTTCTGTAAATTTGCTGAAATTATGAAGAAAAAAAAATTCAATTTGCATGATTTTGAGAGAGATTTGAGTAATTTTTTAAGCAACAATATTTCTGTGTATCATGTAAGTCTTCGGTCGATCAACATTTGTAGTGAACTATATATATATGGATGGCCACCTATGCGCACCTCAAGAGAGAATTCCTTGTTTATTCCATGTTGCATACTTGCATATAAAGTGAACTAGATACTTTAATTTAAATTGATGACATCTGTGAAACATGTTGTCATATGTGAATTGATAGCTTGCTTGTAGTGTGCGGGTGGATCCCTATTCTACCTGTAGACTCATTAATACTATAGTTTACTGAGTCAATCAACTTGCAGCAAGTGTCCCTCATATGTTTTTGTCTTTCAGGTCACTGAGAATGGTAAACAGGAACGCCACCTTGTTGCAACTGTGGGTAAGTTTAGTGTGATATGGGATTTTCAGCAGGTGAAGAACAGTGCTCATGAATGTTACAGGAATCAACAAGGGCTGAAGAGCTGTTACTGTTATAAGATATTATTAAAGGATGAGTCAATTGTAGAATCACGATTTATGCATGACAAGTTTGCTGTTAGTGACTCCCCAGAAGCTCCGTTGGTGGTGGCAACTCCTATGAAAGTCAGCTCTATCAGCCTGTCTGGAAAGCGACATGGTTAAACCTTTGTTTACGTTTTTTTGTTTTAGGGTTTCAAATTTCTGGTGTTAAGAGTGCCTTTGAACAACTTATTGAATTGTATTGAAGTTGATGCTGTTTATTCTTGTGTACAGTTAAGTTTTAGGTTTCCCTGTATGTATTTTCAGTCATACAGTGTTCATTTTTGTGATTACAAGTCTGGGTTTGCAAACACTGAACTATCCTCTCTCTTTTTTGTTTTTTTCCCTCCAAATAAAGAAAGATTAATTGGTTATAAAATAGCTGCATTTCCACGGCGAGTGATTCTCTGTCTCGCATGCATTGGATTAGTGGAGATTTACTAGATTTAGGAGAAAATTACTGCTTTCTTACTTAATTTGAAAAGATTTTATTAATAATTTAACACTTAGAGATAAGATCATTTGATACCATTTTAAATTTTGAAATTTGACATAAAATTTTAGTCGATGATTTTTGTCGATTAATGATTATCATTTATTGAGAAATAAATGATAACAGTTGATTGATGAAAATTAACGGTAAAAATTTAGTGTTAAATTTTAAAGTTTAACATGTATCAAATGATCCTGCCCCTAACACTTTTAACATAAAACATTTTTAAGCCAACCATTACTTAGCTTTGATTAACGTAAGTAATTACAGGGAAATATTAGTCTCGTGTTGTAGGAGAATAATATCTTATTTCATAGACATAAAGTATGTAATGTGATGCTCATATTGTTAAAATAAATAGATAAATAAATAAAGAGAAATATTACTTTCTTTTGTACGTAAGATAATTTTTTTTTATGTTTTCTCACATCCCACTTTTTTCTTTTTCTTTTTTCTTGTAATGATGAATCTATCCATTTTCTCTCTCTAAAATGAGATCACATAATTATCTTATATAAAAGAAGAAGAATAAAGTCCATAAAGAAAAATAAATGGGCCTCGCATATTTTGTCTATATCATATGAGATATTAGTTTCAGTAGTATTTTCCGTAATTATATATGTATATATGTGTGTGAGAGAGAGCCCATAAATCTACTGTATACGTGTCGGGTCCTGCATGGAAGTTTCCCTTATTGGTTTATGAAAATTGATCAAATTGAATTTGGTAATTATATTTGCACTGAAGGTCTGTTCAAAAGACGTTGGCGAATAGATAAAGAGAGAGAAATAAAAATTTGAATATATGATAGTGATGAAATGCCTCTTAAGATATACGAGACATTTGTTTTATATAAATATGAAGTTGATATTGATATTCAAGTATGATTATTAATTTGAATCAATAATAATTATGCGCAATGACAATATAAATTATGCAGTTTTGTGAAAAATGTCCTCCCTGTAGGGCTCCTATCTCTAGAAGTATGTAGTCGTGTGGCTGTGTGGGCTATTATATGCACATAACATTACCTCCACTGATCTCATCTCATACCTAAGGTTAATTTACCTTTTCAATAAGGTAAAAGACTAGTCATTTAAAAATTGAAAAAATTCACAAGAATATTGCTTATGGTGTGACTATAAGTAATTAGTATAATTAGAATTTAAAAATGTGATTGCATGTCTATTCACACATGCAGAAGAGAAATTATATTCCTTCTCAAATCAATACATAATTTTATTTGTTCAAATAACAATTCAGGTAGAGACTGGGCTGTTTGATTGTGTTCTCCTTTTTTTGTTCTTAAAATTATTTTGTAAAATAGTTATGTGTGGGCAGTTATTTTCTATATTTTTTTCTATTTGAAAGTTAAAAACCAAAACAGAAAACAAAAACAACTCAGACATATTATCTAAATTTGATTTTAAAAACAAAAAAATAGTTATAGTTTTCAAAACATTTTTTACAGAACAAGTCTTACCAAATGTTCTGAAAACTAAAAAACTGTTTTCCAAAACAGAAATCAAACAGAGCCGAGTTACTAACAACTAATTCCTCTATAGAAAAATAGATTCATTTTGCATGTAAATAAATATAGGGTTTTATAAGAGTTATGTTATAAGAAAAGTGATTGTGTTATATTATAGAGATCCGTTTTGCGTGCCGGAGTTTTTTTTTTTGCTGCGAGCCCCACAAAATGTTATGTGTGTAGGAAATTTTTTGTGATCGTGTTAAATGATAGATGATAAACCCCATAAATATAAGTAATTCCTATAAAGGGTATGTAATACTTTATTTCTCAATGTAGATGCTATAGAAGGAAACCCATGGTAAGAGATGAGAGAATTATCACAAATGTGTAAATTATTACATAATTTCATTTTCAACCAACATGAAATAAGAACATGTACAAGAATCTTAAGAATTTATGATTTTTACATTGTTGTAGATTTATGTTAAGATATACTCAACTTTATCCATGATACAAAATCTATGCTCAGTAATGTGTTACTTGCATTGTAATAATTGAAAACTTTATTAATTTCTTTTCCTTTCTTTCTATGCTATCTCTTCTTGATGGAAAACTTTAGACGTCTCTAATAAGTAAAAAATGAATGGATTGATTTCTTTCCTTTATTTAAATGTGTCCAAAAGATCTTGTGACTCTTAGCATCCTAACATATGACTACTCCTATCAAGTAGTCAAGAAATCTCTTCCCTAAAATCACTTGCTAATGATCATTTAGCCCCTTCTTCAATTATTAGTTCATATGCATTTATCATATACACGAGACATTTCTTAAAAAATGGGCAAGTTACACCAATCACAACAAATGAGTCTAACATTACATCTCAATTTAAAATCTTAAAGCATTAGATTTATGGATCCTTTTGCATATGCATTCCTTGCTTAGTCCATTTCTACATGTTGGACTTCATTACTGACATGTAAATTACCAACAATCTTCAAATACATGGTCTAACAATTACCTGGTTAGCACAAATCAATCAATCATTAACACTAATATCAGTGTTGCGCAGTCAGGGGGAGCCCATAGAGACCACTAACAATACACTAAGCGACAATCCAAACACAACAAGTGGGCTTGACGTCTCGTCTTAACCGAAAACATCAAAACTTTGAGTTAGTGAATTCTTCCACTAATATGATCCTCAATTAGTCCATTCTTATCTAATATGAGACTTCATTTCTCACTTCAATTCTCAATATTCTCCACCTCAAATGTAATTTGCAGAACCATCATCTGTTAATTCCCCCATAAGCCCAGCCAATTACTTAGCTAGCATAGATCAAAAGACCATTGGTTTTAATACCCCCAATGTTAGGTGGGCCAAGAGGAGCCCATGGGGGGAGAACTACATCAATGAATTAAGCTACACTAACACAACAAGTGGAACCAATATCACATTTTAACTCAAAACTTTAACGTGTTAGATGTATTATGTATGTGTCATTTCACTTGTATATTTATTGCTTAGCTCATTCCTAATTAACATAAAACTCTACCAGTCACATTTAAATTACCAACCCATAATTAATTCCTATCCTTTAGGTCAAAAATAATAGGAGACTAGTAGCTTGCACCTATATAAGGATAAGTCTAAAATATTAATCTAGTGATTATTGACAAGGAATCAAATTAGATGGACATGTGTTTAATTAAACGGTTCTTGCAATTTTGTTACCAGGTAAGAGAAGATCGAGTTGTTAAAGATGAAAATTTCTTTTTATTTATTTATTTATTTGCGTAATCAACGATTATGAAAGGATTCACTTATCCTATGAAGCATCGACACTTCAAAAATCCTGACGTGTCGTGTCCGACACTTTCCGACACTCTCGGACACTTCAACACTCCCCGACACTCCAATACGTGTTATAGAAATTCAAAAAAAGATTCAAATGTTGCGTTGTGTTGAGTTTTTAGTTTCAATTATTAGATTCGTTGGATTATGATTACTATTTTATTGATTTTAACATGAATATTTGGGATATCTTATGTTTCTTTGCAAAATTGATAAATATTATAAGTTTAGTTTCATTTTTTTACATTATTGAATATTAAGTATAATATACACTATATAAATTAAAAATATTATTTAATATCAAAACGTGTCAAAATTTAACATTTTTTAGAATTAACGTGTCGGAGTGTCATGTCGTATCATGTCACGTGTCCCGTGTCAGTATCAGTGCTACATAGCACTTACCATTCTGTATAAATAATCTATTCTATTGGTATAAATATGGCATGTTTACGGCTAAATCAACCTTAGTTGTTGGTTATTTTCTTTTGAAGTTATTTTTGTAATGTAAATAGATGTTTCTTTTTGGACATATCAAAAAAGACTAAAAAGAGAAGAAATAATATTTTTTTGTCAATCAGTGTCAGCCTCTTCATTTAGCTGCCTTTATTTCATGACAGAAATTTGGCAAACAAATTCTCATTGTATTGTTTAAATGAAAAAAAATTATTTAGATCAATGTCACTACTTAAATTGAACCAAACCAACTTAGTCTCGCTCTTGAAGAAATATACATATGATGCAATACAAGGAGGACCACAACAAAAGTCATATTGCATAATGGAATTACTACATCCTAGAGTATTTATATTTTTCATAAAAAGTTATAAAACTATTGATTATATATAGAGAGAAGAGGTGTTGGGGTGTGTTCCTTCCTTTAATGCTTGGTGGCTAGGCATGCACCACATTTATGGGTGCATGACTCAATGTCTGCACAACCACCTCATTATTGATGAAGATTCTAGAAGAAGATGCAAGGTTTCTCTTCACATTTGTAAATCATTTAAGACCTTTTGTAATAAGAGAGAGAGAGTTGTGAGCTTAGCGTGTGAGTGAAATTTTTTAAAGAGAAGTTTCAGAGTGTAACCTCTTTAGAGAAGAATATGTAAACCACAATCTTTTGTTAAGTTTTAGTGAATCTCTAGTGTGACTAGGGAAGTCTGAATAATTTGTAATCCTATTATTCATAGCGGAAGATTTTTTGGACTAGCACTATAAAAAAAAATGCTGATTAGCCACATTTAAAAATGTGGCAAACACTTACAAAAAATGTGGCTAACATACTTTACCACATTTTGATTAAATGTGGCTATAAGTGGTGTTGCAATAATTTAACCACATTATTTTATTCATTTTGCCACATTCTGACTGAGTGTTGTAGCTTTTTTTTAGCCACATTTATTGTTAATTTAGCCACTTTATGAATGTGGTTAAACTATTTTGTTTGCCACAATAGAAAAATGTGGCTAATTGTTAAAACTTTTTTTTAGGAGCATTCACGACCATGGCTAAATATATTAACTTTTTTTTAAAATTAAAAATATTATGAATTTGATAAATATTACAATAATAAAAAAATAATGATGAAAATAGCTTAAACACGATTTAGAAATATGAACTAAACACCAAACATTATATTATATTATCACTGAAAAATTTGTACAAGCTATCGTATTTTCAATTTATATAAGCTAATCAAGCTTTCAAGCTTTTTACCAATATCATAGAGGGAAAAAATCACCAAATAAAACTAATAAAAAGTTTACTTATAGGACATCTATACAAAAAAAGTATCTTCTCAATTCCATAAAAAAATAAGGTAATACAAATTTTGCATATCATTCATTTAGGACTTGTTCTTGTATGTCATCCTAGTCCTTTGAAATGTCATCTACCATATCACACCTGCACAAGAAAATTCCATATTATGTTAATGGGTTTTATAATTCTCATGTTGAAGGAGAATTGAAATCTCATGTTGTAGAGATAAAAAGCATGTATGTCTGTTAGAAAAAATTATATATAGGACCCATGTCAGCACGGAAATCAAAGGGTGTGTAGGAAAATTTTTCTCATGTTGAATGAGAATTATAAAACACTATGTTAATATACTAGTAATGAACTATTAATGACCATATTGTCAGCAGTCAAGCTAATATGGCAAAACTCATGTCTAAACTAAGATCACATATTTGAGTTCCAAAGATATGCTTTCAGTTTCTTCAATCAACAGCAAGAGCACTTTTAACCCAAATTAATTGGGGTCGGTGGTAGATGAACCCAATGATATTAAAAAATAATAAATAAATAAATAAATAATAGAAAAGTCCAATAATAGAACGACAGTCCATATTGACATAACTTGAATGTATAACTATTCATACTACAGCAGAAAAAAAAAACTTGATGAAGATCAATACTAATAATTTATTTTCTTTAGTAAAGTTCTTACAAGAGTTTCAATGATGTATTATTTCCAATTTCCTTTGGTATTGTACCATTTAGATTGTTCCACGTGAAATCCCTTCAAGCATAAAACAATGAAGATATTAGCATGGCATAAGATGTTACCAATAGTACTTTTGGTACATTGTTTTTTTTTATTCAGAGAACAATATATAAAATGACTCAACTCCCAGTATCTCAAGTTGAAATAGTTGACCAAGCTGAGGTGCTAGACTTCCAGAGAGATTCGTAGTCATTAAATAGCTACAGTAAAATTCGGATAACACAAAATAATTAGAATTTAGAAATCCCTTGAATATTAACTATGTACCTTATATAAATAAGACTTAATCGTATCTAATTAATAAAAAAAGAAAAGTAGAAGGATAAATAAATCATACAAATTTTTCGAAGCTTTTACAAATTCACCTTCTGAAGGATCTGTTGGTTGTGAGGCTGCTATGAGGATGATAAAACAAAACGAACAGCCAAGGCATATCCATGAATACTCAGAGCCAACATCACGGTATATCCTAGAAAATATAAACAGAAAGTTTAAAGTGCCTTCGATGCCATAAACTTGTGGTTTATTAAATGAAAGGTCTCCTACGGCAAAGGGGCACCATGTAGAATGGAAGGAAGGCAAAGTGTCGTTTGTGTCTGCAGGAAAGTGTCATTTTTCCCCTATAATATAAGACATATATAACCCTAGTATAATTGAAGGAAGGCAAAAAGTATTGGTTATGTTTGTTCACTCATGAGTCATGACAAGAAATATTAGCTTTAGGAAGATGAACAGAGACACATTATATCTAATTAAAAGCATAAACTAAACTGAGTAATAAATATAGACAAATTTTTTAGATGGCCAAAGGTAAGTACAAATATATATGACAGCACAAAAGATAGAGGTTTAACAAATGAAAAAATTCATACAGATTCCAAGTGAATGTACATGTAAGTGCTCCTGACATCTAATGCAAGTAAATATTGAAAGCTTAATTTCAAAAATCAATTCAAGAACCAGTGGATACAGTAAAACGTCTATTGATACAATACATTAAGATATATTTAGCCGGACGAAAATCTCCACCCACAGCCTCTTCACGTCAGCATCTTCCAAGTGCTTATCATCGTAACCCTGCTTATTCTTTCTTGTATACACCCTAGTTACTATGGGTCCATCACATCCACAGTAGTCAATTGGGCCTAGTTTAAGTAGGCAAATGGAAAGCACGACAAATAATTGACACGATGAAGACATTAACATATATAAATTGGAACAAAATTGTGAATCATATTCTATACAGTCACAGATTTTCATGAAGATAAAGAAAGCAGACTTACCACAAGACTTCTGCAACATCTTTAAAATAAGTGTAGCAGGTTTCCCAACTAAATCAAACCAATGTTGGAAATCCAAAGATAGAATGTTTGTGATGTTCTAGCCAAGACTTGTTTTGGGGATCTAAAATAATGAAAACATATTTAGATTTATCACAAAAATCACAAAAACAAGAACCAAAAAAATAAAAATAAATAAAAAATAAAAAAGAATTGAATCTACAGGGGTGTGCTTTCTCGAATAACACATTAGTGTCGAAATTCACAACTTGAAGTTCAGCAACTCAATTATTGAAACCCTAGACTCTAACACGACGCTAATCTAACGAACTATTTAACATCAATGACAAATGATCTAACCCTAGATTCTGGATATATTAAGGTTTATCAAACCTCGAATCGTGAAAACAAAACAGAGAAGGTGAGGGACAGAGTACGAGGAATAAAGGGCGAAAAGCGAAGGTAGAAGATCGATCTTCAACAAAGGTGTACAGAGGCATACTAGTGAAATCTTGAAGGGTGTTCTGATCTTTGTTGAGAATCTCAAAGCGATAAACAAATGCTTCATTCTTTTTTTTGCTGTGAGCTTTGGTGAGAGGATGGAACGTGTGATTTTGCTAATTTGGAAAATATATTGTACGAGTCTGCCTGAGATTTTTTTATTTTGGTTATATTCTCCAACTGTGTGGCAAATTTAGGGTCTTTTGTATCGTTCATGTGATTTTAATAAATGTGGCGAATTGATTGTCGCTGAACGCCGCATTTTTTGTAGTGTAGTGTCCCGTTATTTTTACTTCTATACTTTATGGGAGGTTTTTCACGTTAAAATTTGATGTATATTTCTCTCTATATCTCATCTTTTGCATCTGTCGACTTATTGTCTCTTGCTTGTGTTGGAAAACCTATAGACTTGAATTGTTGCGGTAAGATTGAACTGCCAATTTAGGATTTTTTTGGACTTAAAGATAATTAAGATTGTAACTGGAAAACCTATAGAAAGAGATACACCCAGTAACCTCCTCTTATGTTTATCTCTTTAATTTACTTCTTGCTTTATTTTGCTTCTTACTTTACTTTGTTATCTTCATTTCCGGTAATCAAAATGAAGACCGGGCAAGTTCTCACCCCCAAAAAAATAAAAATCCTGGGATAGTTCTCACCACCAGTTACATTCAAGACTGGGCCAATTCCCACCCCCAGTGACTCTGGAAATCAGGCAGGTCTCCAACCTCTATTAATGAGATCAATAAGAAAATATCTAAGCGATAAAACTTCAAAGACCCAATTTATTGTGTATTATTCAACCCTATCATAGATGGTTACGGTCCATTCTTCCGCAAAAAAAAAAGTCTTTAACGCAAGTTGTGAAAGAATGGACCGTAGTTGTCCAGACGAGTTGAGATTACAAGCTTACGCATGAAAGAGAACAGAAAATGACATAGTTGAAGACAACAAAAACAACCTTGGAACCTCATAGACCATAACTTCAACACAATTGCAAGTCATAATAGAAGATTCTCTTAAAGCACTCAAGCATCACCGACCAGGCAATCCATACTTAAAGACAACAAATGAGCAAGACATGAAGGCCAACGTATTACAGATCAGTTAGATTGTATCCTACTTTTACCTCAACACACTACGGACGGCCAGCTCAAATTCCTATACATATTGACACCTTAACTTTGCAAGCTACCAAGCTGGGGGGTTACTATTCTGGCAGCCCTTATAGGCCCAGCCCTTTGGGCCCAATATCAAATGCCCACATCTAAAACCTTCTAGAGGGCACCCTCATCAGCATAGGATCCCCCCTTCCCCCCTGCACTACGATCCTTGTACAATGATAATGGGTTCAGCATGCCTGGTTTAAGGGACTAGGTTGGCTAGATGACATCTGTAATGCCCGACAACTTGCAAGGATCAATGATTGTTCCCACAAATTAACACAAGACTTTCCAGTGTGTTTTTGTCCTCACTCACACACTTCATGGGGAAACTTCTTAAGAGGTCACACATCCCAGAATTTCTCCAAGTCAAGCACGCTTAACTATGGAGTTCTTTCGTTCCGAGCTACCGAAAAGTAGATGCATCTTGTAAGTATAGGCAGTACTAATTAATTCTTATAAGTTATCCTTAACTATATCGTCCTATACCAGTACAACCTCTAGAATCCCTCTTTTTCGGGTGTTGATTCGATTCATTCATGTACTCTCAGCTGCAAGATTTAGCACGAGCCGCTCATTGTATATGCCTCTTTTGCACCGGCGATCATTCCCTACCCTTGGGATGTTACAACAACTTTCCACCTTTTCTCTCCCGCGCTTGAGGAGGGCTTCACCACTCTAAATACCCATTTCTCCCATAAAAAGGGAATCTTCATATCTACTTACTTCATGAGTTGTTACTATGCATCTATGTGGAGTCATCTTAGCCACTCACACACAATCTCCCCTTGATGTTCAACACCATGAGTAACTTCAATAATGATTTGGTCTCTACCATTACCATTATAAGCACCCCTAAATTAACATATTTCATACTCCATGAGATACATTTATGAACCACATAGTTCGATGTGCCATGTAGTTAGAGTGTTGCAAAGATTATTATAAAGACTAGTCTCACTCCTATCATAGGTAGTGAAAACTTATGAAAGTAATATTATATTTTAAAATTAATTAATAAAATTTTAATATTTGCCATAATAATTTAGAAAACTAGGTAAAACTCTGATAATTACATAATGTTTTTCTTATACAAAATATTATTATAAAAAGTTAACTTTTTATTTTAAAAAGCTTAACTATCAATTTTTTATCGGTATAATACTAATGACATGGTTCACCTACAGTTTAATTTAAAGAAAGAGGGTGTTATTTATTTTTTTTTAAAAAGAGGGTGCAAATTGAATGACCATTCTGTTCCGGATGGCCCAACTGCTGGCGGCCCAATGGCTTAGGCCCAACCCTAAACTCCAATCCACGTCAACCCTAAGTCCTGTCAAGGGTCCTCCCATCCCCCGATGCTGCGATGCTTCCAAGGGGAAGCACTAAAACGTCCTATCTTGGGACCTTAACCCCCAAACAGGCATCTTAAAAGGGAACTGTCCCTTTGCCTTATGCTGACATTGCCAGACACAGAAGACGCAGCGCTGCTACAACAACAGCGTCTGCCACGCCCAACACTGCCACCTTGGGCGTAAACCTCAAGGAAGGTTGACCCCCTCCTCACCAACTCACACCACTTTCACTATAAATAGCCCCCTTGGGCATACCATGAAGATATCTTATGTATCTTATTCTTCCCTTTAGTTGAGTTACACCATAGACACACTCTTGCTTCCATTATTTTTAACTTGCTTGGAATAGTGACTTCTAGCCTGGTCTCTAGCATATAGTGACTCATTTCTGAAGGGAACATAATGGACTTATAGCTCCCAACGGTACACATTCAAATCGGTATATTACAAAAAAAAATGGAAAAGAAAACTAGGGGCAATAAATTATGAGTTTAATATGTTTTATATTGTTGGAAATAAAATTATTTCGTATATATACATAAAAGTATATGTGGCATGTGATGTGAGACTATATCAAAAGAGGAGAAAGAAAAAAAATATATATATCTCATAATATATTTTTATGTATATAGAGGAGATAAAATTATCTCCTATTATATAAGAAATATTAAACTCATAAATTATTTAAGGAACTTGGCATTGTTTTATAAGCGTGGATGATGTGGATGCAATATCATAAAGATCACTGCATAATTGTGGCTGCATCAGTAACCTGGTAATATCGAGCAATATTTATTTCTGGAAACGTCATAAAAGCGTCAAATTTAGCTTCAAGCACATCTATTGTCATAATCACTTAATCAATGGGTATATGGACGCTGTTTCTGCGAATTTGGGTCAATACTATGTTTTATTGACATTTTTCTAGCGGCCAAAATTAAACAAACATTATGTGTTTGCATAAATGTCACAAAGGATCTAGACTGAGACAACTCAAGGACCGGACCATATTCCTTTCATTATTTTGTTTACATAAATATTAGTAATTAAGAAAAGTTTCACAAATAATCCCAAATATTTACCTTGAGCAAGTAAAATATAATTCACCTTGAGTAGATTCAATCATTTGCATCTTAAAAAATAAAAAAATAAACTTACTCTATAAATTCTTAAGTTTTACACATAGTAAAATTAAGGATTCAGTTCCCCATAAATATTTTAACATTTTATCCATGGAAATATCTAAATTGTTTATCATATAGAACATGCCTGTTTTAAACTCTCTCTTTTTGGGTATGGGCCGGTTTTTAACTTTTCCTTTTTTTTGGTAAGCTGGGCCAGTTTTTAACTTATTATGATATAAAGTTGACGGATTCAGACCAAAAAGACATTTACGTCACTGAAGACGTCATGTCCCTAAATCAATCAACACAAGTTTCACAATAACCTCCTTTTTTATGTTCAAATTAAAGTCACTAATCTTTGTTACAATGATTGTGTTTTAATTAAATTACTTATTTATTAGCAGCAGCTTGTTACATGACCAAACGAGAAAATGCAATTGACTAATTAAGACGCGGCGAACGGATGATGAATAACTTTTTATATTTTTATTTTTTCTATCCCCGTAATTCTCTTTTAACTATATCATCTCGAGTTATGAATAACATTTTTTAATATTTTAAGTACATGTTTTTTCCCCCTAATTTATTTCATTTCTCTCGTGTGTGTGTGTGTGTGTGTATATATATATTTTATTTGTGTAAAAGTCCAATAAAATAGATTTAGTTAGTTTCACGCAACTTTTTTTATTTAAAAATAGGGAAAGTTATATTTACGATCTTTTTATATAAAAAATGGTTATCATTTATTGTGAAATAATAATTAATTAATGAGTTTAATTTGCGAAAATGATAACTAAAAATAACATATGAATGTAAAAAAAAGTTTGAAGTATAACTTTCTCTTAAAAAATTACATTAAAATTGTAACTAAAAAAAATAACGCGTCAAAGGATAAAGTTAAAATAGATTTGATGGTTATGCATTAAATGCATAGCATCACATCCCCTAAAAAGTTTTTTTTTTTTTTTTTGTTTCCTTAAGGTATCTTCTGCTCAATATCTGAAGACTAATTCAAAAAGTGATTTTAACAGCATTGCACAACACTAGCCTCGGCATGACGTTCATTCTTGGAATTCATCATGACTTATTATATTAACAATGGGAAAATGGATTTCGATCCTCTTGTGTTAAAAAAAATGACATGGTAATGTAAAAAAAAATATCCCTTACATATCGGATACGCGTATACGTATTATTTGGTAATTGATATTCTATATCATCGAGAACGTATCGAAAATGGAGTATCGGTGCTTTATAGATTATAACCATATAAATGTGGATAAATGAAAAGAAAGGAATAGAGAGAAAAACATTGAAATAAGTAGTTAGAAAATTATAATCATTGATTCACCTTTGTATGATTATAAATCTTATGATCTTGCCATATGACCATGTCATATTTTTTTTCACATGAGAGGATTCATTTATATGGAAAAATGGATCTGGATCCTCTTATATTACAAAAAGAAATGGTCATGTAAGGAATCATAATCATACAAAGGAGTATCAAAGGTAATAAAGGAAGAAAGAGAAAAATATTAAAATACGTAATTAGAAAATTATAATTGTTGATTCACCATTATCCCTTTAAAGGATACAAGTTGTGTTATTTTATTTTTATTTTTTGTTATAACATGGAGGTATTCCCATTTAACCTCCTCCGATCACCTTGTTCTCGGGATACGGCCCTATAAACTAGCCCCTCATTGGAACATCGGGTGCATTGAGCTTCGCTACCAGAGGAAGGATGAGAAAATGGATTTGGATCCTCTTGTGTTAAAAAAAATGACATGGTCATGTAGGGAATTATAACCATACAAAGGTGGATCAATGATAATAAAGGAAAAGAGAGAAAAATATTGAAATGGGTAGGTAGAAAATTATAACTGTTGATTCACCTTTTTGTGTGTGTTGGAAACAACACTTAAATCATGTAACATAACATTAATAAAACCCTTCATTTATATGGAAAAATGGATCTGGATCCTCCTATGTTAAAAAAAAAGAAATAGTCATGTGAGGAATCATAATCATACAAAGGAGTATCAATGGTAATAAAGGGAGAAGGATAAAAAACAAAATAGGTGATTAGAAAATTATAATTGTTGATTCACCATTATCCCTTTAAAGGATACAAGTTGTGTTATTTTTTTTATTTTTTTTTGGTATAACCTGGAGATATCCTTATTCAACCTCCTCCGATCACCTTGTTCTCAGGATATGGCGTTATAGGCTAGTCCCTCATTGGAACAGCGGGTGCATTGAGCTTCGCTACCGGAGGAATGATGAGACTAATCCACATTCGAGGAAAGAGGCACATCCTCTATGCCACCAAAGGTTTTCCAAGAATTTGCTTGAGACAATGTTTGAACCCCTGACTCAAGCAAACTCTTGGGAGCTAAGTTGCCAACTGAGCTACCCTTAGGGGTTCAAGTTGTGTTATTTTACTTGCTTATAACAATGTACTCCAGGAGTATATAGTTATGATATTAAAATTGTACTTTCCCCCCTCTTCAGAACCTATCGGCTAACGTCTTAAATGAAAAAAATATAACTTTAATATTATAATTATGTATTCCCCAGAATATTTTGTCCTGTCACCTACCAAAAAAAAAAAACCTTGCTATATGAATTCTTACAATTTATCCATAAAAAAAAATTACGGATATAGTTTACCATAAATAGATGTAAATGGGCCAATTGGCCTAACATGGGCCTACGACTTGGCTTATTATATTTAGTCAAATATAAAAGGCTTGGGCCGAATAAAAAAAACTAGTTAGAAAACAGGCCATAATTTTTCTTTTATATATCGGACTCATAAGTCTACAGGCCGACTTATATCATATTATTTATTTTAAATGATTTACTATTTTAATGATTTTGAATAATAAGTTTATATTAATTTAATTACTTTTTTAATTATTGAATGCCTGATAGGTTTAAACAGGCTACTAGAATTAGGCTAGACTTTTATTTTTTAAATATAGGCTAAACTAGATTTATATTTGGGTATGTACAAGCTAATAGATTAAGGCAGACCCAAAGTATTTTATACAAATTTGATTTATTTAAGCCTAAACCTAATCCCACCCAATCTATCTACAGTCGTTACCATAAGTTATTAAATGTTTTATCCATGGAACATATTCAAATTATTTTATAATAGAACATTCCTGTTTTGAACTTAATATAATATGAAGTTGACAAATAATATGAAGTTGACAAATTCAGACAAAGAAGATATTTGCGTCACTGATGATGTCATTTCCCTACGTGTTAGGAACGAGTATTTAAGGAATGCAATTTGAACAATTACAATATAATAGCAAGATTAAATAATTAGATTGAGAATAAGATTATACAAAAGAAGAGAGAGAGAAACTAATAAAAAAATCAATCAACACAAGTTTCACAATGACTTCCTTTTTTTTGTTCAAACGTCATTAAATTAGGTATTGGTATCAAACGTCACTAAGCTTTATCGGAAACTTTCTCTCAATTGGGTATTAATAGCGTTTTAAACAGCTTAATCTCATTTAGAAACCAGCACGCGATGAATTGAACATGTTTAAAACGTGACTAAAACAAAACGTGCTTGAATTACAGATGGCAATGTTCCCTGTAGACGTGGCATAATCGTGGACAGCACACGGCCCTACTCTGTAACTTTCTCGAGACTCGGTAAGAGAATCCACTCTCTCAGTGCGCACCACACCAACTCACCAATTCTACTAGAGCGTTTTCACTTTTCAGCACACTCGTATAGCATTGACTAATTAATGAATATTACTCTCATTTAAAATAAAATTATAATTCTCGTTAATATATAGGCATAAATATATCAATACAGGTGGTATGTTATTAATTATGGGATAGATATAGATACAACATGAGTATATTAAATATTTCCCAATTCTACACACTACCAAAACATAGAAGATATTTTTGTGATACTTACCAAAAATAAGTAAAATAATAAAGATATTTTTATTTCCTTTTTAAATAAAAATTTAAGTCTGGCTTAATATCTTGAACCCTTACTAAAAATGCATGAAATTAAAGCTGACTAATGAATCGACAATATATATAATCTTAATACAAAGCAGAATCTATTGTAAAAAAATGAAACATTGAATTAATGATTTGTAGTTTACAGCTTCCTCCGAGAAAAAACCTAGTCGAAGTCAGACACATATCTAGTTAAGCTTACGCTAAGCAGAGTTGTACATTTAAAACACACGTTACTAAAAACTAATTATTTTGTTTATTTGAATTAAGAGAACTTAGGAACGAAGAGTGGTTCGGGAGAAAAATCCATCGTCATCATGAATTGTTGAAAATCAGCATCGGAAATCCTATCCCAGAATTCGTTTTCCTTATTCCCAAATCCCATTGCGTCCATTTCAGTTCCCTGATTATTCAAATTAACATCTTGTGTCGGCTCTGCAGTCGCAACCGTCTCTGGCTCAGGTTGCGGCAAACTCAGCGACTCATCGACCAACGGAAAATTGAGCTTGGCTCGGGGCCCGCGGAACTCGATGGCGGCTTTGTCGTAAGCCGTGGCGGCTTCCTCAGCCGTGTTGAAGGTCCCGAGCCAGACCCGAGCCGCACGCCTCGGGTCACGGATCTCCGCGGCCCATTTCCCCCATGGCCTTTGCCTCACGCCTCTGTACTTCTTCTTTGCCCTCTTCTGCTTCTTCTTCTCTTCAGGGAAAAAATTGCACCCCAAACACCCCGCGATTTTGCATTCGCGGCAAGTTTCCACGTTCTCGGTGGTGACTAGGCTGCTTCCGACGGCCGGCTCGGATGTTGTTTGCGGCAAGCGGATAAAATCGGTGGAGCCGGCGACGACGTTGGTTAGGGTGGCGACTATGACGGAGAGTTCTTGCTCGGTGGTTAGGCGGTTGAAGGAGGAGGACATGTTTTTGGGAGAGTGGGGAGTACTCGTAGGTTGTTTGTTCGTTGGTCTTGTATTTTGCGTGTGGAAGGTTTTGAAATTTTGAAGTTTTGAAGTGAAGGGTCAGAGGGTGAAGGTTTATATACGGTTTGGGGGTGACGTGGCCAGTGAAGCTCCAGCTGTGTACACCGTTCACACACGGATTTTAACTTTTCTTATTTCAAACTTCAAAGGATAGCTAGCTTGGTCATTTTAAGTCACGTGGGGCATTTAATGTCTTTGCCTCTTTGGAGTTGAGTCCAGAACTAAGACTGGTTGGATCAGGTGTGTGACGTGGACGGTCTTTTGGACGGTCACACAAATATCAGATGTCACGTCGGATTATCAACATTTTTATTTATTTTAAATATTTTTAATTATTAAATATAATTTTGTATTTTTATTGAATAATTTAAACTCACATTATATGAACAAAATTAGAGCTTTATTTAATAAAAAATAAAATAATGCTTTCTGTGGCATTTTTTTTTTCTTTTTTTGGTAACTTGGCATTTTTTATTTGGTGAGAACACAACAAAGAATATCAGGGGGAATGAAAGCTGACAGGAGAGTTCATTCAGTTGACTTGACTGAGTTTTGACCTATAATATAGGACCGCATGGGTAACTTCTATTACTCTTTCGGATGCCAAACTTTGTCATTATTGTGTATAAATAGTGTCTAGATAAAACGGTCTGTATTCACATTTATTAATGTTTCAAATATTTTCATTATTAATTATTTTAATGAATAAAAAATAAGATAATTTATAAAATATCAACAAATATTACTAAAAATCTGTCTTATAAAATACGTGATAAGGCGTGCGAGCTTGCCAAAAAGCGAATTGACCCGTTCCATCATACTTTTAAAGGTAGATTGAATAATTTAGCCCCTCAGATTTAATTCATTTTACACTAAAAAAATAATAAAAATTTAGCTGAACAAATTGGCTGGATGGCTTAAATAACTTAGCCTGAGTCATTTTGTCACCTCTACTTAGTGCTATTAAATTTGACGTGAGCATCGATTCGGTTGAGATATTGGATCATTGGGTCACTGAATGGACCGGTTGACCCAAATATATAAAAATATATGTAAATATCAACATATAAATTTAATTATATTCTCTATATCTAAAATGAGTTAAACAAGGTTCAATAAATAAGCTCAAAAATTACTCAATCACACTTTTACAAGTTAATAAAGCACAAATAAGGGAAAATGCATGTTATTACTATGTCAATTTAAATAACAACTCAGAATTCTCATAAACATATCTCTCGATGACATTTAAAAGGCCAAATGTTGTAACTCGTATTTTTCAAATTCATCTACAATGAAATTGACATATGTGAGAATTTTCTTAATTTATTATTTCGCAAATTGCTTCAAGTATTGGAAGCTAAATTTTGAGGTCATTATAAACGAGTATACTACTAGCAAATAAAATTACAAAATTTTTAAAATGAATTCTACATTTTTCTGACAAGATAAAATAATTAAAAAAAAAATACATGACCCAATCGGGTCACTGAATTTGGCCGAATTTTAACCGAATCCAATGCATAGCCAAATAGTTGACTCAAATCGATCTGATAACCAATCTACCAAATTCTAGGTCAACTCGGTGGATCAGACAGGTAGAGCTGTCAATATGGGCCAGAGCCCGCGGGCCAGCCCTTCAACCCCCATTATCAGGCCCCCTATTTTTTAAGGGCTGCCCTTCAATAAATCTACTAGAGACTGGGTTTAAGGGCTGCCTCTAGTAGATTATTTATTTGCAGCAGAAAATTATCTACCAATCTGCCACTCTTTAATCGATTTTTGAAGATTTAATTGATTAAATAGTCAAAAGTGACAAAAATGGTTAACTTGAAGATTTAATCGATTAAATCTTCAAGTAAATCGATTAAATCTTCCACATGAAAAATGGCAAATTGGTAGATTTAATCGATGAATAGGGAGATTTAATCGATTAAATCTTCAAGTCAACCATTTTTTCCAGTTTTAACCATTTATTCAATTAAATATTCAAGTTAATCGATTAAAGAATGGCAGATTGATAGATAATTTTAAATAAGAAGTAAAATAATTATTAATTAATTAATAAAGGACAAAAGGATTTAAAAGCCTTGTTACATGACCAAATAAGAAAGTGCAATTGACTGATTGAGAAGATGCGAAAGGAAGATGAGTTACTTTTTTATTTTTTTTACCCCCCGTAATTCTCTTTTAACTGTATCATCTCTTTTCCTTTATTTATGTTTTTATAAATTGGTTTTTGTGTGTGCGTTTTTATTTTAATTTTTAGTTAAAAAATAAATCGCGTAAATTATGGATCAAATATGGTAATTAATTAAAAAAAATGTTTTCATGATAATAATTCTATAATTTGAATATATCAAGTTATGAATAATGTTTGTTTTTATTTTATTTTAAAAACATGCTTATTTTTTTTCGTAATTTATTCAATTTCTCTCGTATATGTATTTGTGTAAAACTAGATTTAGCTAGTTTCATCCAAATTTTTTAGCTTAAAAATTATTTTAAAGCTATAACTAAAAACACTATCTTAAAGAATAAAGTTAAAATATGCTTAATGATTAGATGGTTTTTTAAGTTTATAGCCAATTTGCTAAAATTGGCTATAAACTTAAAAAATTCATGGACTAGAGTTGTTATCGGAGATTCACCACTGTGTGCATATGCACAATCCAACAAACAGACATCACGTGCGCCATGCAAATTTTTTTGAAGCTAAACTGAATGCTCCATCATCCATGGCATTTAGGCGTCAGTTCAAGATAATGGACTATTACTTTAGGCTTCATAAAAACGGGCTATACTAATTCAAGCCCATCTAATGCACTGCAGAGGAAAAATGGGCCTAGGCCCAATTATGATTTAAAAAGTTCAGTAGGGGATAATACAAGGGAAAAGTTCACCAATGCCCCTGTGGTTTACTCCAGAATCACTTATGTCCCGTGATTTTTTTCTTATCAACCTATGCTCCTGTGGTTTGTAAAAGGATATATTTTTTTTATCATATATGCCGATGTGATTTCTTATTTTTTACGAGACAATCACGAGACAGCTAACATTCCAAGGCTTTATTCGTTGTCGAGAATAAGGGCGTAGCTTCCACTGTGATCTTCTTTCGATCTGGACCACTGCTGTCAAGCGAAAAGTCTATGAATGACAATTTTGATTGTGGATGGAACCAAAGACATCATTGCAAATCTAAACACAACGAAAATCTGTGCAACAGAGAACATTGAGCAAGGAGCATTATAATTGTTGGATCTATCGACCTTTCCAATCAGAGGACTCGCTTAATTACCTTGAAATTGTACCATGTTTATTACATATATGGCATTATTCACTTATATGTTACTATACACATAAATGGTAATTATAAATTATAAAATTCTCAATTTTCTTAAATATAAATTAAAATATATATACATAAATATATGGGTTTTATAATTTTCATGTTGAAGAAGAATTGAAATCTCATGTATATATATTTATAAAAAGCATGTGGGAATATATGTTAGAAAAAATTGTATGTGCTGAAATATAAAGCACGGAAATCAGAAGGGTGTGTATGAAAATATGAATTATCATGTTGAATAAGAATTATAAAACCCTAACTATATACTTATAATATGAAATAACATAAATTGCAGAAACATAATTTTTTGAATTATAAATCAATATATATATATTTATATTTATATAAAGTGAAAATATATAAATTACAAAAATATAAATTGCTGAAATATAAAGCGTAAAATTATAAATTACAGAAATTTAAATTGCTAAAATAAATAATATGAAATGTGGCATCCCATTTGAACCGGTTGGGGAAGAAGATGAAGTTATTGAAGAGTAAAATAAATAACACTTTCATGGAGTTTATATTTAAAAAGAAAGAAAAAAAGTTATCTTCTCTCATATTTACTTTTATTTCCTTATTATAAACTTCATCGCGCTAATTTTTTTTTTCTCTCCCTCTTTCTTAATAGAGTTTTTTCTTAAAAAATTTCAAGACCCTTCACTCCTTGATTGCTCTTAATTTAAAAAAAATGATTAATGTTTCATCTAGCCTCTATTTATAAGAAAAATATTATCATGTCAATGGTAAAAATTAATATGGTAATAGTAAAATATTATTTACCTAATAATCATTAAAAAAATATTCCCTTATGGAATGTCTTGGAATTTTATTTATGACAATTTGTGATTGATTTATATACTTTTAAGTGGTTGTTTATAATAATTTATTAATGACTTATATATTTTTAGAGTTTTTTATAATAAGTTGTGATTGTTTTTTATATTTTTTAAGTGTTATTTATCATTAAATTTATTATTATTATTATTATTATTATTATTATTATTGTTGTTGTTGTTGTTTTTAATTTTACACTTTTTGATGACATGCTCGTTTATAGTAAAAATTGGGAGGAGCAACTTTAGCATTACAAAAAGGTATTGTCTAAACTTCCATTTTTTTATTTTATAAATTATTGGTATCATCATGGGAGGTAGTTTTGTTCGGAGCAGGTTTAGGATTAAGAATTTAAACCCTCCCAAAGATGATATTGAGGAAGATTGAATACAGACTTTCAGCTCCACCTGCTCAACTTTCATGCACCAACTGAGCTACCGTAATTTGGTTTGTCTATTTCAACACCATTTTTATGCTAACAAAAAATGTTGTTTTGGTCAAAATTAAATTGATTAGTTGTGGCATATTATCTCTAAAGGAGGAGTAACCATGGATTCTAAAAAGATACATTGCTTGCTTCAATGGTCACAACCCAAATCTATCAAAAGCTTAAGGAGATTTTCGGGCCTTATCGGTTATTACAGGCTCTTTGTAAGGGACTATGGCAAAATTTGCAAGCCATTAACAAATTTACTTAAGAGGGGGAACTTTTCCTGGACCATTGAAGCCAGTTAAGCATTTCAATCTCTCAAGACAACCATGACAACATGTTAGGTGAACCCTAACAGAGAGGAAAGTAAGAAAGAAGAACAGAGACTTTTCTATTATTTTCGTAACAAACAATCTCTACAACAATGTTTCTTTAATACCTGATATCAACTAATAAGCTTGTAACTAACTCAATGTACAGTAACTGATAAGCATGTAACTAACTCAATGTACAGTAACTAACTATACAATTAACTAGCTTAGTCAAGCTACAAAGTCTTGAAGTCTAATAGAGTGTTGTCTCACTCTATTGGATGTCCTACGTGTAACACAACAACTCCTGTCCTTACCATGCCCAACTTTTCCAAAGATTTAGTCATTAAGTTTAACGCATCCGGAAATTGTATTGGAGTTGTATTTTATATGGAAAAGCACCCCATCACATTTTTTAGCAAATCTCTAGAGCCTTTTTTCCTTACCAAATCTGTGTACGAGAAAGTGCTAGTGGCCCTTGTTTTGGCTATCCAACACTAGAAACCTTACTTTCTGGGCAGAAAACTCACTACTTTTACTAGAAGAGCCTTCAATTTTTTCTTGAGCAAAGGATCATTACCTAAAACCAACAAAATTGGCTTGCTATACTGCTAGGCTATGAGTTTGAAGTTATTTACAAGTTCGGATCAAATAACAAGGTTACAAATGCTTTGCCAAGAAGGGAGGCAGATAAGGATCTTCAAGTTCTATCCACCCCACTATAATCGAATGCCCACTTCATTGACGGAGAAGTTATGAAAGAAGTATTAGCTAAGGTAATCTCTAATCTCCAATAAGATCCTAACTCTCATCCTTGTTACAGGTTGACTCTCTCTGCTAAGTCAGCTGGGATCCCTCAACTCCTACACGAATTTCACGCTTCACCCACGGGTGGTCATGCTGGTGGGTTTAGAACATTTAGGTACATAGCACAATCTGTCTTTTGGCTCATAATGAAGGTTTAATATACAAAATATGGGGTTGAATATTCAATGTGTGAGCATTGTAAATATCAAGCCTCCTCACCCGTGGGACTTTTGAAACCTCTCTCCATCCCTCAGGTCATTTGGGAAGAAATCAGCCTGGACTTTTTTACAAGCTTGCCAAAATAAAAGGAATTTAACACTATTTTAATAGTGGTAGACATGTTAAGCAAATACACCATTTTCATCTTGCTTAAACACTAATATTTTGCTAAAAGTATTGCTAAAGTTTTTGTTAGGAAAAATAATAAGATTGCATGGCATTCCATTTTCAACAGTGAGTGACAGAGTTCCCACATTCATGAGCTATTTCTGGAAGGAATTTTCTTTTTATTACAGGGCACTTCCCTCAAGTTATGTACTCCCTATTATCCTTAGATGGATGGCCAAATAGAGGTAATGAATATGATCCTATAAACATATGTGTTTTTTTTAACTCCAAACAACCTAAAGTTTATGGGGATTTCCTAGCCTGAGCACACTATTGCTATAATACGAGTATGTACACCTCTGCCAAATGGATTCCATTTGAAACTATTTATGGGAGGCCACCTTCCTCCCTCCTCTGATTCATACATAATGAGATAAACATTGAAGCAGTGGCTCGTGACCTTCTGGATAAGGATGGCACTCATGCAACATAGATTTCACTTACATCTAGCCCAAAATCACATGATTCACAAGGCCCATTCACATAGAGTTTCTATTGTGTTTAAGGTTGGGGATTGGTTACACCTTAAATCTTCCCTCAGAGACAATCATCCACACAATGTCACCTGCATCCTAAATTGTACACAAGACACTATGGTCCGTTCTTAATTCTCAAGCAAATTGGTGTTTTGGCCTTCCGCATTCAACTCCCACCACAGGTGTGAATCCATCATGTATTTCTTGTTTCCAAACTCAAAAGATCATTGGAAACCATAGAGTTCTCGTCAAGATGCCAAACAATCTTTAGGACATGACCCATCGTTCTTCCTTACCAAAGTCTTGGCCACTTACACTATATTCAAATGCACCCTATTAAGCAAGTCTTTTTTTTTTTTTAGATTACGTTGCAAGTTTTATTCTAGTGGCAGAATTAGCCACTAGAAGAAGCATCATTGAAAGACATACTCACTACCCAATATCAATTGCTGACTTCAACCTTGGGGAAAAAATTGTTTACCCTATGACAATATTGATATGGCCAAAGGAATAGGAGGCCCTATGGCATTTACAGTCTACACCAAAAAGGCTAAACCAACTATGTAGAGGAAGTTAGTTAACTAAAGAGTGACTTGTTATTGTTAACTGCTCTGACTGATTTAAATAAATTTAAGTAATAAATAGCTATTTTATTACTTATGTTGTAAATAATAGTATTTGTTTATTTATTTTCATTCTAGAATCTTCTTTGGGCTTAGCCCATTAGGTTATTTAATCTCTTTAAATAGAGAGCAGTTGCACAGATGTAATATATAATTTTTATCAATAAGACTATTCTTTTTTCAACTTGGTATCAGAGCTCTCGATCCTAAGGGCTCTGCTTCCGCATCTGGCGCCTTTAGAGCAGAATCCTATTTGTTAGCCTCTCGCTGCCACAGAAAATTTTTCCCGGGGATCAAGAGGACCACTTTTTGACTCCGTTTTCCAGATCTATCAATTTATGAAAGTTTCCAGCAGTGGGTCTTTGATCTTGTCATAAAAATCGAATCTTTTTGGCCATTTGCTCTTCCTTTTATCAGATCTGATTATTTTCTCTTTTTCTACTGTGGTACCGTCCATCGACACTATTCACAGCGCACATTGTTCATCGGTTACTATTCATCGGGTACTATTCATGCGGTACTGTTCATAGGATATTGTTCACGTGGTATTGTTCATCGGGTACTGTTCACCCAAAAATAAAAATAAAAATGGTTCCTGCTTGGTTTTGTCTCCTCTTTCCAGATCAGTGTTTTCTCTTCGGTTAGACATCATTTGGATTTGCGTTGGTGTGTTTTTCATCTCAATATTATGATTGGTTCAAATGGTGCATCTTTGGAGTTTATTTCTATTTGCCGAGATGAGTTGGAGCGGATTCGTACATGCTTGATTCTCTGAGTAAGTCATCTAATACTAGTGCTTTGGCTATGACTGGTATGAGCTCCACTACTCATTCTTTTCTTTCTTCTTGTACTGATTTTAAACATTCTTGGATTATCGATTCTAGTGCTACTGATCATATGGCTTGTTGTGCTGACGCCTTTCTTTCTTATAACCCTACTATTGGCACCCATAAAATAGCTGTAGCTGATAGCTCACATGTATCAGTTGCGGGTTTCGGTAACATATATTTACAGCCTTCCTTACATCTCCAAAATGTTCTTTGTGTTCATAAACTCTCCACTAATCTTCTTTCTATCTATAAAATTACCAAAGATCTGAATTGCACTGTAACTTTCTTCCCTATTCACTGCATTTTTCAAGATCTCGCCACAGAGAAGACGATTGGGGGTGCTAAGGAGCAAGGTGGGCTATACTATCTGGTGCCAGAATCTTCTACAAAGTATGCCAAAGATCACACCTTGTTGACTCAATCTCAGTCTACTGCCGCTCTTTGATTTGGCTCCATCATAAACGCTTGGGGCATCCTCCATTTCGTTTGCTTAAGTCTTTATTTCCATCATTATTTTTGTCTAAGTCTGTTGAGTGTTTTCATTGTGATGTTTGTGAGTTTGCTAAATACCATCGTGTCTCTTTTCCTTCTAGTACCATTAAAAGTGTTGAGCCTTTTGATCTTGTTCATTCTGATGTTTAGGGTTCTACTAAAGTTCCTCATGCTTCTGGTAATAAATAGTTTGTTTCTTCTATTGAGGATTGCACTCGTGTAACCTGGGTTTATTTAATGCATGAAAAATCTGAGGTACCACAATTATTCTTTCGCTTTTATAAATGATTGAGACTCAATTTGGAAAAAGAATTAAAAGACTAAAGTTTGACAATGGTACCGAATATGTCAATCAGTCTCTTTCCAAATTTATCAAAGGTCAGGGCATGATTCATGAACTTACTTGTGTGGACACCCTTCAACAAAATGGAGTTGCGGAGAGAAAGAATCGTCATCTTCTTGAAGTTGCTCGTGCCTTACTTTTTCAGAATCATGTACCCAAATGCTACTAGGGACAGTGGCGGAGCCACTTAGTAGCTGGGGGTGGCTTCGGCCCGGGCTAAATTTTAATAATTGTACATATTAGATATAATTATATAATTAATTATATTTTGGCCCGAGTTAAAATTGTAATTTGTTCCGTGCAAAAACTTGTATTTGGATCTATCTAAAAATTAAAATATATTTGGTAAGAAATTTGGGTAAGTTGTATTAGGTTATGTGTTCAATTCTCACTTGTATAAAAAGAAATTAAAAATATTTAATAAAATTATAACTTTTCTCAGTGCTATATGCTCAGGTAATTTGTATTTAACATAATTTAAATATATTATAATATTAATTAATTAAAATTGAAAAAATAAATATACATATAATTTTTGGCCCGGGCTCAAATTCAAGCCCGGCTCCGCCACTAACTGGGGAGATGTCATTCTTACTGCAGCTTTCTTAATCAACCGCTTACCCTCTCGGGTCCTTGACAATGTAAGTCATATTCACTCAATGACTTCATTCTTTCCCTTTGTTCCCTCTATGCAGAGTCTTCAGCCACGAGTGTTTGGGTATGTTGTCTTTGTCCACGTTCATAAACATCTTCTCAGTAAATTGGATCCTAGGGCTCTCAAATGTGTCTTCCTTGGTTATGCCTCTGATAAGAAAGGCTACAAGTGTTATCATCATGCTAGTCGGAAATTCTTTATCTCAATGGATGTCACATTTCATGAATCTGAGTCTTTTTTCCCAAGTCCTCATCTTCAGGGGGAGAACAGTTCTTCAGTAGATTCATCACATTCTATCTTTGAGTCTGAACCTTCCATGTCTTTTCCTACACCTCTTCCTCCTGTTTCTAATTCTTT
Source organism: Gastrolobium villosum (assembly GCA_032173675.1). Classification (NCBI taxonomy): domain Eukaryota; kingdom Viridiplantae; phylum Streptophyta; class Magnoliopsida; order Fabales; family Fabaceae; genus Gastrolobium; species Gastrolobium villosum. The sequence goes on along the minus strand of JAVKPL010013628.1, from coordinate 164,326 downwards.
TGTGTCTGACCCATCTGATACACCGAAAATATGGAGGATTGTGACACCTGAGTTGGTATATCACAGGAGAAAGCAGCCCACACTGCTTCACCAGCAACCTCAATTGTCTAAACCATTGGTAAGTCCTGAATCTCTTGTTTCTGACTCTAATATTATTACCTCTCCTGTTTCTGAACCTAATATTGTTGCATCTAATGATTTGCGTATTGATTCTGATAGCTTACCCAGTACCTGCAATGACTTACCTATTGCCCTAAGAAAAAGGAAAAGATCTTGTACCCAACATCCTATCTCTCATTTTGTCTCTTCTACTAACCTTTCTGTGCAACACAAAAGCTTTATTTCAGCACTAGATTCTATCTTAATCCCAAAATCAATACATGAAGCATTAAAAGATGAGAATTGGGCTCGAGCCATGCAAGATGAGATGAATGCCTTGAAGAAAAATAAAACATGGGAGGTTGTTGATAGACCTGATAGAAAGAAAGCAGTAGGGTGCAGATGGGTTTATGCCTTGAAATATACTTCTGATGGTACTCTTGAGAGATATAAGGCTCGGTTAATTGCCAAGGGTTACACTCAGCCCTATGGCATTGATTATGAAGAAACTTTTGCCCCAGTTGCAAAGATGAATAATACGAGAGCTTCGTTGTCCCTTGTTGCCCATTGCAACTGGGATATGAATCAATTTGATGTGAAGAATATTTTCCTTAATGGTGAGTTAGAAGAAGTCTACATGAAAATTCCACCTGGCTTTGGCTCTATGGATAGAGGAAATAAAGTTTGCAGGTTAAAAAAGGCCTTGTATGGATTGAAACAGTTTCCTTGTGCCTGGTTTGGGAGATTTACTAAGGTTATATTGGCCTTAGGATATAAACAGAGTCAAGGAGATCACACATTATTCTTCAAGCACTCCCAAAACGGGAAGCTAACTGCACTCCTTGTATATGTTGTTGATATTATTACAACAGGTGATGATATTGCGGAGAAACATTTTCTACAAGCACGACTAGCCTCTGAGTTTGAAATTAAAGATATTGGGAGATTGAAATATTTTCTAAGGATAAAGGTAGCTCATTCAAAGGAAATATGTCATTGATCTTCTTAAATAAGCGGAAAAACTTGGGTGTAAACTCTCTAGTACTTCTATTGAGCAGAATCACAAGATGGGTTATGAAGAGGAGAGTCCTCCAGTTGATAAAGGACAATATCAACAGTTAGTTGGGAGACTAATATATTTGGCTTATACTAGACCAGATCTTGCTTATGTTGTCAGTATTGTAAGTCAGTTCATGCATAATCCATAAGAAAAATACATGCAGGCAATGGAGAGAATTCTTCAATATCTTAAAGGCACTACTGGTAAAGGACTGTTGTTCCGGCGTAATGACAATATCTCTTTGGAAGTTTATACCGATGCTGATTATGCTGGACCCGTAATTGATCGTCGATCTACCACTAGTTATTGTATGTTTCTTCATGGTAACCTAGTGACATGGAGGAGTAAGAAGCAGGACGTGGTTGCCAGATTGAGTGCTGAGACTGAATTTCGAGCTATAGCTCAAGGCGTTTGTGAATTATTGTGGTTGAGAATTATACTTGGTGATCTTAAAATAAGATGTGAAAGACCTACGAAGTTGTTTTGTGATAATAAGTCCGCCATTTGTATAGCTCATAATCCAGTTCAACATGATCGAACTAAGCACATTGAGGTCGACCGCCATTTTATCAAAGAGAAACTTGATAGCGGGTTGATCACCACTCCATACATCCCTGGACATCAATTAGCTTATATTCTAACAAAGGGACTTCCCTCAGAAAGGTTTCAAGAGCTTACTACCAAGCCGAGAATGATAAATATCTATTCCTCAGCTTGAGGGGAAGTGTTGTAAATAATAGTATTTGTTTATTTATTTTCATTCTAGAATCTTTTTTGGGCTTAGCCCATTAGATTATTTAATCTCTTTAAATAAAGAGCAATTGTATAGATATAATATACAATTTTTATTAATAAGACTATCTCTTTTTTCAACTACTTATTAATCTTTCTATTATTTTATCTTATCATGTTATATTATAGTTAATTTTTCAGTTAGGGTGCCTAATTATTTATATAAAGGAGTAGTGATCCCAAGGAAGGAGGTAGGCTATAAATTGTTTAGAAAATGTCAAATATAAGCCCAACTCAATATTGTATCCTCGTTGAGACAGAACTCCCCCTTTTAATCGTCCTTTATTATAACATTAAAATGGAAAACACAAATTATCGGCACTTACTATATAGGTGAAGTTATAAATCAAAAGAAGTCACCTCAAAAGATTTCTTTTCCTTTTCCATATTCTCTACTTTTCATTCAATCTATGGCTAACCTAAAAGGGTTTGTTTGGAGAAAAAAAGTAATTATACAGGAATGCCTATCATTTATACAGCAAAAATATATAAATTAAAATATGCTCGACGGTTTCCCTACTTCCTTTTTACTCAAAAATCAATGCAAAATTTGAAAGTAAAGAAATTTTAGCTCTCTTCAATCAGTTGCATTGCCCAACTGAACTCCTAGAAATCTACAGACAAGTCAAAAGCAGTATCTGCAGAGCTACCACCAACCAGCATAACAAAGAAAACTCAAAAAAATCCTTCAGCTATTCAATCATCATCTGAATCTGCAAAAAAATAAACAAAGAAATAGACTCCTTCAGCACAAGTACATATTTACCGATTAGACTTATATTTGTGTATAAATTTACTTCTTTATTTTTTATTTTTCTTTTCTTACTTTCATGTAATGTAATGCCACCTCACATGTTATAATCGTTTTGCTTATTCATAGATATATATGTGCATTCCATATGTACAAAACTGTGTGCGTGACCTGTGCATAAGAAAGTGATTAAATGAATCCTATTTTTCATGAGCGCACTAAACATATAAAGATCGATTGTCATCTTGTTCGGGAACATATTACAAACAAAAGACTTCAAACTTTCTCTATTTCTTCTTCTCAACAATTGGCTGACATCCTTACAAAGGCTCTCCATCCTACACAGTTTCACACTCTTCTTACCAAGATAGAAGTTCATAATATTTACTCTCGATCTTGAAGGGGAGGGGGAGTATTAGACTTGTATTTGTGTATAAATTTACTTCTTTATTTTTTATTTTTTTTCTTACTTTCATGTAATGTAATGCCACCTCACAGGTTGTTATAACCGTTTTGCTTATTCATAGATATATAGGTGTATTTTATTTGTACAAAATTGTGTGCATAACCTGTGCGTAACAAAGTGATTAAATGATTCGTTATTCAACTTTTCTTCATCTTTCTGCACTCTACCTTCTAACATTACCCAAGACAACAAAAGTAAAGAGCTGTAGATGCTGGAAACTGTGAGCAGAACGATACAGAGGTGATAGCAATCATAGCTATTAACAAATGGCATTAAATGATTAAGTATCGTGATTTAACCAATCCAACACATTGATTAAGAGGAGAATAATCATAAGCATAGCATAAACTGAGAGGTATATGACGTAGGAATATGCAGCTCCATACCCCTAACATTGATCCTCGATCACACATTATATATCTAACATAAGCCAATCTCCCCAGGTTACATTTTCTTCTTAGGTCTGAACCATTTATTTCTGGGTAAAGAGGCTATTGGCATCCCTCAAGATACAGGAATAATAAACATTATGCACAAAAGTAATTTTTTTTTTATATTGTGTGCTCCAGGCTCATATTTTCAAAATTCAGAATTACTTAAACTATTCATTCATGATTTTATGAGTGAAAGGTTCCCGAACAAAAGAGTAATAGAATACTAATAATATACTCAAATTATTGATGAAGTTTGCTTACCTGATCTAATATCCTCACCAACTTTTCCCCTATTTCTCAGCTGCCTATTGATCATTGCAAATATGAGCATCCACCAGTATACGTGGAAGATGAGCAGCATTATAAGCAATGTGTTAAACACATAGTAAAGGAACATGTGATAACTCAGTGATAGGTTTAAGCACTCCACAAGATCAAAGCTGGAAAGTGGAAACTCATTGATGAGAAAATATGATTAATAAGTGCCTCCCAAAACAAAGTCAAATGAATCAATAAAATAAAAAACAAACCTTGTTGCTTTAATAACCCAAAAAGGAAAGAAAATTAGCCGCAGTATGAGCCATGAAATTGCAAATAATCCAAAACACACACTTGCACCAAACTCTCTTCCAGAATATTTGAAAACCTTGGCAGCTTCCAAGAATACATCACTTGCATCATGAAGGGCTAGGATTATGGAGCCAATCCTGAAAAAACTGTAAATGCAGCTCGTGTTAGTTATCCCTTCATAAATCATTGTCTTGATTGTAATGTCAGTTTTGAAATTTTGATTATCTAAATCACGATACCCGATATAGCCGACAGAAAGAACACTCTAATCAATTATAGAAAAGGAAGATTTAACAAGCATATATCAATTCTATTACAGTTTCTGAGCATTTACAGAGACTCAAATCCAAGACATATAGCAAAAAGTTGAAGAAGATAGCAGACAGAAAGAACACTCTAATCAATTATAGAAAAGGAAGATTTAACAAGCATTTATCAATTCTATTACAGTTCCTGAGCATTTACAGAGACTCAAATCCAAGGCATATATAGCTGTTGAGTATGGACAATGGATAGTCTTATTGTATTGCAATCGTATTGCAATCTGAACATTACACAGAGGGGTTACAAATGTAACACATGCCACTGCCACAAAAATGTTGCACAAAATTCAACTTAACTTGTACTAATGTTCTAACATAACTAAGGGCATCTAGAAGTTTCAAGAAAGAATACATGTTTAATATATTTTACAAAAATGGAAACTTTATCATATGGCATAAATATAAGAAGGCTATGTAATACAATTATCATTTTTTTTTCATACAACCAAAAGTAACTCTCAGAAGCACGTGATTAAATGGATCCACCATCCAGTTAATTTAAAGAAAGTAAAGAACAAAATTTCAAGAAAATACACTGGTTAAAGGACCATCCAAGAAATATGTACAAACTCAGACTTAAAACTTATTGGTTTCAAGCACATTACCTACAGTTATGCATAAAGGAGCCAAAACATTAATGTCCAAAATTCTATAACAGATAAAAAGTTAGAAACTCCCTAGAGCTGATTTGAGTTGTGTTCTCAGTAATGAATATCAAATATGAGCCAACACGTGAGAATTTTAATGCTTATTTGAAATAACAAAATAATAATAATTAAGTTCCAAATTTAAGGTATAAGTAGGACTGGCATGGTAAACACTTCAACTAAAAAATAATGCTAAGATATATTACCCTGTCAGATATGAGCCCCCAATCAGTAAAACTGTAATTACATGGTGAGTAAACATCACTGCAAAATCCTTCCTTCGAGTTTCCCATGTGAGAATAGCAGCAATGCTATAGATGTAGAACCCACATTCGCACATATAGTAAATCACAAGGGGACTCCTGGGATAAGAAATGAAACAGGATGCAATATAAATACCAACTTCTATCTACAGAAAAACTCAAATATGAGTACAATAGTCTTATAATTTCCTTCCTGAGCACAATTATAAGTTCTCCCCAAGTGAGTTGACTTGACTGTGTATCGAACCAAATAGCAACCTATGACTTCCAGTCAGAAGAAGCAAGAAGCTAAATTAATCAGAGTCTATAAACCCAATAATATAGTTATATGAATTGTCCATAGCGAAGGGAGGCATATATCTGTTTATTGCTTTGAAAACTCTTGAAATTTATTTTTTGTCACATACTCAGTTGTATATCAAAATCAAGAATAAATCTTTGGTACTACTACTGTACCTAGATTCAGTGCATCCTATCAATGAGAGCGTTACACATCAGAGGAGAGAGAAAAAATTTGGCAGAAAAAAGTAAATTTTGGCTAATATGTCATATTTTTATTGGTGGGATGCATTGAATCTTTGGTGCAACAGTAGTACCAAAGATTTATTCCAAAATCAAAAACTAAATTAGGGCTCTAGAATTTTTCAAAACCAAAACGGACAAAGGCCCAATTTTCAGTTTCTAATAACCTCTCCTAAACTCAATTTTCTCTTTTCCATACCAGTTGCTGCATACGAAGCCAGATCTATGAACTATGAAATTCAGTTTAGATCTGAACTGTATGAGAAATTTTAAAACAAAGGGTCAATCTGGAGGTCTTCCTAAGAAACACAAACACAAACAGATCAGGTAAACAAGACAGATGCATGTCATTCATTATAGGGTAAAACTAATCTTATGTTGCATAAGATAGTGTATCTCATGTTGTGAAACAAAATCAAGGTGGGTCCCATATTAATTTTCTTTCTTTTTATTTTTTAGTGGGTCCCACCTTAAATTTGTTTCACAACATGAGTTACACTATCTTATGCAACATAAGATTAGTTTTACCCTTCATTATATGGGAAAAACATTTGTATTAACAAGACTGAATTTGTTCATCATGCTACATAAGTTACTTACTTCAACTCGTGATGTGGCCAGCCTTTTAAGTATAATTTCGTATTACTGAACCAGGGTTCATGGTAAATAATTTTGAGAATGTATGCTTCAACTGTAGCATAGTATGTTAGCTTCCACAATGACTCTGTACATTTTCCAATCTTTATTTGCATTTCTTTGGTAATCCGTGAAGGAGCCCTACCCCTTGTCAAGAACCTGATGGCCAACCTCTGTATGCAACAAAATAATGTAAGGAATATGAATAAAGGAATCTGCTTAACAAATTGGCACTAAAATTCTTCATCCTAATTAAATGAATTCAACCATAGAAGATTGGTCATAAAAGCTTCAAAAATACTTTTTCCACATGTCACCAAAAGGCCCGTACACACTTCATGAAACAAGGAAGAATTCATAAAATTATCAAGCTTATGCCATTAAAAGTCCTTGATCATCCTTGCTGATGTGCATTGCTAGAAAATATTTAACCTATCGTCCTGAACAGCCAATATGAGATATTGCTATGCTAAGGTATTTTCTTCACACGACAACAGATGAAGGAAACCAAAATGATATTTGTCAAAGTCCACTCTCAAGATTGACAAAGGTAGATCCTACTTATCTTCATATTTGCTAAACTGTTCTCTACCAGCCACAACAAAATATTATTGTTCACAGCATGTTTTTCCGCATATTTTGAGAATATGGATATTCTTCTAAATTCCTTTACCAATTATTGTGTTTTTCTTTTTGCTTACCCCTGTTCCATTGGTAAGACTAGAAACTAAAGTCTACCAACAAACTAAAATGCACAGTTGCTATTAAAGGGAACAGAGGATGAAACAATAAAACAACTATGATATTATATTCACGAGAAGAATTGAGTCAAAAGAAGAAAGAAAGAAAATGAGCAAAAGGCACACTTATTGATTCATCAATTGACAATACCGGAAACTGCCAATGACAATCTACGTCCCAACATGAGAGGAAATGTGAACCATATATTTTGTCATATATAAGCTAATACCTCTTAAATATAAAAAAGGACCAATAACAGAAATGAGAAGGATCAATGAAAATCAATGCACAGCTTTAACTCAACATGAACGAGCAATATTGCATTAGAAAATTTTCCTAAACAGCGACCTTGATGCGTCAATCATGAATTGCGTGATTAACTTCAATTGACAGGTCAACCTAAAGATCCTTTAACAAATTTGAATAATTTCTACGAAACTGACACCGATCAACAAGAACTTGAGCTGAATTATTAATAAAGCAAACAGTTTGTGAGGAACTTTTTGCAGTTTCTTTCAAAGAACCTTAAAAAGAGAATCAAGAAAACAACCAGAAACCAGAACAAAGCTGTTTAAATTTTATTTTATTTCTAAAAAAAATCTCTAACAAAATAGAAACAGGCTATTAACAACACAAGAATCCAATCGGCAGAGGAACAAGTATATAGCTACACAAACAAAGGATCTTACGCGAAAGACGAATCTGTCAAGGAAGAACCTGGCCCCGAAACAAGCAAAAGCCAAGTAGATCGCGACGGAGAAATGCGAAGCGTCTGGCACTACATTGTCGCTAAAGATGGAATCCATGCTAGATTAGATTGTAAGCTACAGTTTCAGAAGGAAGCCTTCAATCAGTTGCAAGAACAGCACAAAGATCATGCCATTTGAAACGCAAGAATTTTCATGCAAACGGCTTCCGGCGAGAGCAATGAGATCTGGTATTTTTTTATTTTTTTTTACCTAATTTGGACGTTAGCACGTAGCTTTAGAGTTCTGGCAGCAGAACGTGCGGAGAGGGAAGAGAACGAAAGAGAGGACGCAGGGAAAAGTGTGAGCGAGAGATGGAGGTTACAACAGAAACAGAAACATATAAACACAAACGGTGAGGGTTTGATCCTTTATTTCTTTTTAAATTTTAATCATCTTTCTGCGCTTCATTTATAGCTCCTGTACATCATGAGATCTTTGAAGCTCGAATTTTCATTTTTGAGGGGTCTATGGGTGGGACCCTTTCGTCAACCCACACGTGGCTATATATTGCTCTTATCAGCATTTATTTAGGTAAAATCCATATTATTGGTGAGTTTTTTTTGGGTACATTGTTTTTTAGTGAATTTGAATCTTGTTTTAGTTGTTTATTTCTTTTTATCTGTTCTCTATGTTACGCTCGATAATAGGCCACCTGGATTCATAATATAAAATATTTGGATTTATTTCTTTTTACACCCTATTTCAATTTTTTTATATAAATGCTCATATATATAGGGACAAGTCATCTTGCCTATCTTTATAAATATATGAGGGAAATATTAAATATGTGAGGGGTTCATAAGGTAGGAAAGAAAATTCTTTTGAGTCAAAGTTTAATTTTTCTAGGAAGAGTTTGAAGCAAGATGTTCCTACTAGGTGGAATTCGACATTTATCATGCTTAATAGTGCTTTGTATTATAGACATGCTTTTGTGCATCTTAGATTGACTAATTCTAACTATAAACATTGTCCATCGATAGAAGAATGGGAAAAGATTGAAAAGATCAGCAAGTTTCTTCATGTTTTTTATAACAATTTATAATAGCATAAATAAATTCAATAATTTTTATAAATAACAGCGGAAGTTCAAAATAATCAAATTTGGGAAGTGTTACCGCCGCGCTTGTACTGTTGTCAAGCGCAAGGCTAACTTTATTACATTAAAACAAAACTAAAACTAAAGTTTAAATAAAGGAAATATGTATTATGCATTTATTTAAATCTCATAAACTAGCCAGAAAAGTCTGCTTTGTGATCCTCACTGCCCACAGCTAGCCCCATCCTTTACAATCCGCTTCACTGAAAATCTGCTCCCCCGCATCCCAGCAGGATCATTGCAGTCAAACAAACATAAAAGTCAGCAAAGCTGGTAATCCCAATCATAATACAATTAATGTAATTAATAACAAATTAAATCAAATATATATAATCAAATTTGATAAATCAATTCCACATTAATTAAATCAAATATCAATATAATATTTATCATATATATTCTTAATCATAATCACATCAAATTATCAGCTTCAACATATATTCACATCGATCAAATTTCATTCATAATCTTTATTAAGTTTATTTAGTGGAGTAGTGGGAAGAGAACCATGGTAGACCCGGGAAACCCTGCCAGTCTACCCTGTGACCCGGGAAACCCTGCCAGTCACAAACAAATCACATTGGCCATAATCAATTCACATCTTCCTAGTGTCCCGGATATCCTGCCAGACACCTCTTCCCAAAGTTGCTACTAGTATCCCGGGAAACCCTGCCAGATACCACTTTGAGAAGAACGGATATTCTCTGTTCACATCGTATAAATATATCGGAGGCATAAAGCCCAAGGTTGTGTTCATCACTTTGGGAGGTACCATCCCAAAGCTATCTTCCCACTATTATTTATTACAATCACACACAATCAATTCAATCTTATCACAAATAGTTTTCATGATTTCACATCAATTCAATCAAGAGTGTAATTTCTAAATTCAACCTTTCGATAATATCATAATTTCCAAGTTCAATCTTTCAATAATATCATAATTTTAATATTCAACATCTATCATAGAAAAACCCAAATTCAATCATCATATCAAGAGTTTCCAAAGAAAAATTCAAATATTCACATCTAATAAATTTAATAGGAAATATAACTATAGTGCCCTAAGCATCGAGATTACATCAAAAATTCATATAAAGCTAACCCTTGACTCTATAGGGATTAGGATTACACCTACCAAATTTCACATAAAATATAATCTAAAAATACCTAGGGATTAGGATTACACATACCAAATTTCACATAAAATATAACCTAAAAATACCTAGGGATAGGAATTAGGATTACACATACCAAATTTCACATAAAATATAACCTAAAAATACCTAGGGATTAGGATTACACATACCAAATTTCACATAAAATATAACCTAAAAATACCTAGGGATTAGGATTACACATACCAAATTTCACATAAAATATAACCTAAAAATACCTAGGGATTAGGATTACACATACCAAATTTCACATAAAATATAACCTAAAAATACCTAGGGATTAGGATTACACATACCAAATTTCACATAAAATATAACCTAAAAATACCTAGGGATTAGGATTACACATACCAAATTTCACATAAAATATAACCTAACAATACCTAGGGATTAGGATTACCTGGTCTCCGTTTTCGCTAACTTCTAAAGAAAAGAATAATTTGGGGCAGAGAACCGGTTGATAATCAAAAAATATAAAAATTGAAAATAATTAAAATAAACTTTTTGGAGTGAGAAGAGAGAGAGTAGAGGAGAAATGTTGAAGAGTGAATTGGTTTGGTTAGGCTAGGCCTCTATTTATAGTTGAAGTTTTGGGGTCATACATTACTGACTCCATGCTGACTCATCATATCTAAATAATTTATGTTTGTTGACTCATCATATCTAAATAATTTATGTTTGTTGACTCATCTTATCTAAACAATTTATGTTTGTTGAATCATCATATCTAAACAATTTATGTTTGTTGAATCATCATATCTAAACAATTTATGTTTGTTGAATCATCATATCTAAACAATTTATGTTTGTTGAATCATCATATCTAAACAATTTATGTTTGTTGACTCATCCTAATCCAATCAAACATTACCAATCAAATAATCAAACATTAAAGCATAATAATCACAATTTATCATCCATTATTATTATTACTAATTTATAATTTATTACTATTATTAATATATTGTATTATAAATTACTATTATTTTCCTGGGATATTACATTCTACCCTCCTTAAAAGAAGTTTCGTCCTCGAAACTTAAAAGTTTGAGTTTCTCAATTAACTAAAGGCATAAGGTTAAAGTTAATAAAAATATGGGGTATTACATTCTATCCTCCTTTAAAGAAGTTTCGTCCTCGAAACTTATTTATTTTTTTTTTTTTTTTTTTGAAACCCCCTTAAAAAAAAATAAGCAAACAACCAAGAGTAATGCATAATTAAGAAAACAAGAACACATATGATGCAATGAATTTAAAATACTACAAATTAATGAATTGTTAACTTTAACCAAGCTAAAAGAAAAAAAAAAGTTTCGAAACTGAATATCTTCTTTAAACAAATAGAAACTTTTATTGCATATATCATCTTTCATTTGCTAGAAAAAATTTAATCAATTCAAGAACAATTCTAAAAGAAAGCTAATTACTTTTATTAAAATAAGAACGAGTTACTAAAGATAGCGTATAAAAAAAATTAAAGAATAATATCAATAATAATTTTAAATCACAAAATAATTCCAAACATATAATCATCAAAATTTCAAAAACATAAATCATATTTAAAGGACAAGAAAAATAACCCTTCACTTCCCACCTCTCTCGATTTATTTATTTATCTTATGTCCTATTATTTTATTTCTTTTTTTTTGTATTTATTTAACTCAGGAATATTTGATCCCTCGAGTCAGTATCAAAAGCAAACCCTAGCCGCAACCAAGGGCTCTGATACCATTTTGTAACACCCCAAATTCTAACAATTTATAATAGCATAAATAAATTCAATAATTTTTATAAATAACAGCGGAAGTTCAAAATAATCAAATTTGGGAAGTGTTACCGCCGCGCTTGTACTGTTGTCAAGCGCAAGGCTAACTTTATTACATTAAAACAAAACTAAAACTAAAGTTTAAATAAAGGAAATATGTATTATGCATTTATTTAAATCTCATAAACTAGCCAGAAAAGTCTGCTTTGTGATCCTCACTGCCCACAGCTAGCCCCATCCTTTACAATCCGCTTCACTGAAAATCTGCTCCCCCGCATCCCAGCAGGATCATTGCAGTCAAACAAACATAAAAGTCAGCAAAGCTGGTAATCCCAATCATAATACAATTAATGTAATTAATAACAAATTAAATCAAATATATATAATCAAATTTGATAAATCAATTCCACATTAATTAAATCAAATATCAATATAATATTTATCATATATATTCTTAATCATAATCACATCAAATTATCAGCTTCAACATATATTCACATCGATCAAATTTCATTCATAATCTTTATTAAGTTTATTTAGTGGAGTAGTGGGAAGAGAACCATGGTAGACCCGGGAAACCCTGCCAGTCTACCCTGTGACCCGGGAAACCCTGCCAGTCACAAACAAATCACATTGGCCATAATCAATTCACATCTTCCTAGTGTCCCGGATATCCTGCCAGACACCTCTTCCCAAAGTTGCTACTAGTATCCCGGGAAACCCTGCCAGATACCACTTTGAGAAGAACGGATATTCTCTGTTCACATCGTATAAATATATCGGAGGCATAAAGCCCAAGGTTGTGTTCATCACTTTGGGAGGTACCATCCCAAAGCTATCTTCCCACTATTATTTATTACAATCACACACAATTAATTTAATCTTATCACAAATAGTTTTCATGATTTCACATCAATTCAATCAAAGAGTGTAATTTCTAAATTCAACCTTTCGATAATATCATAATTTCCAAGTTCAATCTTTCAATAATATCATAATTTTAATATTCAACATCAAATTCAATCATCATATCAAGAGTTTCCAAAGAAAAATTCAAATATTCACATCTAATAAATTTAATAGGAAATATAACTATAGTGCCCTAAGCATCGAGATTACATCAAAAATTCATATAAAGCTAACCCTTGACTCTATAGGGATTAGGATTACACCTACCAAATTTCACATAAAATATAATCTAAAAATACCTAGGGATTAGGATTACACATACCAAATTTCACATAAAATATAACCTAAAAATACCTAGGGATTAGGATTACACATACCAAATTTCACATAAAATATAACCTAAAAATACCTAGGGATTAGGATTACACATACCAAATTTCACATAAAATATAACCTAAAAATACCTAGGGATTAGGATTACACATACCAAATTTCACATAAAATATAACCTAAAAATACTAGGGATTAGGATTACACATACCAAATTTCACATAAAATATAAAAATACCTAAAAATACACATACCAAATTTCACATAAAATATAACCTAAAAATACCTAAGGATTAGGATTACATATACCAAATTTCACATAAAATATAATCTAAAAATACCTAGGGATTAGGATTACACATACCAAATTTCACATAAAATATAATCTAAAAATACCTAGGGATTAGGATTACCTGGTCTCCGTTTTCGCTAACTTCTAAAAGAAAAGAGTAATTTGGGGCAAGAACCGGTTGATAAAAAAATTGAAAATAATTAAAATAAACTTTTTGGAGTGAGAAGAGAGAGAGTAGTAGAGGAGGAATGTTGAAGAGTTAATTGGTTTGGTTAGGCTAGGCCTCTATTTATAGTTGAAGTGTTGGGCTTATACATTACTGACTCCATGCTGACTCATCATATCTAAACAATTTATGTTTGTTGACTCATCCTATCTAAATAATTTATGTTTGTTGGCTCATCCTATCTAAACAATTTATGTTTGTTGAAACATCATATCTAAACAATTTATGTTTGTTGAAACATCATATCTAAACAATTTATGTTTGTTGACTCATCATATCTAAACAATTTATGTTTGTTTACTCATCCTAATCCAATCAAACATTACCAATCAAACAAACATTAAAGCATAATAATCACAATTTATCATCCATTATTATTATTACTAATTTATAATTTATTACTATTATTAATATATTGTATTATAAATTACTATTGTTTTCCTGGGATATTACATTCTACCCTCCTTAAAAGAAGTTTCGTCCTCGAAACTTAAAAGTTTGAGTTTCTCATTTAACTAAAGGCATAAGGTTAAAGTTAATAAAAATATGGGGTATTACATTCTATCCTCCTTTAAAGAAGTTTCGTCCTCGAAACTTATTTTTTTTGAAACCTCCTTAAAAAAAAAATAAGCAAACAACCAAGAGTAATGCATAATTAAGAAAACAAGAACACATATGATACAATGAATTTAAAATACTACAAATTAATGAATTGTTAACTTTAACCAAGCTAAAAGAAAAAAAAAAGTTTCGAAACTGAATATCTTCTTTAAACAAATAGAAACTTTTATTGCATATATCATCTTTCATTTGCTAGAAAAAATTTAATCAATTCAAGAACAATTCTAAAAGAAAGCTAATTACTTTTATTAAAATAAGAACGAGTTACTAAAGATAGCGTATAAAAAAAATTAAAGAATAATATCAATAATAATTTTAAATCACAAAATAATTCCAAACATATAATCATCAAAATTTCAAAAACATAAATCATAATTAAAGGACAAGAAAAATAACCCTTCACTTCCCACCTCTCTCGATTTATTTATTTATCTTATGTCCTATTATTTTATTTCTTTTTTTTTTGTATTTATTTAACTCAGGGATCTTTGATCACTAGAGTCGGTATAAAAATCAAACCCTAGCCGCAACCAATGGCTCTGATACCATTTTGTAACACCCCAAATTCTAACAATTTATAATAGCATAAATAAATTCAATAATTTTTATAAATAACAGCGGAAGTTCAAAATAATCAAATTTTGGAAGTGTTACCGCCGCGCTTGTACTGTTGTCAAGCGCAAGGCTAACTTTATTACATTAAAACAAAACTAAAACTAAAGTTTAAATAAAGGAAATATGTATTATGCATTTATTTAAATCTCATAAACTAGCCAGAAAAGTCTGCTTTGTGATCCTCACTGCCCACAGCTAGCCCCATCTTTTGCAATCCGCTTCACTGAGAATCTGCTCCCCCGCATCCCAGCAGGATCATTGCAGTCAAACAAACATAAAAGTCAGCAAAGCTGGTAATCCCAATCATAATACAATTAATGTAATTAATAACAAATTAAATCAAATATATATAATCAAATTTGATAAATCAATTCCACATTAATTAAATCAAATATCAATATAATATTTATCATATATATTCTTAATCATAATCACATCAAATTATCAGCTTCAACATATATTCACATCGATCAAATTTCATTCATAATCTTTACTAAGTTTATTTAGTGGAGTAGTGGGAAGAGAACCATGATAGACCCGGGAAACCCTGCCAGTCTACCCTGTGACCCGGGAAACCCTGCCAGTCACAAACAAATCACATTTGCCATAATCAATTCACATCTTCCTAATGTCCTGGATATCCTGCCAGACACCTCTTCCCAAAGTTGCTACTAGTATCCCGGGAAACCCTGCCAGATACCACTTTGAGAAGAACGGATATTCTCTGTTCACATCGTATAAATATATCGGAGGCATAAAGCCCAAGGTTGTGTTCATCACTTTGGGAGGTACCATCCCAAAGCTATCTTCCCACTATTATTTATTACAATCACACACAATCAATTCAATCTTATCACAAATAGTTTTCATGATTTCACATCAATTCAAGAGTGTAATTTCTAAATTCAACCTTTCGATAATATCATAATTTCCAAGTTCAATCTTTCAATAATATCATAATTTTAATATTCAACATCTATCATAGAAAAACCCAAATTCAATCATCATATCAAGAGTTTCCAAAGAAAAATTCAAATATTCACATCTAATAAATTTAATAGGAAATATAACTATAGTGCCCTAAGCATCGAGATTACATCAAAAATTCATATAGAGCTAACCCTTGACTCTATAGGGATTAGGATTACACCTACCAAATTTCACATAAAATATAATCTAAAAATACCTAGGGATTAGGATTACACATACCAAATTTCACATAAAATATAACCTAAAAATACCTAGGGATTAGAATTACACATACCAAATTTCACATAAAATATAACCTAAAAATACCTAGGGATTAGGATTACACATACCAAATTTCACATAAAATATAACCTAAAAATATCTAGGGATTAGGATTACACATACCAAATTTCACATAAAATATAACCTAAAAATATCTAGGGATTAGGATTACACATACCAAATTTCACATAAAATATAATCTAAAAATACCTAGGGATTAGGATTACACATACCAAATTTCACATAAAATATAACCTAAAAATACCCAGGGATTAGGATTACCTGGTCTCCATTTTCGCTAACTTCTAGAAGAAAAGAGTAATTTGGGGCCGAGAACCGGTTGATAAAAAAATTGAAAATAATTAAAATAAACTTTTTGGAGTGAGAAGAGAGAGAGAGTGTAGAGGAGAAATGTTGAAGAGTTAATTGGTTTGGTTAGGATAGGCCTCTATTTATAGTTGAAGTGTTGGGCTTATACATTACTGACTCCATGCTGACTCATCATATCTAAACAATTTATGTTTGTTGACTCATCCTATCTAAATAATTTATGTTTGTTGGCTCATCCTATCTAAACAATTTATGTTTGTTGAAACATCATATCTAAACAATTTATGTTTGTTGACTCATCATATCTAAACAATTTATGTTTGTTTACTCATCCTAATCCAATCAAACATTACCAATCAAATAAACATTAAAGCATAATAATCAATCAAATAATCACAATTTATCATCCATTATTATTATTACTAATTTATAATTTATTACTATTATTAATTTATTGTATTATAAATTACTATTATTTTCCTGGGATATTACAATCTTCCTCAACACAACACACAGGAGGTGCAAGTGCAACCACTAATCCTAGCTTGGCTTCATTCTCAAAGGTTACTGATGATGTCTTAACTGTAAGTTGACATATTATTATATCACCTTATATTTTATTTGTTGCTTTATTTCTTTTTGTTTACTTTAACTTAACTTAATTTGTCCTTTGTTTTTTGTTTAATTTTATTAGGAATTCATGTCTTTTAATGATGTTACTGGCCCCTAAAGTCACAACTTGAGCTATACCTAGAGGAGCCAATGATTGATGCAACGATCAAATTAGATGTATTAGCATATTCGAAGGGTAATCAATACAGGTATCCACAAGTTGCTTCAACGGCCAGAGATATCTTTGCCATACCCTTCTCTAGTGTTGCTTCTGAAAGTGCTTTCAGTGTTGGGGGAAGAGTTCTAGACAATATAGAAGTTCTCTCTCACATGATGCAGTGAAGGCTTTAATTTGCACTAGAGATTGGCTTTATGGAGCCATTGGTAATATTTTTATCTTATTTATGGTTGTGATTGTATTTTTGGCTATATAATTTTTTTCTCTAATTATTTTTATTACATGTTTTATAATAGATGGTGACATTGTACCTGTGGAAGATTTAACTGAAGACTTGATGAAGGACTTGATAGTGGAGGAACCCTAAAATGAACTTGATTCATAAACTAGAGTTTAATGGATCTTGTGTTTAATTTAGAATATTTATTGTATCATTTTATTTTGATGTGTTTGTACTTTGCACTAGCCATGAGATATTTAGATTGATGATGGTAGGATGAAATTATGAGGTTGATGATATTTGTTATATTCTCATTTGGATTATTTAAGGTGGTTGATGTTTTTTAGGTAGATGATAATTCATGAAATAGAACACATCATGTTTTTTATTTTGTTTTTTATTTGATTTTGGTTTATTCTGTATGTTATTATTATTATTATTTACTTTAGGTGCATATTTGTGTCACAATAAATAGATAATAAGAGAATATAGTTATTAAGAATATTTGTGTCATTTACATAGAAGGAACAAAAAATCTCATAAATCATAAGCTAGTTTATTTTTGATTTTTTTATTATATTTAATTTAAGAAAAATCAATTTTTTTAAAATTCATGCTTTTACTGGTCGTGTCGTGTCGACCCGTGACTCGCAGTGGGTTGTGTCAGGGTTCGTGTTTTTTAACCCATTTACAAAACGTGTCGTGTCGAATTATGGTCGTGTCGAGCGCATTGTCGGGTTGACACGTATTGCCACCCCTAATATATATATATATATATATATATATATATATATATATATATATATGGGTTTAGCGGATGTAAAGTGACTGCACCTAAGGATTGGTGCAGTCATATAAAACTACGTCATTTTATAATGTAAAAACATTAAATATGGGGAATAATAACCATACAAAGGTGGAAATAAATGTAAAACATTAAATATGGGAAATTATAACCATACAAAGTTGGAAATAAATATAATATTTTTATTTTCTACAATTAATTTTAAATGCGAACTTCCTTTATCCCACCCAAAACGACGTAGTTTTTAGGTGACTGCACCAACGCTTATATACAGTCACATTACAAATCATTTTGCCTATATATATATATATATATATATATATATATATATATATTATGAGTGTTCATCAATCGATTCAAACTATGTTTACCAAATCAAAAATTGAAAAAAAAAAACTATATATTTTAATTGGATTGGATCGATTTTTGATTTGGTTGGTGAAAATTCGAAAATCGATCCAATGTATTGTGTATTTATTATTTTAAAAAGATTGTGACTTAGAATATTTTTGTTTCGTAGACTTTGAATCTTGGATGTTATTGATAGCAAACTATCTTGTTTTAGTTTTTTATTGTCTATTAATCTACTTTAATTCTTCATTAGTTTTGAGACTTGTTTTAGTTTGAAGACTTGAACTTTCCGGTGGTTTGTAAATTTGAATGGCTTTATTTTGATATAACTAGTGATTTGTACGACTAAAATTTTAGATTTTTTTAAAAACCGTAAATCGAATTAAATTGGATTGGATTGGATCAATTTTTTTTTAAAAAATCAAATCAAATGTATGATTAAATGATCAAAAAGGTATTGGATCATATGATTTTTATTTCAAAATTGATCCATTCTAGATCGCGAACACCCCTAATATATATATATATACGAGAAAAATATTTCTCAAGCTGCTTGAGATATATTTATCTCTGGTTACCCGAAAAGTACGTCGTTTTGATTATTTATTTCCTTGTATTAATTGATTAACCTTTGAATGATTATGATTCTCCTTTTCTCTTTCTTTCTTTATCACTATTTACTATTGATCCATCTTTGTACGATTATGATTTAATGACCGGAGATAGAGTTATCTCAAGCAACTTGAAAAACATTAAGCCCTATATATAAATTTTAAAAATAACAATAAATTCATAATTTTTTATTTAAATTACAATAAATTAATTTTTTTTGCCTATTCAAAGGTGAATCAATTAATATAATCAAATAAGTAAACAAAACAACGTAATTTTTAAGAGGATAGAGATAAATATATATCAAGCAACTTGAGCAACGATAAGCCCCTATATAATATTAATTTATATAAATGAACAAATACCTTAAAAAATGTAGTTCATTCTTCAAGGTTGCAAACATTGTTAACAATTCAATTAGTAGTTTCAGTTAACAGGTTGTTATTTAGGTAATAAGTTGGAGCCAAATTCTACACATATGTTTCGGTTAATATTGTATAGGTTTTATAATTCGAGAATTCAAATTTTTCTACATATCCTTCAATTTTCGTGCTGATATGGGTCCTATATATAATTTTTTCTAACACAGGGGTCCCACATGTTTTTTATCTCTATAACATACGATATCAATTCTCATTCAACATGAGAATTATAAAACCCATATGGGTTTTATATTTCTCATTTAACATGAGAATTCAAACTTTTCTACACACCCTTCGCTTTCCGTCCTGACATGGGTCCTACATCTAATTTTTTCTAATACATGGGTCCCACATGCTTTTTATCTCTACAATATGAGATTTCAATTCTCATTTAACATAAGAAATATAAAAATCTTGAAGAGAATAATAAGAGAAAGAAAATATGGATCCCACGCACTTTATAGGTGTAGGTAGGGATGTTCAAAATATCCAGAAAAACTGAATTGTTTTAAGAACCACATTGAACTGAACCAAAAAAACTGGTTTTTCAAAACAGTTCTTGAACTTGAACCGGTTTTGACTTTTTTTAAACAATTCAGTTATGATCCAATTTAAAACTGGTTTGTAACCGATTCGAACCGAACCAATTACGATTATATCACAGTATCTCGCTAAGTCATTTTTTCAGTGCTCTTTAATCTCACTAAATCATTTTTTCAGTGCTCTTTAATCTGCACTATGAAAAAGCCAAAAATACAGAGACTTCCAACTTCCAAGTAAGAAAATTTTTAGAAGAAGAGAAGAAACAGAAAGGGTATCATGATAGAGGAGCATGATGAAGCTTCCATCGGCGAAAGCGTAGTAAAATGGAGGACTAGAGAAAGAAGAACAATCAGAGGTTTGATGGAATCCAAGGGACAATGTGCGATTGCACAAAGATCATGGTGTAGGAACATGCATGAAATTAGCACGAAATGGTGTGGGCTTTTGTTATGTTTGGGGGTTTTGTTGTTTTTGGTTTACCTTCCCACAGAATGCACTCTAATGGAGCGCATGGGAACCACACGAAGTCACTGCCTGTGTCCATGTAGAGGGTTATGGTTTGTGAAGGGTGTGAGCCTATGTTGAAGGAGAGGGTGTAGTCACTTCCTATGAAAGTGGCAGAGAGACTCGTCCTTTCGTTTTGAGAAGAGCGTTGAAGGAGAGGGTGTAGTCACTTCCTGGTGAAAGTGGCAGAGACTTTTCCTTTCGTCTTGAGAAGAGAGCTTTCCTTGAATTAAATTCCATTGAGATATTGAAAAACTGGTTTGGGTCGAACCGGTTATGAACCGGTTTTGAACCAGTTTTGAACCAAATTCAACCGGTTCAAGTTAAAAAAAAGGTTCAGTTCTTTAACCGAACCAAATTAAAATGGTTTGATATGGTTATATAAAAAATCCAATTCGGTTCTACAGATGCTCATCCCTAGGTGTAGGAGATAAAATTATTAGAAAAACTAAACTCTTTAATTTAAATGTAAAATGATAGTGCAAAAATTTTAGTTCCTATTGCAGTGTACGAAAAGTATTACCGTGCAAAAGTGCAACATTTTTATTTTTATTTTTTGGGTGGTGGTACACTATGTGTCTATAAGATAACATTTTTTCTCTTATGAGATTAGATATGCGCAAGGTGAATTAGTACTTGTTAGTTTACACTTTTATAGTAAGATCCTCTTTCATCATCGGCGCGTCGTCGTCGTTTAGAGTTAGCGTCTCTGCCCTTTGCCCGTCCTAATTGAAGGTTCTTGTAGTCGTAAGAACTTGTCAGATTGAGTTGCCATAAACGACGTCGGTCAGAAGGTGGTGGTTCGCTCCCTCTCATAGGATCTCATGGTGGCTTCCAGAGTAGAGTTCACACTATTCGAATTAGAGATGTATGTCCTTTAGACATTTGCATTGTGAACGTTATAGTGATTATTATTATGTTGGCTGTTTCTAGTAACAAAGATTTTTATTGCTCCACCCTCCATGGACTCTGTTCCCTGTTCCTATTATTTCTAAAATTGGTTAACTGATTCCATATATAGTGCGTTTCTTTTGAAACCCCACCTCCTAAATAAAAAAGAATTATAGCTTGCTCTAGTATGCAGTAGCTGTAATTTTCCTTAAGATGGTCTCTATAATTGCACTCAAGTGACCAAAGACAGAAAACTAATTTGAAATTAGCTTATCCATAGACCTTGATAATTAGACCTACCCCTAATGCAAACAAAACCCTTTGATAGTTGTCCTCATTGCCATGATACTAGGAGAGAATTTATTGTGGTCCGGGATCACCATTTGTTAGGTGGTTCCTTAATGTAAATGAGAGGACAAAAGTGGAAAAGAAGAAAAAATAACAGGGGTAAAATAGGAAAGAAAGAATTAGTGTTGTGAGAGGAGCACCAAATCATTGAGTGATTCTGGAGCGTAATAGCATAATAAATATTTTCTGATACTAGGTGGGGACTTTTTAGTACACTCAGCCAATCTCCTGATGCCAGGTGTCCAAAACATAACAAACAACTTCTAGAATCAGTGCATCTCTAGTTCGTGTTTGGATTCGGGTTGACCCGGTCGGGATGGATGGACTAATATTAGATTTAGATCATTGGTTGTTGGGCTTGCAAGGTTGAGCCTGGATTGATTGGAATGGTCTGGTTGCATGGTATTGGGCTCGGCCCAACAGGCCCTTGGTCCAACTGCTGTTGATTTAATCAAGATATTAGATTGTTTTGTTGAGCTTCAACCAGGTAAAAATATGTTATATGAATTTTTCTAATACAAAGGTTGGGCCACACCTTTGTATTATGTCTGTGGAAGAAGAAACATTTTTTTCTCTTGTAAAGAAATCTACATCCCTAAAAATATTGATATAGTTTCAGTTTAAAACCTTGAAAACTTTACACTTATCTCCTGCAATGAACTAGATGTATCTTATTTGCATCTCTGACTGTTCATTATTCTCATTTTTTTTTTTTTTGTCTTCCTGCTCTGCTGCATCTTCTATTACTTCAGAGTAACCATTCCTACGTCACTAACTGGTCGTCACATAGTAAATGGATTCTTTGTCCCCCTGACTATTGGATGTTTTATTCTCGATTTGAGTGATTTTATGTGTAGTTGAAAACTTGAAATGCTTTCTCAACTACAGACTTTGATAACTATGACATCAATATGGAAGTTTAATTTTTGGCCAACTTGAAAGCAGTAAACCTCTTTACCAAAAAATAAAAAAAGATAAATTATTTTACTTAATTTTTTTTTGTCTATTTTACTTACTCATCTTTAGTACAGTTAGATCAGAATCTCATGAGGAGAGATAAAAAGTGAGATTCTAATCCAATAGATTTGAAGATGAGTAAATAAGATAGGTAAGAAAAAGGACACTATTAATAGTACCATTTTTTCTGTCTCGTGTTGCCGGAGAGAAGTTATCTGCAGCTAACAGATGCTTTTGAGGATACGAAATCGTATTCTGAAAAGAATGTACTGAAGAGGCATATATCCCTAAGAAAAAAAGGTAAATTAGATATCCCATCCCAAAAATAAAACAATTAAACTATATAATCCTTGACTTGTATGAGTGATATAGTGCCACGGAATAAGAGATAAAAAAATCATAGCATCCGAAGCATCCGATTATTCTCATGATCTCAATTATTTTCCCTTACATTAATTGAAAATGATAGTTTTGTAAATGGGCATAAAAACCCATTTTGGGTTCTAAGGATTATTTAATCAAAGGAAAATCATTATCTCATTTTACATGAGATAATTATTTCATGTTGTTCTCACATCGAAAATTATGCCACCATTTATCTTCTTTTCTTATTTTTAATAAGTGGTGGGTCCCACAACATCATGTGTCTATAGTAGGAGATAACTATCTCCAACAACATGAGAAAATAGAATCTCTTAATCAAAACTATGATCTATTAAACTTCAAAATACTTGAAGCTGATTGTAGACTTGTAGTTGATAATATTTATTGCCAAGATAATATTGTCTCATAAAATTTCGAATTTGAGTTGATATTTGAGATTGATATGTAATGGTTGAGCTGATATTGCTTGTAGAACCACATAGACCTAGAGTTGTAGTCTAGAATTAGCATTGATAACTGGTATATCTAGTTAGAGCTTTATTTATTAATTTCTGGGTTGTAGCCTTGGTCTCACACCCATTTTTTGGGAATTTCAGAGTCTTTTTTATTTTCCCCCCCTCTTGCTTGATTTCTTTTTCTAGTTTAATATTCTCCATGTTTCAATTATGCTCAAGGATTCATGAAAACTGTCAGTGTTATCAGTTATGGTGATAAATCTGGAGTATTGCTTGTCTAACCAGTAACCAGTAGTCACAATCAATTAACATGCTCATAATGGTTATCACTAACTTCCTTTTATGACGTGCTGTACTATTGAATATTGATAGTTTGTTGCAATATTATATCTTCTCGCTTCTAAAAGTGGGGTTATGAAAGCTAAATTTGTGGTTGCATCCTCTTAAGGGTGCGTGGCTAGCTGAATAACTAATATGTCAGCATCACTAGTACTTCATATATTCTGGTTCAATCATTTACCAATATTTTTCTCATTAGAAACATAATGATGCTTTTGAAAATACTCTAGTACAAGATTGACATTGCATATATTGTAATATATCGTTGTAGATCTGTTGGTGCCTAAGTTAGTTGGAAAACTGGTAATTATTCAGCAATTAGCATCACTGGGGATATCATGCTCGCTGTATCCTTTGGTTCCTTTAGTTAATGTACTTATGTTTAACTCTTCTGATCATTTCAAATTATGACTAGTTAAGTTCGTCATTCGTTCATTTTTCATATTCAGGTTCATTTCATTACTTGAATGATCTTGGAAAAATTGTGCCTGTAAAAGTACGCTTTATAATGGGGCAGCTCTTGCACCAAAGGGTCATGAACATGGATAGATTATGTTGATTTTGTTGGATGAAGCTAGTGGCGTCAACATTACATGTGGGAGTGGCAAGAGTGACAAAGTGATCCTATAATGATGTTGATGGTGCCATGTGAATGCTTAGTTGTACAATTGTTTTTGTAGTAATGAAATGGAAAGAACACTGTGGTATGTAACAGCACAATGATGGGATATGTTTCGATTCACTTGAACCTTTTATTTTAAACTCGTGCCATCTTAATGTTGTTGACAAAACATGCATTCAAGATAATGCTTTAGCTACGTAATAAAGCAAGATTCCTCTCCTCTGTGCAGACTTGTTTCCAGTACTATAATGTAATATTTCACATAGGTTGTTTCATTTTGTATTTCACTGAGAAAACTGTTTTTAATGAAATTGATCATTTGATGTGGGAAATCATGAATATCCTTTTTTTTTGGGTATATAATCGTGAATATACTATTATATATCCTTATGTTAGCTATCTTATTATAGTTGACCGGCACTAACCAGATTTTGGCTACTATGTTGTGTTGAATTTCGTATTATTTGTTAATCACATCCTCTACATCGGCACTGTAATTACTTGGCTATTGTATCACGTTATCTATAACATCTCGGGCGCTGACGAGGGCGGGGAGTGATTGCCGGTGCGCAAGGCCACAGACAAGGAGCGGTTCCTGACAGACTTCCAGCAGCGGGTACATGAATGAATTGAATTAACACCCGAAAGAGAGGAATTCCAGGGACTGTGGGACGGTACAGTTGGGATAGCTTATAAGAATTAATTGGTATAGCTTATAACAAGAATTAATTGGTACCCGGAACGGATACTTAAGCGTGCTGAAAAGTCTCGTGTGACCTCTTGGGTGATCTCTTGGGAAGTTTTATCAGGAAGTGTGTGAGTGAGGACAAAGCATGCTGAAAAGTCTCGTATTAGTATATGGGGATAGTCATTGATTCTTGAAGCGGTCAGACGTGATTATCTGTTGTTTGGCTAAATTATCTTAAGCATATATGTGGATACCTAGTCTTCGGGTAAATCATATTTATCTTTCTCCCGTTTTTATTGTTTCGTTATTTTAACTTCCTCCTATACATATACTACTTGTTCAATCAAATGAATTGAGATTCATGAACAGTTTGAGCAGTGTTGGTTTATGGTCCTTGTACACGATTATTCCATTTCTGGGACCAAGATAAGGAAATTAATGTAAAGAATAAACATGAAGAAATTTATGAACAAAGCATAAAACTCAGATAAAAAGAGTGATCCTAGACAAGAATGTATAAGGAGATTGAGATCATCAAGAAGGGAGAAGTCCCCTTTACTGTTTTTATGATATTATTGGTTAATTTAACCCATCTTATCAATAAGTACATTTTTGTTAGATAGATAGCTTTTTCACAATTGAAAAGAGAAAGGGAAAGAAGCTCAGGTAGGGATCAATTCATAACATCAATTATGTACTGTGATAAAGACAATAGTTGATAGCATATGAACTATTACTGTAGGGGTTTTCTTTAACCACAAAATGGATGGCACCCTTAAGAAAATCACATTTTGTCCACTATCTAAATGCAAAGCCACAATATGGCAATAGCTTCAAAATCTCCAACCAATCCATAAGGTCCAATAATGTAATGTACTGTTTTGGTCCCCGCCTCTCCACCCAACCTGAACAATCTTCATATGCCCTTTAAAGGTTTCGGATCCCTCTGGCTAAGGGCATCTCCTTTTTTAGCTAGCCAATTAATTGCAACAGGTGGCTTTTTCATAGTCACAGCTCGTGAAGCAATATGAACGCTCAACCATGCAAACTGAGCCACGTTGCATTAGTTTTAGTGATTTATTCTATTATGGTAAGGTAAATTTTTATCCTAGATAGGTGTTGGATTTGCCTTCTTCCGGAAATCACAATCCATTTTAGCATTATAATTGTGATCTAATATTCCATTCTTTACAAGTTTAAATTATCAACGGGCATTTGAGAATTGAGATAGAAGGACAATAATGAAGTTAAACTTCGTACCATATAGGTCCATTATAGTAATCTTGAAACTATATATATCATGGAGGGACCATATATGGGGTCTAGTAAACAGGAATCCAGGACAAGTCTTGAAATTACACAAGATTATATAGAACCATTAAATAGAGTCCCAAAACAAAAATCAAGAGTTAATAACATATTTATTATTAATTACTACCGCTTACACACTCAGATTAATTAATAGTGCTAGGCTATGCCACCATTTATAATAATAGCATAGATATGAGGTTACTTGGATCCTCGCTATAAAACAGGAGGTTGGATTGGGTTAAGGAGGAGGAATTAAGATCTAGATTGGAGTGGCACCGAATATCTAAAAATTTTATACATGAATAGATGAAGATTTTATCATATCATCATCTTCTTTTGAGTCTATTAGTTTCTCCAAAATCTTGCAGGTAGACCATGCATAGGGACTGGGAATGGGCTATATTGAATTCCGCTTTGATATCCCACCACTTCCCACCTGCCAACCAAATTATTGAACACAACAATGAGCATTCTGATGATGATATTGCAGATGCAAATAAAATAGGGAAAACTTCACCTGTATCCCTGTGGTTTGCTTCAGAATCATATGTCACTGTGCTTTTTTTTATGTCCTGTGATTTTTTTTATCACATGTGTCCGTGTGATTTTTTATTTTTTATAAAGTACAGGGGCATATGTAATAAAAAAAACTACAGGGATATAGATGATTTTGAAATAAATCATAGAGGCATTGGTGAACTTTTTTCAATAAAATATGAAGAAAAAAAAAAGTTACATCAAAATGTGTGACAAAATGAAGTACCTAAATTTGGTTACTAGATGGTGAATTAAAATCAGCATGTTCAACTTGGCAAGCTCATTTCCTGGACAAGAGTGAACTCCGTTGCCAAATGGCATAAAAGTATTGGGCTTTGGAGCAGCCTGCAACCATCCAGAATTGAAATATATATATATTTCAGAAGCATATATTATATATAGAGTTTCTTTTTATTTATTTTTAATATTTGTTTGACTAAGTAATGGACTAACTCATTAATGTTAGGCATAGCGTACCTCAAACCTTGATGGGTCAAAATTGTGAGGAGCAGGGTAGAATTCTGGATCATGATGGATGTTCCTGAATAGTGGCATTACTTTCCAACCCTTTGGTATAAGATAACCTTAAGTAGCACGAAAGAACATTTTAGAAATCATGTAGGAAATTGTATGAGCCTTAGAAAATTAAACTTCCTATAAATGTACAGGTAAAAGAAATTTCCCTCCTAGAAGGAGGATTAGTCTCATTCTTCATCTGGTAACGAAGATCAATGCACCCACTATTCCAATAAGGGATAGTCTTCGGGCCATACTCCGAGGATAAGATAACCGGAGGAGGTTGAATGGGGATACCTCCGGGTTATACTAAAAATGAAAATAATTTCCCTCCGAAATACTTACCCTTGTATACAACATCAACCACAGCTTCCCTAAAAGTAAATGATATGATGCTTGCCATCCTCAGACTTTCCAATATCACCTGCAATACAAGAACCTATGAGAAATATATTCATGAAGTTGCTTTAAATTAAACCCAAACTAGGAATTATTTTGCATAACATTTACAGCAGTATATATTATAAACCATACCCTATAAGTAATTGGCATATTTCTGGTCTGACCCCATGTCAATGTCATCTTCCCTCCTTCATTGAGTTCATATATTGTCATTTGCTCTGCCTGCCAATAATACAGTTTTGTTTACTCATTAATTAATATATACATTTTCAACACTCATGGCCTACATAGATTTGGAAATCTTTTTTCTTGGGGGGGACATAATTAAGCAACTCTTACTTTTATTGCTTCGAGAAGTTTCTGGTCATCATGAAGATACTTGAGAATCCAAGTTAGAACACTTGCTGTAGTATCCTGAGCTGCAAATAATACCCCAATCACATTATCAGCAATTTGTTCATCCGTTAGTGTTTGGCCTTTTTCATCCTTGTAGTTCAGCAAGTGGCCTAATAGATCCTTCTCGATCAATCTCTGCTCCTTCCTCTTACAAATTATCTCACTTATAATCTCTCTGATTCTCTTCCTAGCCTTTATATCATTTCAAAAGAAAATATTCATTAGACAGAGAAAAGAAACATAATCAACCAAAAAAAAAAAAAAAACCACTCTCCTTTAAACCCGACTAGGGAGTGTGGGGTGGAAAAAATCCTTGTACACAGCCTTATTATTGAATAATTGCAAAGAGGCTGTTTCCTGGATTCGAACTCATGACTTTTCAGTCATGAAGGAACATAATCAACGTACAAATAATTTTCTTCGACTATTAAAAACCATATAATTAAATGTGAAGTGCAACTTACTGAGAGTGCTTTGGAGTATGCAGTTCCTGGTATTCTGGTTGGGAAAGAATTGTAGCCTTTCTCTACTATGCTGTAGTTTTCCTTAAGCTGCTTTCTATAATTTCCTTCCAAGTTACCAAAGACAGAGAGGATGCCAATATTGAAAGAGAACTGTGAAGGGTGAAGGAAAGCCATAAGTTAGAAAATCATGTTTCACCAAACAATAATGGAGGACCCAGTGACAATAAAATTTATGAGGAGCCAACAAATGAAAACAAAATTCAACGTCATGCAACAAAAGTATCGAATAAGACAATAGATATAGCATCAATTATTATGTAACAGAGATAAACCAAAAGACACTACTCGAAAAAACATAACAGAGAAATTAAACTAACATAACCTTGGTAAGAAGAACCAAACCAACCTTTTTCATTTCTTGGAAAGCGTTAACGACTTTTCCACCAGAAACCCACGATTCCAAAGCGGAATTGACTTCGGTTTCGATGTCGGGAATGAGTTTTCGGATTGTTTCAGGAGAAAGAGAGGTTTGAACAAGCTTCCTAATGCGAGTGTGGTAATCTCCTTGGTGAAAGAACAATGCAGAAGGGCCTATTAGTTTCTCTTTGCTTTTGGGGTATGTAGGCTTGAACAAGTGAGCATGTGTCACCAACACAAACCGTGCAGCTTCAGGGCTTCCCAACATCACACATGGACAACCTAGTATGTGTGTTTTGAAAATTTCCCCATATCTGATTAAGATATATGTAGAATTAAAGTTATCACCATCACCAAGTTTAAGCTCTGTTAGGTCCGAGATAGACAGTATTGTTATACTGTATGGTGTACGCTCAGAGATAGAGATAGTGTATATCAACTGTATACCGTGGTCGTGGGTTCGATTCCCACAAATGGCGCCATACCATACGGTATAGCAATACGGTTTATCTCGGACCTGACAAGCTCCATGCATAAAACAAAGTTTTTTTAAAAAATAAAATAAAATAATGATCAAAGTTTAAGAACCTTTTCTGCTTTGAAGCAAAGAAGATGTTAGGGTCCTGAGAATAGAGTTGAAGAGTTTCTCCAATATAAGGCCAACCCATTGAGCCTGGGGGAAGCTTAGGCTTAGCTATGTGTTCATGTTTCTTTTTGTGTTTCTTTATTAATGGATGTGAAAGGAGAGTTGAGAAAAAGAGAAAAATGCAAAGGAAAATAGCAATGATCTCCATACACGCACGTGCGTAGCACCTTCGCTCTCTCTGAATAGCCGCAGTTTGCGGGTTAATGGGAATGAAGAAATATGATGGATGGAATACTACGGTAGGCTATGGTTTTTTTTTGAAGACAATATGAATGATCCGTTTGAGTTAAGCTTGGTTTATATAGAGGCGAGAACACGGATGAGGCTTGTACTTGAAAAAAAAAAAAAAAAAACACGGATGGGGCACATGTCTTTATCTGGCTAATCAAATTTAAAGTAGAAATCTCTTTTACTTATCATCTAGGAAAATTGATTGTGTTATATTATAGAGATTTGTTTTACGTACCGGAGATTTTTTTTGCTGTAGACTCCACAAAATATTGTGTGTCTAAAAAAATTTTCATGATCATGTCAAATGATGGATGATAAACTCTTAGATTATATATATCACAAGGATTTTATTTCTCATGTATAAATTCAGAATTGAAATCTCATATTGTAAGATAAAAAATTCATATGTGTTAGAAAAAATTAGATGTAGAACCCATTTCTGCACGGAAATCGAAGAGTGTATAAAAAATTTTGAATTCTAACATTAAATGAGAAATATAAAACCCATATATCAAAGTCTTGTTCACATTTTACTGACTGTATGGATGACTGCGGGAGAAAAGCCAACCACGAAGATCTTTACCAGTTATTATTTTATTGATTCGCTTTTTCTTATCTCATTTAAGTGTGGGACCCACAATTAAAAAAAATCAGATATGAAATTGGATCTTTGTTGCAAGAAGAAACAATATCATTCCTGCAACATGACAAACTTATTTCTCTTAATTTATATTTATAAAGTTGTATGAATCTTATTTATAGTAGGGTAATTTTTTAAGATTTTGTGTCACTTTACCAAGAAAGAGATAGATAAAGAGGAGAGAGTTGACAAAAAATAAAAATAAAGGTGTATAACTTATATGCAGTAACTATAGAAACATTTTTCCCAAAGTTGTATGAATCTTATTTTATACAAATATTAGAAAGTTGTATGAATCATATTGTATAGTATGGGTTCGCTTTTTCTGCAGTTACTGCAGATAAATTATCTGCAATAAGTCCAATACGACGTTGTTTTGGGAAATCATGGTATTTTTGTAATTTTAGTTTATTTCAGGATTATAATAGTCTTTATATTTATAATTTTTTAAGATTTCAATACCAAAACGACGTCGTTTTGGGGATAAATGCAGATAACTTATCTGCATTTATTGCAAAAATATTTTTCCCTTATAGTATTTATTAAAAAACTATTCTTTAAGGGACAAGATGAATTTATATCGGTGTAAATATAATAAATCTTACATTTAATCTTAGTCGTTGATTTTCGTTTATCAAGTAATCGTATTAATTGAATTATTTTTATTCATTAATTATTAATTTTCAATAAATTATAATAGTTAAATATATGAAAATTAATAATTAAAATTAAGTACAAAATTTATTATTTTTATACCGGTATAAAAAAATCTTACCTTACTCTTCAAATATATAGTTTTTCTCCGATTAAAAAATAAAGTTATATTCTGAAATTTCATATAAAATTGTTTTCAGGTTAAAATAAAATTTTACGTTTACCGCATACCAAAAAAAAAAATCACGTTTACCAAAAAAGAATAATTCATGTTGGGCTCATTAATAAAAAGCGGGCCTAAGTTATTTAATGAAATTCACATAAATTTTCCTTTATAATATAAAGGGCATTTCCTCACAAAAAAAAATAGTTAAAAAAGTCTAAAAAAAGTGAGTTATTAACAATTTTTCAAAATATGTTAATTGAGTGCTGATAAGACCTATCTAAAAACTTTTCTATATAATAAATGGGTTTTAGCTGTTTTCACTTTTTCATGTTCCCGGTTGAAACTTTAGAAAGGTGTGACAGCAATTTCACGGCTCTTTGACCAAAGGGTTACCCTTTTAATTTTCTTATATGGTATTTGTTTTTGGGTTTTATAATTCTTATTTAATTTGAGAATTCAAATTTTTTTACACATTTTCATTTTTTAATAAATGTGGAGTCCTACACATAATTTTTTCACAACATATAGAACATACTTTTTATCACTATAAAATCAAATTTTAATTTCTTATATGGTATTTTTTTGGGTATTTATTAATGGAGATCGTTTAGCGTCGTGGGAATTCCAGTAGCATTAAGTGTCGTAACCCACTTTAGGGCACTCACATAACTTTTTCTTGTTTTTTAAGGTGAGTGTTGCGACCCCCGCTTGGGGCACTCACACAATTGTGCCAAGTGGCACAATTCCATTACCGTAAAATTTCAGATGATCATAATTTTTGATTAGGGTATCTAAATCAGATTTTTTTTTATTTCAAATAATTTTTTTGAGATCTACACAATGACATCTCATTTGACATATTTTATCTCTCACAAACATAATTTGAATTTGTAACAATGGTACGACAATCACAAGAGTTTTTAAATCTAGAAGTATATGTTAGGATAATAACATATGATGTTTGCCCAATTTTGGCGGAAGGAGGTAGAAACTCTTAATTTGTTTAGCTTCCTCAATTCTCAAATTAGTTTTATTGAGATTTTAATTAATTGAATTTTTGCATGTTAAAGTTGCAGCAGCACCTGTGCAAGACAATAGTTAATTTCAAGATTTATTTTTGTGAAGAAAATAAAACGAAGAAAAGTGGGAGCAAAAATGGAGAACCCTAACAGTAGGGAAAGAAGCAACAGAGCAGGGATAGACGATAGTTTCAGAGGCATCAAGTATTAGGGGTGTTCATCAACTGATCCAAAACGATTCAAACCGCGATAACCGAACCGAATAAACCGAAAACCGAAAAGCCGAAACCGAAAAAAAATTGCAAATTTTAATTGGATTGGATCGGTTTTCGGATGGGTTGATGAAAATTGATCCAATCCAAAAATTAATTCCTCTCTATTAATTCCCCTCTACCTACTTAGGCATTTCCCCAATCATAGCCCAAAAAATCTCTAAAACTAAACCTATCAACTAAGCTCACCTGTGTAGAGTTTCATATCTCATTGCCCAAAAAAAAGAATATTATCGATCTATTGATGCTTTTTTATTTCAAAAAATAAATAAATTTACAAAGCCAATAAATACAAAAGATGTTATTTGCACAATAATCATGAAACAAATTTTAGGATTTTCAAAAAATCGAAAACCGATCCAATCCAAACCGAAAAAATTGGATTAGATCGGATCATATTTGAAAAAAATCCAAACCGAATGGATGATTACATGAACAAACTGAAGGGATTGGATCAGATGATTTTTGCTTCCAAAACCGATCCAATCCAGACCGCGAACACCCCTATCAAGTATGGCCAACATATTATCTTCTATCCCTGCTCTATCTTTTGTGAAGAAAAGAAAATAGAAAAAATAGGAGCAAAGATGGAGAACCCTAGTAGTAAGGAAAGAAGGGATAAAGTAGGGATAAATGATACTTTCAAAGGCATCAAGCATGGCCAGCAAGTTATCGTAGACTTTTTCTTGTGATTGTGGTACTATTGTTACAAATTAGAATTATGTTTGTGAGAGATAAAAGATGCTAAATGAGGTTTCATTACGTAGATCTCAAAAAATTATTTGAAATAAAAAAAATCATTAGATCTGGATACCTGAGTCGAAAGTTATGGCCTTCCGAAGTTTTACGCTAATGGAACTGCCCATGGTAACAGGATTATGCCACTTGGCACAATCGTGTGAGTGCCCCAAGGGGGCGGGATCACGACACTCAGTGTCGCTCAGACCCCCCCACCCCCCAAGCCGCGACACTAAGGGTGTGTATGACAACATTCCCGGAATGAGTTTTTTTTTTTTTTTTTTAATTTTTTCTCCCGAGAATAGAAATGCTAGAAAATTCATTTGGTAAAACCGATTTTTTTTTGTTCTCAGGATGAATCAAATTAATTTTTGTGCTAGAGAACAAAAAAAAGAATCAAATAATTCCTATTTTTTTGTTTACAGACACAAAATGAGAAACACTTATCTCTCTCAATCACTCTCCACCACTACCACCATCATCACCACCACCATTATCCCGACATGACCACCGCCACTATCTCGCTGCCATTGTCGTCACCACCACCACCACGATGTCATCGCCACCATCACAACGACCTCCATCCATCGCCACAACCACTGCCACCATTTCATCGTCACCACCACTGCTACCGTATACCATCATCGCAGCCATTACCATCACTGCTACCATTACCACCACCTATGTTGCACCGACACGGGACACGTGATACGGTACGACACGATACTCCGACACGTTAATTCTAAAAAATGTTAGATTTCAACACGTTAGGACACACTTAGATATTAAATAACATTTTTAATTTATGTAGTGTATATTATATTTAATATTCGATAATTTACTAAACAAAATAAAGCGAATCTTATAATACCCATCAATTTTGCATTAAACTCAATAAAATCATAATCATAATAAAATGAATTTAATAGTTGAACTAAAAACGCAACGTAACGCACTGTCACCAACCATAATTACTATCGAGAGTGTCTGCAACCACATATTTTTTGTGTTGGTGCACCACCACCACCACCACTACCGCCATTGTCACCAACCATAATTACTATCGTTGCAACCACTATTGTCACCACCACCACCATCACCACGCCATCGCCGCAGCCACTGTCGTCACCACCTCCTCCATCATATCACAACTACTGCCACCATCACCACCACAGTCACCAACCACCACACCATCATCGCAACCACTGCTGTCACCACCACCACCATGCCACCACCATCACTACCACCATCATCGCCGCCATTACCACCTCTTCGCCACCGTCATCGCAGCCACCACCAACACACATGGAAAGGAAACTGATGATTCAAAATTCTTTAATGCTTAATATGGATTATTTTTTGTTATATTATTTGTTGTGTTATCAAACGCAATTCTTATTCTCCAAATACATGTTATCAAACATTTTTTTCTTTGAAATCATTCCAAGGTACAAAAATAGAAAATAATTGTTTCTTTTTAGAAACAGTGCGAAAGAATAGAATGATTGTCATGCACACCCTAAAGGACCCTTATTGATAAATATTGGGAATTGAATACCAAATATAAAAGAATTATTTCTTTTTAGAAACAGTGCCAAATAACAAAGTGATTGTCATACGCACCCTAAAAGACCCTTATTGGTAAAACCCTTGTTTGGTCAAAGAGCCCAATTTCAGTCTCCCTTTTTCCTAATAACAAATTAGGAAGTTCTTTAAAAATTTTAAAATGAATGATTTTGAATTTTTTACACTATTTCATTTTTTTAAAGAAAAACCAAAAATAGGGATTGGTTTATCTTTATGCAGGAGACCCACTTTAATATGTGAGACTTATGCAGGGGGCAATCATTAAATACTTTTTTGGTACATCAGATGCCTTATACATCTATCCAAAAGTAGTAAAAATTTGGGATTTGATGGGAAATACTTAAAAACATATAGATTAAATGAGAAGAAAATTTTCTATTTTTGGTATAAAAAATGTATCCACTTGGATACATCAATTTTACAGAAGAAATCCCCAATCATGTATAGGAATTTCAAATAGTAGAAAAAGGTGAATTTCAATTGTAGTACCAAACATGAGAGTTTCAGATATTCATAACATTTGTATCACTGCACCAAACATCTCCTATCTACTCAATTTTAGTGGTGATTTGCTTATAATAAAGCTAGTGATACAACTTCACATGCACAAAAAGAGAATTTTCGTTAAAAAAAAAACTTTATTTCCTTCCAATACTAATTCATCCGTTGAAAAACCTATATTATTGATAGCCACCGTTGAAGCAGAAAATCAGGCACAAATTGCAAAACAGAAAGAAAGGAAGGAAGAAAAATAGAGATATAGATTTTTTCTGATTCACCCAATATGTGTTACATTCAGCAATATATACTATATTTTACTCACCGCACTCGTTACAAAATATTTTGTTTATAAGGGAAATATAAATAGACTTAAAACTCTAAGTAGTAGTAACTATTCACGAGTTCAAATTCAAACTATTAAAAAAGAAAAATAACCAAAGACATGAATATAAAGAATACAATCATAACACTCATTGACTTGTCAAATGTGGCATACACATCATAAATGCATAATGTGTACTTTTATAGTAACTACTTGTGTACTTGTACAGTACCTACTACCTATCTCTTTAGGTACCTTAGCAATAGTGGCTCTTTGTTTGAAATCTAGAGTATGCTTTGCATTGTCTCAATTTTCTTGGTCAAATTCGGCAACAATCAAATCTTCAGTGTCATGTGATCTATAAGAACAAACTGCATTCCTAGATTGTCTAGTCTTACTTTGTATGTAATTTATGATTGGTAGTTTGTAAAGGGTGAGTTAACCATGCCTTTATCCAAAAATAAAGCAGGATAGTATTTCCCAGGCATGTTTGAAAGGTTTATGCTTGTATACCATTTACAAGATCAAACAGAAAATCTGAAGGATTCAGGGCTAAAGATGGAGCATATCCGATACTGGAGAGGTAATTCCTAACTTTTTCTCCCTTACCAAAGTACATGCTACTACCATCTGATAACAGTAAAATCTTTTTAAACATGGAAAAAAGTTTGCTGGAAGACTAGTGGATAGTCATTATGATAGTCTTTCCACCTTTAGCTAACTCACACAGAGTTAGCACAATTCGCCTAATTGTGGTCAAGTAAAGACCTGAAGTGGGCTCATTAACAAGCAAGAGACTTGGATTAGTTAACAGTTCATGGAGCAAGTGGGATGCAGACCATGTCACAAGTAAATAGTCAAAAAGATGTTTTCAATATTTCTAATTCGCCTTCATATTGTGATAATAAGAGTGCTTACTAATTTGTGGTGCCAAATAGGTTGTATTTCTTTTAAGCTTTACGATTGGAAATATAAAAATGAATTTTAAAGTAATGCAAAGTGCTTAAACTCACAAGACAGGTGGACTAGAAAAATTAGACATGGAGGAACAAATATTTGATTTTTTATCCCCCACAGGAAAAATCTTGGGTCCGCCACTGTTTGTTGTCAACAATAATAATGCATGTTGAGTTATTTGCTAAAAAAAGATAGATTATTGATAATTATATGTAATTCTTATTGTCTTCAACTTAATGTTATACAAAATAATGGTGTATTATATACTCTACCCAAAGGAGAGATTTATAATATGATAATTATTTTGTCGTTACCCATAATTAATGTTATTATATTATATATGATAAACATGCTTGGTTTGATATTTAAGTTATTATGGGACATACGTAATTAATTTTAATTTTAGAATATGAATTTATTTTGAAAGAAATTTTTTGATCACCCTTTAGAATGATCTTGACATGTATTTCTTATTTGAAATGACTTGACTTCATGTTCTTTTTTGTGATAAAAAATAACTCATGTTAAACTCTATTAGTTATGAATTTTATTTTATTTTTGGGTACATTTTAGTGCAAAATGTATTGAAAATTTAACTTCCATACGATAATGTTATACGATTTTG
Source organism: Gastrolobium villosum (assembly GCA_032173675.1). Taxonomy (NCBI): domain Eukaryota; kingdom Viridiplantae; phylum Streptophyta; class Magnoliopsida; order Fabales; family Fabaceae; genus Gastrolobium; species Gastrolobium villosum. The sequence continues at coordinate 126,328 of JAVKPL010013628.1, read as the reverse complement.
TACTCTGAAGTTGTATTGCTTGTTGTAATATTTTGGATTGTATGCCTCCGCTTGAAATGTTTAAATGAAAAACCTATTTTTTTTTTTTTTCAGAATGCTATTGTATTTGATCTCATGATCATTGAAGGTGTTACACCTTGTGGATTGTGTTATGATTTTAGGCAAGAGGTGCAGGAGTTTGTATGAATTACTACGGGTGATTACCACTAAAGTGAGATTGCGTATATTGATTCATAGAAATTTCTTTATGATTCAGTAATGTTTCTAGTTATTTCATACAATTTCCTTGCCCAAAGGGTATTAACGTGTGTTTTGATTGGAAGCTTGTTGGAGAAGAAGTTATTGGAGGTGCATTGGTCTCGGTGATTTGTCTGCCTAAAAGAGACAAATCTCTTAAGCCAATGTATGCTCACTGAGCATGCTTTTTAAGGTTATAGATGAAATTTTTGGAGGCTCATTGGTCTAGAGATGTATCTACCCAAAGGGGGTACATTTTCAAACACAATGTTGTGATCATTGATTGATTCATCTAAGGCTCCGACCTTGGTTTAAACTTTGGTTTGAGCATTCTGCCTAAAGGGGAATGCACTATTTTGTTAGCCTTATTGTGATAATTTGTTGTGCTCATTGAATAACTTATATGAGGTTTTGACCATGGTTGCGACTTTGGTATGTGCATTTTTTCCAAAGGGGAATGTGCTATTGTGTTGACCTTATTGTAATAACTTACTTTGATTAAAGTTGTATCTTGCTTTATAGTTTATTTTGGTGCATTTTTTTGTGTGGCAGTGAACTTTTTTTTTATTTTTTTTGAAATTAATCTAAAAATATATATATTTTACCAATGCATCTACATGAAAGTAAATGGAGTAGATATATCTTTTTAGTACTTTACGTACATGCCATTTTATTTTCCAGTAAGATTTTGATTTATGAAACAAGAGCTTAAAAAGCTTTAATATGAAAGATCTTATAGTAGCTTTTTTTGTATAGAACAAGAGTATTTTATATTTTTTTAATTCAACTAAGTAGTGGGAGTTATACTCAAGACTTTCTTTTGAGTATTTTAAAATCTTTTGATTCCCTTTATCAATGAGAGTTATATTCAGCTTGCTTTTCTGATCACTTTTCTATGCAAACTGATAATGATTTTGTGACATTTATTTGAATTTTCATGATTGATGATCTTTGTTATTGTTATTTCTCCCGCAGATTGAGAAATATATGTATAAATAGTATCTTTAAACATGTTGTAAGCTTAAAGATGAATGAATGTCACAAAATTGTAGATCTTATGTTGTATTGGGACATATTGGTTTATCTAACTTTAGCAATTTCATGTCGTTTGAAAATTGTTGTAATGCAATTTAATGTTGTTGAGAAATTGTATTATGGAGTGTAATTTCATGTTGCTTGAAAATTTCACTAATGTAATTTCATGTTGTTGAGAAATTATATTGAGGAAAGAAAAGAAGTAGTGTGTTATATGATCATATTTTTGCACTAATTCTTACTATACTACTAGGCCCATGATTCATAAAAATGTAATACTTATTGTATGTGAGTATGGAAGGTCATATGCAATGATATTTTCGGTATATTGATCGCCATGTTCCGATGATAGGGTTATGTTGGATTGAATTGTATTGAGATGCTGTAATTGGAATATTATTTTTTCAAAATGGCCACGTAAAATGATTTACTTATTAACCCGATAGAGTCTTTTTCAAAATAAAGTTATTTTATAAAATAATATCAAATTAATTAATATAGCCCAAGTGAGAGAATGTTGAAAAATTTTACTTATGCGGGCAATATTATTATTAGTTTTCTGTTGTAAAATTAATCTAATTAATGGATATTTTAATTGTCTTATTTTGACTAGTCCATTGTGATCATATTGAGTTAGGTTTATGACATCTGTTTGTATTAGGTCTAGTTGGGTAACAATGTAGATTTTAGGGTGACCTTAGTTTTTCCCGATGGATGGACCCAATGGATACAATTTTTTTTTTAATATAAAAGTATAAAAATTAATGAAGCTATGTCCCCTCTCTAAACCTATTTATATTGGGGCTAAATTCCATATGTCGTGATACTCTCATCGCACTGAGGCTGTCATTTTCGGAATAGGTCATAGAGAAAAAAATCTTAGGATATAGTCCCTTTTCCTCATGCTTTGTGATGCCCCAATAAATATGCATAATTATAATTTTGATTTCATATCATTTTGATATTTTATAATCATATATATGATTGATGAATAATAAATGTCACAAAGTTGTTTTATTGCCTCGTTGTGTTGGCTATTATCCTTACAACAATATTGCCAAGGTGTTGTGGATTAGGGAACAGTGGATGAATTGATAAATATAGTTTAAAAGAAAAAAGATAAAAAGAAATAGAAAGCTTACAGAGGTATATATAGGTTATGTAGCACTGATACCGACACGTGATATGACACAATAGACACTTCGACATGTTAATTCTAAAAAATGTTAAATTTCAACACGTTAGGACACGTTTTGATATTAAATAATATTTTTAATTTATGTAGTGTATATTATATTTAATATTCAATAATTTAACAAAACATGAAGTTAAACTTATAATACCCATCAATTTTGCAAACAAATATAAGATATCCCAGATATTTATATTAAGCTTAATAAAATAGTAATCGTAATCCAACGAATCTAGTAATTGGAACTAAAAATGAAACGCAACACAACCTTTGAACTATCTTTTGAGTTTCTACGTGTTGGAATGTCAGAGAGTGTCGGAGTGTCGAGAAGTGTACTACACATCAGAATTTCCGATGTATCGATGCTTCATATTATATAAGTAAGAAAGCAGATGTAGAACATATAAATAGTTAGACAACTCATAAAAGGGCTGTGCCAAGGACAAGGAGAGTACTTGTAGGTTAAAACAGCATCGGTAACCGCACAATCTTTTATTTTCTTCCTTTTAGGGCAGTGTCAAGTTTCTTCTCATACAGAGAAGAAGTGATGCTACAAAGAGACACAGTAAAATAGGCGAGTTCTGTATATCTAACTACATCTTCTTATGGCCATAGTCGAGTAGGATCTACAGTGATAGATATTTTCTTTATCAACTCTTACCATGTCACATTTCCTATCTAATTTTTCAAATCTACCTTTTAATTAACTCTTTCCACTCTAATAAATAATACAATTTAAATTTTTTTTTTGGAGAACTAATAACTGATACTCGAATAGCGGCATGTTTGTATTATAGTTTGCAAATTATGATTTGACAAAACATTTTTTTTTTCTTTTTTCACTTCTATTCAAATTATGATTTGAGACCCAAAATCATGTTTAAAAACAAGTTGATTACGATTCTGTTAAACATGTTATTTATGCATGAAACTTAGTTTATACACCCCAAATTGGGATTTGAGGGTGTCCAAACTAGTCTTTTGATTAGCTTATTATTATTATTATTATTATCAATGTTTCGCGAAAGTTCAATTTGAATAAGCAAACGCAGAAATCAAGCACCAAAGATCCAAAAACGGGGTGCGTGGAATTGAAAACCCAAGGAGAGAACCTTAAGCCTTAAGGAATCTGTAAATTAACCTTTTTCAATCGGGGCAATTTTTTTTTTTTCTTTTTTAGGAAAAACGGGCAATCTTTTGTCCATCCCAACTTTGGATTTGTATCCATCGGATCCCATAAGCATATCCTGAGGTGTGCTGAACAACAAAAAATAAAATAAAGTAATATTAATAGTAAATAAATAAATAAAAATCGCCTTTTATGAGTTTTTGAGTTCCGAATCCTTATTTCTTTTTACTAAATTTTCAATTTTACCTTTCTTGGCCAACTTAATTGTTTTTTCCAAAATTCTAAATTTTTTCATGTCGGAACAGATTGTGATATCGTCACGCAATTTTGATTTATTTTTTTCTATTTTATGATTGTCCTGGATTCATAAAATCATTTTGGGCCCTGATAATATACTATTTTAATTTCTATGTTTGAACTGTTTCAATTCATGTATATGAACCTACTAGGCTACTATGTGTGTGATGCATTATGCATGGAACCACTTAGCTATAAAAATAATATAAGAAAGTGATGCAAATATATTCCTTTCATTTTAGATAATTTGTTTTATTTGAATTGAGAAAAAAAATATAAAATCCTTGAATTTTTTTAAAAAAATTATGATTAATATTCGAGAATCTAATTACGAGAATTAATAAAGGTGAAAACTTAATCAAATTGCTTCTCAGATCTATCTAAAATAATTACTTCAAATTATTAATTGTACAAATATAAATTGTTAATAATTTTGAAAAAATACATATTTATTTTAATAGTAAAATAAAAAGGAAAAATAAAATAAAAATTGGAATTAATTTTGAAAGAAGAATAGTTTGGAAAAATTAAATTTTGACTTGACAGGAAAAATTCAATTCCGACTTATCTCTTGATATAATGCGAAACTCAAAGCCACATTAGTTTAAGAAAGTAATTGTGAGTTGATTAATTTTAATTTTTCCAAAAGGGATTTTATTTTATTATTTTATAATGAAATAAAGCATAAATAATATACAAGAAAAATTCTAATTCATCAATATGTAAAATAAACTAAATAAACAAAACATTAAAAGCACAATGCATAAAAAATAAATACCAACTAAAAAAGGAAAAAGGGATAAACAAACTTAATTTGGAGGTGATTAAATTTGACATAAAAATTTGCACGCGCGCGTAATTTTAATTGTGTAGCCATCCCAATTCTCCAAAAAATTGTTATTTTGTTACCATCTCAATATTTAGTATTAAGCTTAAGTTTTTATATTTTCTTTTCAACACATAAGGATGAGCTCTTATATACAAGAAAAGGAGGGTGAAGGAAAATGTTGGATTAAAAAAAGAAACTTCTTTTTTTAATATTTTTTTATGGAAAAAATGTTTGTTCTTTTAAAGAATATAATTTTGTGTTATTTTAGATTCTAATTGTTATTTTTTTAATGGTTAAGGTCAAATTTATTAACTAATTATTAATTCACAATAAAATCCAATAAAAAATAAATGAAAATCAACGGTTAAGATCTAAAATAACACAGAATTATAAAAGGATAAATGTTTTTGTTTTTCCCTTCTCCTATTTTTTTATAAAGTAAAAGTAGAACCATTCGATTACCTCAAAAAAAAGTAGAACCATTTTTATTTTTTTTTGGTAAAAGAAGTAGAACCATTTAAAATTGGATGTTCATTGCTCTTCTATATTTATTTATTTTTATATAATAATAAATAGCCACAACTTTTCATATTATAGTAGTGAGGAACAAGCAAGGACAAGAACTCATATTTTGGCTTGGGATGCAGAAATGATATGAAATCAACCTAATTGCAAACAGAGTGCCTCGAAATTAAAAGGGAAATAGGCCGTAAATATTTTTAAAAAAAGGGAAATAGGCCGTAATGCCTAAAAATAAATGACAATGATTTTGGATTTTCTGGCCTTTAGTTTGAAAAATAAATTGCGATTGGCCTATGAGTCTGAAATAAAAAGATTTCTCTCTCTCTTTTTGTTTAAAAAAAATCATTTTAAAAGTTTTGGTTGTTAAATTATTTTAAAAGTTAACTCACATTTGTATTTGTATAGGGTTTAAGATAATACATTAGGTCTCTTTGACCAGTTTATCCTTCCGATTAATCGGGTTCGATTACTATTGTGTCATAATTGAGTATGACAAGTCATATAATTAAAGTTGTAGATCGTTTAATGGATTAAAATAAATATTTTTGAAAAATAATTTTATTTCTTAAAATAAAAACCACATTGCACAAGATATAAAATAGTATAACTGTATGCCTATCCTTACAATGCATACAGCATTTGAAGATGACAAGTCATACAATCAACATTTTAGATTGTTGCATGGATTAAAAGAAATAATTTTATTGGAAAAATAAAGCCACATTATACTGTATATAAATTAACATGACTATACGTACATATACACTTAATAACAATATTTAAGGATGACAAGTCATATAAACAAGATTATAAATCGTTGCAGGATTAAAAATTTCAGAAAATTTAATTTCAAAGTAATATTAATTTCTTTTTGGGTACTTCACTCCGATAGTTGACATATAAATCATAAAATAAGAAAAAATATATATTATAATACAAGTATACCAATGCCCACACTTATATTATTATTATTATTATTATTTTCTATTTTTATATTTTTTAGTGATTTCTTAAAAAAGATATACGCATGAAAACATAGAAAAAGGGGAAAAAACTTATTTAGTAACACAAAACTAATAATAAAAGAGGAACAACCTACATTCAGAAAGGAAAGAAGAAAAAGAAAAAATGAAAAGGCAGAAGAAATCACCTAATTAGAATGACACAAATTAATGTAAAAAACTCCGAAGATTACTTAAAACCTTTTTCGATGTCTCCAACACAGGGGGGCTGAACTCCTTGTAAATCGTTAGCTTTTTCATGTCTTCAATCTTTTTCGATGTTAAAAGGATGACTTCCTCCATTTGGAACTTACAAATATTTCAATTGGTAAATTTTACCTCTTTCTTTTCCGATACGTGACTTACAAGTACTCGGATGCATCTCTCTTTTTCTTCCTCTTTTTTATTTTTTGAGGAAAAAATTAATGAAGAATTACAGTAATTCAAATATCTAATTCTGACATTATTTTAGCATTATAGCATATATCTTGAGATAAAAAACCATTTTTGAATTAAAAATGCAATTCAATGTTAATGTTTATAACATGTACAAGCGTAGGGTTATATTAACAAATTTATTTTTTATTTTATAAATTTACAAATTACTCTATGCATTATCGGTCAGACTCTACTCAAGAACATATTCCTGATAAAAATATACTGTAATTTGTAAAAGTTTATAAACAAAAAATTTACAAATATAACCTTCCTCATGCATAATGTTCATTTATTCCGAGTTATTGGTGCTGTTCAAGATTGTTTTTGAATCATAGATGATAACTTCGGGTATTTTCTTCCGTCTTCCTTGGGTTACCTACATTGTGGTACTTCTCCTTGTAAGATCAGGAGAAATTGAAATAACTCAGGCTAGTTTTGCTTCCACCAAATGAGCAGTGAGAACAGAGTAAGGTTTAGACAATAAATAAACAGATAAATTCTTGCTGGTTACGCCTGTTGCGGATATGGTGTAACCATCAGATACCGCCGCCCTAAAAGATCTCATTAGGAGATTCTGGAGTATCTCAACAGTTTGGAACAGTCACTGATTCAGGGCTATTGAGGCGGATGAGATTCCACCAAATGAACAGTGAAAACCTAGAAATCATAGTAAGGTTATCCCACTCACCTTGACACACACCACTAAATCCTAAGTGATTGGGACCTAAATAAGTTGATATACACTATCTCTGAGATACCATACGGTATAACATTCTTGCTGGTTACAACGCCAGTTCTGTTAGAGCAGAGAAGGGATACCAAAGTGCAAAATATATGACAGGCAATGAATAAACGTATAACAGATTCATGGTTGGATTTGGTTTTCAAGCGAAAAGTGTAGCAAAAAATTCTAGAGATTTCTCACAAGCTTTAGCTTGAATATGTTCCTTGTGTTTCAGGATTCAATGTGGTTCACAATTTTCTTTATCCATTCTTGTGTGTCCTTAATTTCGATTTGAATCACATGGTATGGTGTGGGATCTATATATACGAAATTAAGTACCAAACAGTGATGTACTTTTAATTACTTCTAGAAAAAGGACCACTAAATGACGAATGCTGGTATACATGGATTATCAATCATGGTAGGTACTAGTAGAGTTGTCATGGTACGTAGCTGTGGCATCCACACACACACAAACAAAAAAAGAAAAAAAAAAGAAAAATGAGAGTAGGATGCCATGCACCATTTGCGTAGGTATACGTATTTGTGGAAACCGACATTGTTGGTAACATCAACAAAACATGTCATATTTGAATTTTGGGTAAAGTGATTATTATTATTTTAAAGGATATAAAGTTGTGTCATTTGAAGAGAGAAAGAGATAGATAATGGAGGAGAGAGAATTGACAAAAAATTAAAGGTGTGAGTCACACCTCTTTTTGTGAAAGGATATAAGTTATGTCATTTAAAATGATAAACACTTTTTCCTTGAGTTTTTTATTAATTTTTCTTCAAGATTGCACATCAAACAAGTTGACTAAAAACTAGGGGAAGAAGCTCTTAGCCTCTTACTATCTCAACAAAGGAGGTTGAAAAGAAAGTAATTACAGATAGAAAAGAAAAGAAATTATTCTTTCCTTTTTCTTGGGTGGTTTATTCTTTCCCTTTACTTTTTATGCTTTTGTGCGTGAAAAAAGTACATGGTTTTGCAAATAGTCTTCCACTCTCTCTTTTTTTCTTCATTATTTTACTTTATTTTTTAACATATTTACACGGGGGCTAAAATATTAAATAATTAAATCCGTAGCTTTGATATTGTTTTTTTTCTCTCTCTCTCTCTTCTCAATGGATAAATAATTGACAAGATTAATATTTGTTATGTTGTAGGAAATAATTTTATTTCATAATTTTATATCATACATATGCATAAAAGTGTGTGAAGCCTATGTGGGGTCAAGTGAATAGAAGAGAAAAAAAAACATGATTCATATACACTTTTATATTTGTATATGAGAAGTGGAGATGCGAGTATTTGTTCGATCCTCTACAATATCGTTTTTGGATGAGTTTAAAGCTTTAATATCAGGATCCATCCCAAATCGGATTAGTAGTGAAGTGATGAACCGATTGAAATAATTTCAAAAAAATAATTTTGTATAACATAAAATTATTTCCTATAATATGAAAAACACTAATATCATAATTGATATATAAATTATGCTTGCAACTTTTAAAGAACACCCTCTTTGAGTAATTAAGTGGTTAATAAGGACCCATTTGGATGGCTTTCAAAAAAAGTGTTTTTTTTTTATATTATAGAAATGTTTTTTTATAGAAGTTAAAGCTATTTAGATTTTTATAAAAGTATTTAGTTTTGAAAAAATATTTAACTTTTGACTTATACTTATTTTAAAAGTTAAAATTTTTAACTTTTAAACAGACAGAATTTTAACTTTTTTTGTGGCTTTTTTTTTTAAATAAAGTCTAAACATATTTTGTAGTGAGAATTTTTTTTTTTTTAAAATAGTTTTTGAAGAAAAAAAAATTCATCCAAACGCTTTTTAGATTTGGATTGTCGTCGTGTTCACTGCATGGTTGATAGGATTTTTTTGGACATCGACCAAACTACCACTCCAATAAAAAAAATTTATCAGATTGTCACGTCATGAAAAAATTTGCAATGTATGTACTTTTGCTAAGTTTTGGCATTTTGTCATTTTACCTAGGTAACTCAGCGAGAATGATTGACTATTCAAACGTTGACACGTGTCCAGTCCATTCTCGCTTGTCAGACCAGCGAAATTGTGACGTGGCATTTTGACAAAAAAATTCTGACGTGGCTGATAGATTTTTGGCTAATAGGTGGCAATATGATTATTGTCCCAAGATTCTCCAATGAACCAATAAAAAATTTTATTAAAAAAATAGGATGATTTATTTTTATTTACGTCATTTCGCAATGTTAAAGGTTATGAAAGCAAGTATAGTTTGGGCGGCGAGGATTCATGTGAAGAGTGGGACCCGTGGGTGGGATACGACGGTGCATTACAGCTCATATTTTATAGCCGTTACGATCTGGGTTTCGAAGATCATAAGGAGATTGATGCATCATGCATGGCCCAAATCAGGTTTAATTTGCCTACGGATGAATGCCAACGTGGAAGGTTCGTGAAGGGAGAACACAAGGTGGTGATTGACCAACACGTCGCTATCAGGAATAGGTTGTGTCGGCACGTGTCAAGATCAAGGTGGTCCAGGTCCCAGAGAGTTCGGAGACGACACGAGAAGGAACTGCTTCTGTGCAGGACTGGGACTCTCCATTTACTATAAAGGGTAAAGATTCTTTCAATTGAAAACGTTTACGGGTTATTTCGTAGAGGATAAATTTTTTTAAATTCGGGAAATAATTATTATTGGAATATAATGTGAAATATATTTAGTCTGGAACGTTAGTAAAAGATGTTTGGTATGCGAAAATTTCTCGGGAATTTATGATTTACTTTATAAGTGTGTGTTTGGTTGGTTGTGAAATATTAATGGAAATGTGAGGTTACTTTACGAAAATAATCCCACTTTCAATTGTACCAATCTGTTTACTGTTTTTATAAAGGTTAATTTTGTCTAAAAACTTTTCCATCAATTTCCAATTTTCCAGAAAACAAAACATTCTCTCTCTGGAATTTCGATTTTGGATTCTCTAAACAAATTGCATGATTAGAAACCATTGGTAGTATCAAACATAAATTTGGTATTTATCTAAGAAAACTTTCCCATTAACAAACGCCCCCTTATAGGATTAGGTTTTTCCACCGTCGATGAAAATAATTTATTTATATTGAATTTAAATTAATATTAGTGTGAGATGAGAATCATGTTTTTTTTTGTAATTATAATTTATTTTAGGATTATAATATTATTTTTTATTATTATTTTTAATCTAAAATGATATCATTTTAAAAGTGAATGTAGATAATTTATTTACAATTCATGGTAGAAATATTAAAGATATAAATTATATAAATTAAGAGAGTATTTTTTAATTTATCTTTTTAAAATTTCTCGACATATTAGGTTTTTTTCTAGTATTGATAAATATCTTATGTATCGTATCAGTATTTTTAAATTGAGACAAATTAAAAAAATAATTAAAATTATATGAAATATATGCATAATTAATTCAAGTAAGATTTCAAAAAATTTAAATTAAAAAAATAAAATTATTAAAATTACATTTTTAATTATTTTGAAAGATTTTAAATTTAAAAAAAAAATTAAGAATGACATGTCATTATTTAAAAGAGAATATATAGACAAAATGGTTAACTGAATTAATATACAGATATGGATTAATTGTCACATTTTGCTATCATTTAATTAATTTTATTTATTTATTTTTGGGGTGCAACTCGCTTTTGTCCCTTTAGTTTTTTCTTTAGGTTTCGTTTTCCTATAATTAGATATAAATGTTTTTATTAGTCATTACTTAATTGACACGCTTTAATTTTAAAAATTTAAATGGATATTGATTTTGGAGTCCAATCTTCTAGGACCATCTTACTTCTTACTCATGAACCTATACTGTTAAACTAAAAATAACATCTGAATTTATGCAACATTAAAACTTCTTTCGATAATAAATCCACGGGTTATCTACTGAGTGACTTTTTTCCTCTCTTTTTTCTCTCTCGGGAGTGTTTGTTAGATGATAAATTTTTTTTTTGCCTAGGAATCATAATTATCAAAAATATGCTAGAAAAAATGAATTGTCTGGTAACATAACCAAAATGCGGTTTCATAGGACAAATGTTATTGGAAATATTGACTCAAATTTACTGATTTTATATTTGGTTAATTGTTAAATACTATTAGGAATGTCAAATTTCCCCAATACTCAGGATTCCAAGAATACCACCCTCCGATGGTATTCTTGGATGTCATTTTGCTATATAATTTATGGAAAAATGTGTATCATTTTAAAGGATGTAAAGTTATGTCATTTTAAGTGAGAGAAAAAGATAGATAAAGGAGGAAAGAGTGGATAAAAAAATATAAAGATTGTTGGGCTTCCTCCTTTAATGTTAAGCCCAAGCCCATTGAGGGATTCCTAAAAACCCTAAACCCTAGATTCCACCTCCTCTATATATTCATTAGTTGTGGATGGAGGTTAGGTTAGAGAAGAAAAGAAGATTATTGAGAGACTCTTGAGAGATTTGTGAGCAAAACTTTGAGTTTTGTATTTGAGAAACCTCTAGAGAGAGTTTGAGTGAAACATCTCTAGATAAGTTTGATTATCACATTTGTTGGAAAGGTTGTGTTAACCACCACATTGGTGAATCTTGATTTTTTGTACCAATTATTTTCATAGTGAACGTTTGAACTGGATTAGGTCATGTGGATTTTTTTCTTGTTGTGGGTTTATTGTTTGTTATGCCACTCGATGGTCAAGTTAGTATTAAACTTAAACTACGCCGTTTTGTTTATTTATTTTCTTATATTAATTGGTTCACCTTTGAATAATTGTAATTTCATTTTCTATTTTTTTTATGACCATTAATTACCTTTGTACGGTTATGATCTAATGAAAAGGCTTTATGTTGAAGAAGTGGCTATGTTAGGTTTTTTGACCACTGTAGCCCTTATTTAATAATTAATTACCAAATTGACTTTGATTATAAACTATTTCAAAAATTTAACCTTGACTTTGATTATAAACTATTATCAAAAATTTTACCCTAGTAAAGATGATACCCTAGTATATTTCTAAATCTGAAAAAATAGTTGAATTAATTACCTGGGTACTACCGGGTAAATTATTCATCTTTATTTCCTTCTTTCTATAAGTACTCCCAGAAAGATAAAATGAAAACGATATGTTATAAAAAAAAAAAAAAAATGAAAACAATATACATAAATATAATTGACCAACGAAAGTTGAATCACTCAATTGCTGTTCGCCTGTGACAACTGCATGACTTAACCTCGACTGCAAAAGATAAGTGGATGACGCCGATAAAATTGTTTTGGAGCATGAAGATTTACATACAGATCCAAAGGAAGCGAAAAAAGATGACAAGAAAAGCAACAAGGTGATATGTTGGATGACAAGCTGCATCGAAGAAGTTTTCTTCTCCATTTATGAAATGTTTCGCAATCGAAGAGGTTACTTATGTTTTGGATGAAGTTCATGAGGGATAAGCATACACATCAACGGAGATTTACTCGGCCCATTGTAAATAATATCAATTCCACAAAAAATAAAGAAGTAAATTTATCCGGGTATCCCGTAAATAATTCAACCATTTTTTTTTCAGATTTTTGAAATATACCACGGTATCTCATTGATTATATGGGTAGGGTAAAATTTTCAAAAAATATCCAGGTAGGGAAGGGATACCCGGATAGGCTTGATGGCAGATTGGTGTTATGTTTGTAGGCAAGGTTAAATTTTTGAAATAGTTTATAATCAAGGTCAATTTGGTAATTAATTATTAGATAAGGGCTACGGTGATCAAAAAGCCTATTATATATATGTATGAAATAGGATCTTTTGACACCGATGTCAAATATAGAAGTTTGACACCAAATCCTAACCATGGATTTCCATCAATCGATGATTATAATTTATTAATATTCTTATGACCAAGTTAATTGTTTCTACAATATAGATTATAAAATGACTTTAATGTTTCTACAGTGAACGTACATGAGTTATCTACATTCACTCACACAACGACGTCGTTTGGGTTGAAAGATTAAAAAAACTAAAATGAGAAAGACTATTATAATCCTTAAATAAATTATAATTATAAAAATACCTTGATTTCTACCTCCAAACAATGTCATTTTGGGTTCAATTAGATAATTTATCTACGTTGATGGCAAAAAAATGAACCCTTATAAAATACTAAATAATAATATAATCAAATGGGTAATGTGCATACCATATTAGGCCATTTAAGAATCGAAGAAAAAGGAGGAAACTTGATGCTAGGGTCTTCCTTTCTATTGCCTATCATTCTTGGCAGCCTTTGTGATGAGAGCACATACAACACAGAGTCCAACTCCATGATGAATAGGCTAGAGAGGGGATCTAGCCAGAAATCCCTAATCAGAAGAGTATGTGTCCACTGAGTCCACTCATCATGGTAAATTAGGGTCACATCAAAACCCTACACTGTTGTTCAACTTGGCCCAATTTAATCATATGCCATAAGCCCAAAAATACAACATGATCATAACGAGCTCAGTCAAATAATTAACCGAATTGGAATATTATTAACCTGAATATTTTGAAATACTAAAACATAATTATTTAATAAAGCTCACGTATCGGAAAAATTCTAAGATTCTCTCACTTGGGCAATATTAATTAACTTCATATCCTTTAAAAGAATTATTTTATTTTGAAACTGGTTAATAACTAGAACATTATTTTATATGGCCACAATTTAGAAAAAAATAAAATTCCAATTCCAGCATCTTTGCTCAATCCAATCCAAACATATTCCTATCATAGGAACGTGGCGGTCAATATGCTGAAAATACCGTAATATGACATTCCATACTCTCATACAATAAATACTATATCTTTATAAATCATGAGTTTAGTAGGGTAGTAAAAATTAGTATGAAAATGTGATCAACAATGTAACACATCTAATTCTTATCGATCCTCAATGTAATTTCTCAATAATATGAAATTACATTAGTGCAATTTCCAAGCAATATGAAATTACACTTCTCAATGCAATTTCTCAACAACATGAAACTGCATTACCACAATTTCTAAACAATATGAAATTGCTACTTTCCATTCATTTTCTTAACAATATGAAATTGAATTAACGTAATTTTCAAATGACATAAAATTGCTCAAGTTAAATAAACTAACATGTCACAATACAACATGAGATTTCAAAATTTCTGATATCCAATTATCCTTAAGCTCACAACATGCTTAAAGATACCATTTCATACATATATTTCTCAGTCGACAGAAGAAATAATAATAATGATGATCACAATAAATAAGAATATTCTATAAATTTATACCAACTTTTTTTTCTATAAACAATATATCTCCATTTCTTATATTTTGATCTAGTCAACAACTCAACCGTGGCATAGTTGTTGTTAACAATAACTATGTAACAGAGTGACATACATAATACAATAAATTAGCCATGAGCAAGAATAAAATAATTAAATATTATAAATTCTTTTTTAGATAAAATATATAATATATAATTATTTTCATCACGTAAAAAATTTAAAACGGAAAGAATTATATATAATTGTGTAAAAGATGATTCGCAGCCTAATCATGCGCAGCCTAACAAGCTCGTTTGAGGCCAATCATGCTACAGCTCAACAAATGCACGCAAATATACCGACATAGAATTCTTTCCTCCTCTTCGTCTCGTCACTTTTTTCTCCTCAAGTTGTTACTTGCGTTTTACATAAATTAAGCGCTCTTTTTCTGAGTTGGCAGCAAAATCGAAATGTTTGATCTATATAAGCAAGCGGAAAAAAACCCTTTTGAGTTGGCAGCAAAATCGAAATGTTTGATCTATATAAGCAAGTCCCAAAACATAAATAATTAATGGATAAAGTGTGTGTCATTTTAAAGGATATAAGGTTGTGTTATTTTAAGAAAGAGAAAGAGATAGATAAAGAACAAAGAGGGTTGACAAAAAAAAATAAAGGTGTGGGTTCCACTCGTTTGTGAGAGTGAAATGATGTAAGTTGTGTAATTTAAAAGGATAAATACTTTTTCCATAATCAATTTAACATAAAAACTTAAATTGTTGGGTTAGAATTTTTTTAATGTTTTATATTATTCTTTAATATGTCCCCTTACATAATAATCCTTTAAGTTTGAAGTGTGAATATTCTATATACTCATTTTTAATTTACCTTGTGCTTTATTTAATTGCATTAGAAAATGGAGGCGGTGAGGTTCGAACTCGTGACCTTATAATTATGAAGCTCTAATATTATTAACAAATAGTAATGAGAGAATGCATTTCATTGTATTTTGAATGTACACGTTACAAGTCATTAAATAGACTTAATGAGTCATAAACTCTAGTAACCGAAAAATATAACAGCAAGATAGAATCTTCTAGTTCCAATACCCCTGAAGTTGGTGCATGAAGACTTGAAATGGCCAACTAGGGAAGGAAAGCCATGAAGGAGGCGTGCCCTAGTGCCTTTATAAAGATGTCTGCACATTGCAAATGAGATCGAACATATGTAGTTCGAATAGTTTTGGCTAACAAGCGTTCCCGTACAAAGTGGCAGTCGATTTCAATGTTGCATCATCCACTGACGGACTCAGGAATTTTATTCAGGGGGGCGAAAAAGGATAATTTTGAAGCTTGCATTGAAATGGACCAAGTTTAAGATAAGCACAACGAATTTCATCTTGTTGAATTATAGGATATTTCCATATTGGAGGGCGTAGTGCAGGATCTCTTTCCAGCGAATCAAAATCAACTTTAACTACCTCTTTATTTTCAATTCTAGGAGACTTTGAAGGAGTTTCAATATTTGACAATACAATAGTAGGAGTAGATGAGGGCAAAGACTCACTATTCTTTCTCTTAAAATAAACATCAATACTAGTACTCTTCCCCATAATAACTACCTACAATCTTTCATGTATAAATTCGAGAAACCCATTTTCCATATCTACTCTTGTTACAGCGGTCTTCCATTTCCATATGTACCAATAGACTTTTTCTTTTTAAAATCCTTTAACGTCAAATCGTCTAGAAAGTCAAAACAGAGATATGAGCAGGTTTATAAACAAGTGGATAATATTAAATGAGTTTCGACTTACTAAAAAACAGAACCTTCGAAACTTGGAAACTGTGGGGTGGTCTTGTCGAAACTTGGAAATAAATAACATGTGCGGCAAGACTAATTCGTTGGATCTGAGACAAACATTTTGAAACAGGTTTGTGAATCACAGGTGTTAAACATTATTTATTTCATAAAAAAAAATAGAGAAAGATCTGATATTTCATGGCATTGAGTGGATAATATTGAATGGGTTTTGACTTTCTAGACAAAACAAACAAACAGAACCTGTTAAAGCATGTTTATTTCATTAAAAAAACAAAAAAAATAAGGACAACAAAATACTTGAGATTTCATGGCGTCGGGTTCTATGCCTCCATGGATCCAATGCAAATGGGGACTCTAGGTTTGTTAAAGACTTAAAGTGAGAGAGAGGGGTTTTTTTTTTAATAATTTAGTCATATTATTTGATTTTATTTATATATATAAAAAAAATATCTGATTTTTTTTGGTGGGGGGGGGGGGCGGTGGCCCACCCTACCCCCTAAATTCGTCATTGGCATCATCCACTCTTCAAGCCCAATGGGCTCTCGTGTGAGGGGGCGTGTTGAGATATATAGTTCCACATTCGTTGTAGTATCTCAAGGTTCTTTACATGGTATCAGAGCGATCCAATTCTAAATACTTCCGCAGCCTTTAGTTTTTTTTCTTCATCCTTTCCACGTAAAAAAAACTGCCATAACTTTCAATTTTATGCGAAAATTTATGCTCTGATACCATAACAAATAGTAATGAGAGATTGCATTTCATTGTATTTTGAATGTACACGTTACAAGTCATTAAATAGACTTAATGAGTCCTAAACTCTAGTAACCGAAAAATATAACAGCAAGATAGAATCTTCTAGTTCCAATAATTATAAAAAGAACTAATCCAATCTAAAAGTTTAAGTTATTGAATATGACATTTTTAATGATTTATATTATTCACTAGCACACTATAATTCTCAGCTTCTCACTCTGCTTTTGGCTATCGAAACCATTTTCCATTCTCCCTAATATTAAAACGGGAAAATTATTTGTAAAGTGACTGCACCTAAAGATTAATGTGATTTATTATGTACTTCCGGAAGTACATAATTATAATAAATATTATAACTATGTATTATCGGAAGTACACCGTTCTTCTCTAGTGTATTTTTGGAAATACATAATTATAATATTTATTATAACTATGTACTTTGAGGAATACATACCGCACAAATTCTTAGGTTATTAAAACACATATACATGAGTAGCTGACAACATGACAATTTGCTTTTTCCTATTTAAGAGTCAAACTATAACTTATAATTGCATTTGGCGTCATGGAAGGACACATTGGACTATCATTTTAAGCAGAAAGCTATAGAACTTAAAAGAGAGCATTAGCATTTTGATAATCCTGCTTCCTAGCAAGTTTTTGTTCGAGTCTTAACTTGTCAGAGGTAAAGTAGCCTATGAAATCTTTTCTTTCATGTAATCTTTATGTTATGAATTATGATAATATAGTCATCGATCCTTACATATATTTTGTGACAATTAATAAAGCAGAGGGTCAGGGAAGGACAATTTAACTAAAATAATGAATTATTTTTGTGACCATTTGTCAAAAAAATTAGAAAAAATAGTTTGTGTAAGATTCTTCGTATGAATGGAAGTGGTATAAGGAATGTAGTGTGATTAAATGGTGACCTCCAGTTAGTCCAGTTATTAGGCACCATTCCTTTATGGGTTGGAATGTTCCTCGTAACCGATTATGATCCATTCTTTGTCAACTTTAATTCTAGCAGATCTCTTCTATTATTGCCTCTAGGATGACAAAAAATAATAATAAAAAAATATGAAAATGAAATAGGATAAATCCAGTGACGCATATTATTCTTTCAAAAAAGATCTGTGTAATCTAAAAAAGAGTCTTTAGATATTATCCAACCACAGCATTATATATTCTTCCACCACGCTTGCAATCATGGCCAAGTTTTAAGTCGAGCCCCGTCAATTTCGGAACTTAAGAGGTTGCTATAGCTAGGCACTGTCCCGAATCCGAAGAGGCAAAAATGAATCTCCTTATTAGATATGCAAAGAGATTGCAAAAGATAAATGCCAACGCAGTACGGCTCTGCCCCCATTACTTTCCTTTGGAATTCAAAATATATGATTGATTCCTTTGTTGAGATTTATGTCACTTTTATTACCTACACTCACTCTCTGACCTCCAACTTTGCTGCTCTATATCTCTTAGCATCAATCAAATTTATGTCATCCACAGAGCTTTTGATTTGCTTAGAAGTAAACAACTATGCCAAATCCACCGCAATTCCATTGGGACCACATGACAGCTGCTATCCGCTTATTCTCGGGTATGGTTCATACTTCGCATATTGATGATGGGCTTAGTTGTTGGGGTAAGTAGAAAGACAACTGGGATCCCCTCCCAGGTGAGCGGGCGGAGGTCCGGGAGGCAGCGCCCGTAGGCCCGTAGAGGCTAGGCACTGTTGCGGGCCTTTGACTTATTGTAATTTTCTTAGCAGTTTGGACTTGGGCTCATGAATAGTTAATGTTGGGGTTTTCTAATACTATTTATATTTGCCTTGTAAACCGAGTGTAACGAGTGACGGTGAGGTGAATATAGTACAGACAAGCTGGACGTAGCCTAAATTGGATGAACCAGGGTAAATCGCTGTGTCTATTCTCTCTCTTTTTCTTTTCATTTTCGATTTGTGTCCGGTCAATTTCCAAGACTTAGTATATATATATATGCTTATCAATTTCTTAAGTATCAAATACAATTTTATTTGCTTTTTAATTCACTCAAACACAATGTATTTGAACATGTCCTTTTATCTTTTTGTTCCTATTAGCTTATAACAAGTTGCAAATTTCTCCTTTTGACTTAATATATGCGTTTTCCTATATGTGAGCAATAATCTGTGCTTATCCACATTTGGGGCTGTCTCTAAACACATGTACAAAGTACAAACTCCAAAACTGCACTGAAATCTTAAATTCCCATCCACAATAGGGTGTGAAGCCGATATTCATAAAGGAATGTGGATTTAACACGGCTCTTTAAACTTTTGAGTGGCATATAACAGACGGTTGCCTGTGACTGGCTTCTAAATGTAAAAAAGATTCAACACTTTTCTTTACTAGAGGTGTGCATGTGTGATTAGTGAAAATGAGAAAGATGCAAAGTCAATTCCTCTTGAATTTAATAAGGTGTAAAGTTATTCTTCTTTTTTTCTTTTTTTTCCAAGTCCTATAAGCCATCTCTTACATCAGTGATAAGATGACTTAATTAGCTACTACTCTGACCACAATGCTTAATCTCTATTTAAATCCAAAGTGGCCTCTATATTGAATATTCGAAAGTAGCCTCACTTGCCCATCTCAAAGTAGTGGGATTACTGTTGTACGGTCAAAAAATATATATTTATTTATTTTGATAAAGGAGGGATAATTCAATGAATTTGTTTTTGGTCATAAAGGGATGATTTGCTTAGCTTCTTCAAAGTCAAATAACATGGATGGAGAAGGAGGAAAGAAGGGCCGTAATGGAACAAAATATAGTGAATTGCTACAAAAAGAAACAGAACAAAAAAGAAAAAGAAACTCCAAATGGCCAGTGGGATTACACCAAAAGAAGAGAAACAAAATCTATAAAGCTGAATATGATCATTTTATTTCATTCCTTTTCTGGACTACATGCGGCGATTGGCGTTGGCATTGCATCCTTGTCATCCTCCCTTGGTGTGCCTTCATGATATTCTGATAATGATTATGTAAGAAAGAGACTTCCATTCCCCTTACGGGGATTTATTTATCTGAGGAGGATTTTGCTAGTGCGTTAATGACCTTAATTATTAGCTTAGAAAAAGTTCGGTTCATGTTCCAAAATCTGATCATATTGGAACAAGTGCCTCCTGTGTGGCTGTGATTCTCATGTCCCAATCCCACATAAGGGATAACATCATAAAATTGAGGTAACATATTCATATTACCAAATTTTTTTACTACTAATTTATTATCATTCTAATCATCATTGGATGTTATTTTTCTTTTCTCTCTCTTCATTCAACTTTTCCTTTAATTCAATGATGATTAGAGTGCTAATAATTAAAGTGGTAGTAGAAAATTTTAGTAGTATGAATATCCTACCTCCATAAAATTAACATGCATATACTATCAAATAAATTTGAGCAAAGTGCTCCAACTAAAGAAAATAGATATTAGAGACATAAACTTTGGAACTTGTAGCAATTTTATTTCCATCTAATATTTTCTTAACTTTTTAATTGGTATATATGTGTTATGAATGTCATGTTTTATATTTTATTTTCTAAATAACTCATAAAACTAAATAATTTTGAATAATCAATATTTTTTTTTTAATTCCTTCGTAATTAGCAACAACAAAAAATATTGAATCCCAAATAGAATTGAAAGGATAAACTCCATTTGGGGTTTTAGTTTCATTTGCCAAATATATATCACAAGGGCAAACCGCGATTCACGTATAATTTGGAGAAATCCTATTGAAATAAAATAGAGATCGGTTGTGATGTTGGGTTTATTAGAAAAACTAAAAATGTTCTAATAATCAATCACATAGAAGGGGGAAATACTATTGATATTGTAGTATATAATAATGGGAAAAATGTTTTAATCACATAGAAGGGGGAAATACTATTGATATTGGAGTATAATAATAAAATATTTATTTACATTTATTTCCAAAACGATGTCGTTTTGGTATTGAAATTTTAAAAATTATAAATATAAAGATTATTATAACCTGAAATAAATTAAAATTATAAAATACCATAATTTTCACCCAAAACGACATCATATTGGGCATACTGCATATGAGTTATCTGAAAAAGTAAATACTATAATAATAGATTTTAATGTTTCTACGAATGGAGTATAATAATATTGTGTTCCTTTATAATAACCCAGTTGGTAAACTTATGATAGATATGGCCAGTAGGTAAAGTTTTGATAGATATATGGGCTTAAACCTCACAATATGTTTTAACTATTCATTTTTTTTTTTTTATTTCCCTTTCTCCCTTTCCATGGGGTGCTTCTTTGGGCTTTTCCCAACCCCCCCTTTCTTGATATGAAGCAATAATAATAATAATATGATAATCACATAACAAGTTTGTAATGTTTTGATATATCTATGAATAAATACAGACCAAAAATTTAAACAAAAATGGATGCAGAAATTGATGAATCAAACCACACAAGAATGATGAATGTTAAAGACGATACCCGAGTGATGCAAAAGATATATATGCTGTGAAAAAAAAATTAAGATGATTTATATATAAAAAAAAAAAAAAACGTTAGTGGAGCTCAGATACAATTCATTCCTAAACCCTAACCTCCAATATTGTGTAGGGTTAAGTTATTTGTTTTAAGTTTAGCAAATATTGATTTAAAATAATATTCTTGGCAAGTTATTTCAAAATATAAAAAAATGTCACATGAATGGCTTAGCCAGTTGAAATGAACACAATATTACATGGAAAACGAAATTGCTACAAGTTTCAAAGTTTAAGTATCTAATAGAGTTGACATGACCACTTTTTCATATGAGAAAATTCATTCTCATCTAAGTTACTTTTTTTTTTGTTGAGGGTGTAAATTCATTTCCGGATCTTCCCAAAAACAAAAGGACACATGTGCATTTTATCTAATAAATATTTTTTTTTGTATCCTTACTTGTGTTTTTAATATAATGAGTGTTTTGTTTTTATTTGATATTATATTTATTTTTAACCAATACTTAAGGGAAGAAATTAGTAGAATATCTTATATATTACACTTATTTCCACCAGGATCCAGATCCGTATCCTGTAATTAAATTTTTTTTATTTCAGGATCAGGTTCTGTATCCTAGTGTAAATATGTTTGCTGCAATTTTTTCCATCTGCAGTAAAAGCAGAAACGAGGAACCCATATATATATATGTGTGTGGAGCAGGATCCTTTGACACCGGTGTCAAACTTTGAAATTTGACCCAAAATCCTGACTGTTGATTTCCGTCAATCAACGGTTATAATTTATTGAGAATTACACTTATTAATTACCAATAAATGATAACCGTTGATTGGCGGAAATCAACGGTTAGAATTTGGTGCCAAATTTCAAAGTTTGACACCGGTGCCAATGGATCCTATCCCTATATATATATATATAATTTATTTTTTAAACCAATATCAAAGAGCCGTGCTTATGTAAATCCCATACATTATACATAGCATTAGTTAATACAAACCGCGGCATTTGATGTCTAATGCTCCCAAGAAATCCAATATTTGTTGAAGAATTTGCCTCTAATAAATGCATCCAATCATAAAAGGAATGCTATATATAATTAAATTTGCGGTTGTCTAAAGAAGGAAAAAAAAAAAAAAAAGACACTATCTGTGGGGGACAATAGTTTTCCTTTCTCTAATTTCATACCATTAGGATATTTTGGTGCATAGTATATGATAAGGCCTGATAATATAAGGTCCGATTGTATAAAACCTGATTAAATTTTAATATTATCCAGCATTTGGTATGATATTATATAAAATAATATCCTTCAATATTTTAAAAATTAATATATTAAAAAAAATTATTTTAATATATAAATATTGAAATGATATATTAGTTCTTGGGAATTGTACTTGTAAGTAATATTAATACATCAACACCTTATCATGCCTAATCCACCACTCCTAGACTTGATTAAGTTATACATCATTTTGATGTATAAGGGGATCCTGCTGTATAAGCTTATACTATACGATGGTCACACCAAACAACTGAAAATATCATAACGTATAATATAAGCTTTATACTATCAGGCCATATACATCACACCAAACATGCCCTTAATCACGTTTGTGGCTGTCTCACCATTGGCACTCAATTGAAGACTTATAGATAGTGTGTGAACATATGCGGGGCGGGGGTGATTGGCTGCTCCACAAAATTTAGTTTCGTCGCATGGTTTTTGGGTAATTGGAAAAGCAACATATGTCATCCAGAATAGACTTTCACATTTGTTGCGTAACCACAAGATCAATGCTAAATTGAATCATTTATAACAATTCAATTAACTGGATTTCATTAAATGCGAATATATAAACATAAGAGAACCTTAAGTATGGAAAATTAGTCTGATGGTGAAGCAAATTGTGACATTATTTCTAGATCTTAAATTATTTTAGGAGACAGCTATCTAAGCTATGTAACACTATTAAGACAGAAAATTTGAGCATTCTTGAGACATTTCTTCTACTCTCTTCATCTTCGACTCTTATCCTTTCTCTTAGGCTTTACAATTGTTGCAGCATACGCAGCTAAAATTCTATAATCAATTCAAAGATTTCACTCGCTTTGAGACATTGATATTATTTTCTTATTGTTATATTTGCAAATTTTTTATTTACAAACTCTTACAAACTTATATAGGGAAGGGTTATATTTACAAATTTTTTGCTTACAAACTACACTATGTACTTCAGGAAATACACTAGGTTACATTATATATTCTTACAAACTATATTGTGTATTCGTGGAAGTACAGTAGATTACATTATATATCTCCGAGAGTACATAACATAATTGACAAAAATTTATAAAAAAAAATTACATACGAATCCTCTCCACTTACGTATATACTTTGGAGAATATAAAAATAGAGGAATGTACTCGCCAGAATATTTAGGCAAGTTTATAAATAAATAAAATTATAATTACGAGGAAGGATATTCTTACTACCAAAACTTTCTACTACTAACTTACTACAAATCTAATCACCATTGGATCAAAAAAAGATAATGCTAAAAAGTTTTTGAAAAAAGAGAAAATGTTGATCCAATGATAATTAGATAGGTAGTGAGTTGGTAGTAGAAAATTTTGGTAGTAAGAATATCCCTTCTCTTATAAATATAACCTGTTACTTTCTTGATTAATGAAAATTGATTTGTCTTTGTTTTTCATTGAGGCTTGATCCCAAATCTGCATGATAGATTGTTAATGAGGTTGATCTATGTTTGATTGTGTGATCCATAATCTGCAAGTATTTTGCGTGTGATCCATAATCTGCAAGTATTTTGCGTTGAATTCTGAATGAGTATTGATCGGTTATTTGATGTTTATCCATGTGAGAACGAAGGTTAAGTAACTAAATTGAAGGTATTCTTTTAATTCATTTATTCAACTGAACTTGTTAATCTTAGCATAAATTAATAAATATAAGTGTATCGAGACACACTCCTGTAACCGCATTTATGTTTTGGCATATTCTCTAGACTAGACTCTAATTATTATTAGTATTTGCTTCTGGTAATGAATTTGTCGTAGTTAATTCTTGTTTTGAATGGTCCAAAACGTTCCATTACGTTGCCGTCATGCTCTCGCAATTGACATGGGCGACTCGATTTTTCATTGTCATATCAGAGCCTCATTTATTTGGGGATGACTTATTTTCTTAATATGGATGGCTTCAGACAACTCGAGAATGTTGCTGGATTAATATCGTTGAAATTTGAAAATCTTTGACAATATCTTTCTCTCTTCTCTCTCTGTCATCATTCATTGTCGGAGCAAAATTTAGTGGCAATACCAATTTCTAATAGGGTAATACTTTTTTTTAGAAGTATTAACTTCTACTCAAATAATAAATAGGAAAGAGAAAAAAAAAATTAGATGTGAGAGAAAAAAATTCTTGTGGGACTCATTTGAAGTGTAAAAATAATACTTCTCTTATATAACATAAGAAAAGTAATTCATTTTCTAATAATATATTAATACATTAATTTGACGGTGTGTTGTTGATATTTTAATATATTTATCTACATTTTTGTTAATTTTTATATAGCGTTTATCAATTTTTACTAATTTAAAAAATATGTTTATTATTTTTTATTTTACTTAAGATCGATATTTAATTTTTAAAAACTCATCTTTTATCGCATACTACAATAACCACTCAAGTAGGGTAGTTGTCAAGAGGATTTGAAGAGAGAATGAGGAATAATAGATGGGGTTTGTTGGTGCATAAATGAGGACATCAATTAGAGATTCTATCACACATATCAACACAAGCATTGTTGTGTTAGAGAACTTTAGCCATGGGCTGCCCATACAATGCATAGAGGTTGATGGAAGAAATGGGTTTGAAGTGGTTCGAAATATCTCATTGAAATTTGATCAATTTCAGGATTAATCTTAGACAAATAAAAATTGAAAAGGATTTATTGAGGCAAAATTCACTTTGATAATCTCTATGCTCGAAATAATTAATTTTCGGCCATCGACAGGAGATACCTTGAGGAAACTAAAAAAAATGAAAAAAAATAATTGAAAAGTATTTTACGAAAATAGATATAAAAAACTGATTATAATTATCACCAATTTATACTTCCTATTTTTTATTATACTACCGTTAAATTAATATAGAAAGTCAGTGGAATATATGGTAGTATATGTTTTGGAAATAAATTTGATCCAAAATTATAGAAATAGTAGTAAGAGGGTATATATAAACTGGTAATAAATATAACCTACCTAAAAAATTAAGGATTTGTTTCAATTTAATTTTTTAGTTCTTCAAAATTGATTTGTAATATAAATTTTGAAAATTGAATTAAAGAATATAAAAACTTATCTGAATATAATTGAATCCAAAATTGAGGAGAAGCTGAATTTATTTATAAAAATATCATTAATTAATCTTTCTAATTAATTGTAAGGTTATCATCTTAAAACAATTTAAAATTGAAAAGAAATTAAGTTTATTTATAAATATATCATTAATAAATTTTCACAATTACAAAACTGTCACCCTAAAAACAATAAACCAAAAAAAATTGAGTACATCTCTAAAAAAAATTTAGTTTTATAAACTAAAAATATTATTATTTTGCAAGTCATTTTTATAAAATATATATTTTCAAATAAATATTATTATTTATTTATTTTAAAAACTAAATAATTGTTTTTAGAAACGTTAGATCGTGGAAGAATATCATCCAGTTTTATTTCTCTCTTCTTCTTTTTTTGGATTTTATTTTTATCTTTTTATTTTTTGTCACAATTAAGCATATTCGAACAACTGAAAGACTTTTTTTTTTTATAGGGAAAGGGGCAAGAGGAACATAAACAAGAGACCAGAGAACCAAAGGAAAGTGACACAAATAAATAACCCGAAAGAACCTCATTGTCCTGAGATGGGCTTTGCCCATTTTCGATTGTTACAAATTCTGCTGTTACTAAGAATCTGGTCTTGGAACTTTTTAGGCACAGCAAATTTGGGCTTAAGATTTGACTCATTTACATATGGACTCTTTAATTTTCCATTTTTTTATCACTTATCTCCCCTATGGTTTTTCCATCAAAATCAACTTTTAACACTATTAAAATCTGAAATAACTTGCCTATTTTACCCTTGTTTTGCATCTAAATTGCATTGTCATCAAAAGTTAGCTACATTCTGCACTTTCAGTCATTCAACTGCAAAGTTTCAAGACATTTTTTGTTTCCTTCTTTTTACATAAATTTTTTCAAAACTTAGTAGATAAGTATCATAGTTTTGTTAATCACTTGATAGAGATTTTGAATTTAATTGTTAATCTTAAAAGGAAGGAGTCCTCTTTCAATATGATATTTCATTTACAAAGTGTTTGTCAACTAAAATACAATATGTGGATGATGATGCAATAGATAGTGAATTGAATTAAAAGTAATAACTCAAAAAATGAAGATATAAATATTAGAATAAGGATAAGGCCATAAGGGTGAGGATTGACTCTATGATATGTTATTTTGATTATATTTTCATATTTTTTAGAGTATCATAGAAAATCTCTCAAGATTAATTTTCCTATTTTTTTTATCTTTCATAATTTATTTTCTTATAGTAGGAATCACCTATTTAATATAAATATAGAATTTCAGACTTTGTTTTTTCGGTTTGCTAACACAATACATTATAGTTAGAATCTGAATTTTCGTATGGTAGGAATCACCTATTTAATATAAGATCAAATTTATATTTATAAATTTCTTATTTACAAACTAAATTATGTATTTTTGGAAATAGACTCAACTGAAATGTATTTTTCAGAAATATATATAGTTTATTTATATAACCTACCCCTTAATATAAATAGATTTAATGTTTTTGCGGTGAATGTAGGTAAGTTATCTACATCGCTCCCAAAACGACGTCATTTTGGGTTAAAAAAAATTATAATGAAAAAGACAATTATAATTCTATAACTATTAAAATACATTGATTTGCTCTTCAAAATAATGTTATTTACGACATTATTTTGGGTTCAATGTAAATAAATTATTTACATTGACTATAGAAAATGAACCGATGAGATTTCATACTCTCTTTTTTCCCGCTTGCTGGAGGAATCCATTATAGCTAGAATTTGAATTTGTCATCGTTTGAGTTGATGGGGGAGATATATTTAGGCCGTATATATTCTAGTTGCAGTGACAACTTTACAATGTTTGAAGAAAAATACTGTATTGATTAAATGCAGAATTTAAAATGGGATCCGTATTCTAGCTAATTAGCTAAGCAAATATAGTTTAAACATTTTTTTAATAGATTAGTGTTTTTTGTGTAGGCAAAATATGGGTAAAACGAACAAATTAGTTCAGATTTTAATGATGTTAAAGGTAGATTTAGATGAAAATAATAATAAAGAGATGGGGTAAATAATAAGAAATAATAATAAGAAGGTAAATAATAAAAGAATAAATCGATTTTTGAATTTTTTATTATTATGTTATTAAACGCGCAAATTCACGTGACACATCATGTGTGATGTCAGGTGAACTTGTGTCACTATTAAAAAAAATTATCATCTATCATTTAATATGACCAGAAAAACTTTCCTACACTCACAATATTTTGTGGAATTGCAAAAAAAAAAAAAAAAAAGAGATCTGGCACGCAAAACGAATCTCTATAACATTACAAGATTTACTTTTTTGTACAACATAACTCTTATAAAATCCTAAAAAAAATTACATGCTTATCAAATATAAATAGTCGTAATTAGTTAGGAATTGCTATTTAAAGGATCCATCCAAATTGATACCCCACGTGTATTACAATGTTTATTTTTAGGAAGTAATATTTCTTATATTGCGGGAAAATAAATTTATCTTTTATACATATAAAAATATGTATAGTCATTATGGGTTAATGTGATAAGAAGAGAGAGAATGAAAAAACATGAGTCACGTACACTTTTGTATATGTGTAGAAAATAAAATTTATTTCTTACAACCTAAAAAAATATTAAACTCTTATTTTAAAAACAATTTGACCTATTTAATTTTAGGGGTGTATATTTTCCTTGTAATAGAAGAGGAGATTTTTCACCAACTAATATAGAAAAAGTGGACTCTCTTAGCACAGGTAGGCTGGGCCTGTTGCATCATCCACTCTTCAAGTCCATGGGATCTCGTGCGAAAAAAATAATTCACATTGGTTGAGATACAACTTGTGGAGTTTATAAGGCCTTGGGCACTCCCACCCTTTGAGCTAGCTTTTGGGATGGTGTATCCCAAGGTTCTTTACAAGGGGCATACATTTCCCTTGTAATAGGAGAGATTTTTCTCGAACTGATATAGAAAAGTGGATCCCAATAGAGGCCGCACATATTTCGATGGTCATGCGGAAAAAAATAATTCACTTCAGAGATACATTTTCGTTAATTTTAAGGGTTTTATAAGAGTTATGTTATAGGAAAAATGATTGTGTTATGTTATAGAGATTCGTTTGTGGGGGCCAGAGTTTTTTTTTTTGTTAAAAGAATTGATGGACTCCCACAAAATATGTGTGTGTAAGAAATTTTTTGTGTCATGTGACATGATAGACGATAAAAATTTTAATGCACATAAAAACTAATTACTTAAAAACATACTTTTTATTTCTTTTATTTTGATTAAGAAATAAGGTGAATTTTATGATAGTGATAACAATTTGAAAGTGATATGAAATTGGCCTGAAAAATGAATAAGGCAAAATTAATTATTTTACAAATGTTACATGATAAGAAAGAGAGAAATAGAGCATACATCTAAGAAAAAATGTAACTTAGAAACTTGTAGGGAGTATATGTCTTATCCTTATATCATCCCTTATTCATTTATTTTGGAGAGGAGGACAATGATAATTTTGTCTAAAGGTAAACAGTAGATTTAGTTAAGAAACAAAAATTACCAATGAACTATAAAATTTAATCATCCCTTTCTTCTCTATTCCTTTGGACAGCTCCAAAATGTTTGACTAGTATGTCTACCACAATGGGCACCAAGTCCTTGCAAGGGACACCCTTCTTATAAACCTCTGCTAAATGTGAATCACTTCCAATTCTCCCTCCCAGGAAAATATCCACACCTTCAGTAACCTTACCATTCTCATCCCTAGTCATGCACCCCATGAAACCAATATCAGCAACCTGCACCTGCCCACAAGTGTTAGGACAACCAGTCCAATGCATTCTCACTGGCCTAGTCACTACCACTTGCCTCTCAACTTCTTCAGTTACTTTCAGTGCCCTGGCCTTTGTCTCTATTATGGCTTGCCCACAAAACTGGTTACCAGTACATGCCACCAGTGTTTTCATTAGAAGGGAAGGTTCAGGTGAAAACCTCTCTTTCAATAGAGACTCTTTGAGCAAGGCATCAAGTTTTGAGTTTTCTACATTTGGAATTATTATGTTTTGCTCTACTGTTAGCCTGAGTTCACCACTGCCATATTCATCTGCCAAACGTGCTAGCTCATCCATCTCATCTGCTTGGACTCTACCAACTGGAATGTGAATCCCAACATAGCTTAAACCCTCTTGTTTCTGTGGATTAACACCTAAGTAATCTCTTCTTTCCCATTGTTTCTGAACCAAATCTTCCTGAGATGCCCTCTCTAGTTGCTTCCCTGGCATTCTTTTTTCCACCTCTGACCTGAATACTTCTATTCCCTGCATTTACATGCCAAGCATATACATTTAATGAGAGAGGAATCAGGTGATTATCATAATAGGATAACCAAACATTTTAAATATTCCATCATTAACACACGGAAAAACAACCTCTTCCTAAAAATAAAAGGATAAGATTACGTACAATTAACTCTCATTCCCACTCTTAGAAGTCAAGGAGCCTTATGCACCAGATTTATCACCAGGATCTATCCTACCTACCTACCTCTTTTTCTGTCTACCATATTAAAACATCATTACATCAGAATCTTAACTAACATTTATATTTTTCTTTCTTATTGAGATTCTGATCTAACAGTATTATAGAGTGGTAGAAAAAGGTAGGCAGAAAAAATGGTAGGTAGAATATCTTATCCCTTGTATCATAAGTCAATCATCCCATTGAGGTACATGTTTGATTTGACAGCATGCAAAACAGGCAAAATTAAATAAAATGATTACTTACCAGTTCGTCAATCAACCACATCATTCTTGTTTTCTGTCTGTTCCCTCTGGTGCCAAGGTCCCTATAGGCCTCAAGGACAGCTTTACAAACAGGGATTACATCATCTGCGGAGACCCATGCATCAAGTGGAACTGCTTCTGCACATCGCTTGGGACTAAAGAAACCACCAACCAATAAGTTGAATCCAAAATGACCATCCTTATTAGCAGGTATGTAAGCCAGATCATTAATGTGGGGATGCTCAAAGAGATCATGGGACCCCACCACACATACATTCCACTTCCTTGGCCTGCACAGATTTCAAGTGCCCCACACCAATTCTTGTTCAGAAATTCCGTCCACCTCATAGGAATTGGAAATGAATCATTTCATGTCTAATTTAACATGATCATATAAGAAGATCTCAATTGTTCATCCATAAATAAATTAACGGTTTCTTGGGTATGGCTCATACTTCGTATGGTGACGAGAGCCCTTGTTGTCGGGATCAGCAGAAAGGCAACGAGGTCCCGCTCCCAGGTGAGTGGGCGAGGGTCCAGGAGGTTAGGTACAGTTGTTGGCTTCTGATTTATTGTTATTTTCTTAGTAGTTTGAGCTTGGACCCATGAATAGCTGTTGTTAGGGTTTTCTAATCCTATTTATATTTTTCTTGTAAACCGAGTGACTAATAATGAGTGGCGGGTGAAGTGAATATAGTATAGACAAGCTGGACGTAGCCTATATTGGATGAACCAGGATAAATCACCATGTCAATCTCTCTTCTCTTTTCTGTTTTGTTGATTTTGTGTGATTGTTGATTTCGGTTATCCCTTCTTCACTCATTATCCTAACATGCTCTCTCTCGCCTCTCCTCATTGTTGATTTCTCTATGAACAATTGAAATCACCTTAAACTGATCATATTAAATGAGACATAGAGAGAATACAGTCTCCCGAAATTTATGAACAAATATGCTTATAGATCATAAAAGTCTTAATGCTAGCAATGTAACTATATTATAGCAATAACCAATAACTATAATCCACCTTAAATATATACTTACAAGTTTGACATAGTTGGGTTGCCACGTGAATTGGCAGTGATGAATTGAGATAACAAGTTAGTGAGAGGTCGGGTATCAACAATCTCATATGGATCAATGCCTGCAAGAGGGTTACCCACAGGGTTTCTAACATTGTCCATGCCACTCTGAAGGCTTGTCAACCCAACTTCTGCGAGGCCCTTAAGAATTTCAGGGACATCAGGTAGCACCACACCTCGAATTTGCCAATTCTGTCTCGTTGTCACATCAGCACACCCATCTTTCCCGTACTTTCTGATCACACTCGCCAAGTATCGAGTTTGGGCACTC
Source organism: Gastrolobium villosum (assembly GCA_032173675.1). Classification (NCBI taxonomy): domain Eukaryota; kingdom Viridiplantae; phylum Streptophyta; class Magnoliopsida; order Fabales; family Fabaceae; genus Gastrolobium; species Gastrolobium villosum. The sequence goes on along the minus strand of JAVKPL010013628.1, from coordinate 93,970 downwards.
GTTGTTACCCCATTTGGAAGTTTCAGTCTCATCATGAATCTACCATCTGGTTTTGCCAATAGAAACAAACAAACAAACCCAACTATTACTTCAACATAAGAGCTATTTACAACAAAGTGCATAGTTTTATTCTTAAATAAATGAAAGAGTATATTCTATAAAGAACCAATTTAACCCAAAAGCTTAAATGTTGGGTGAGACTAGATTTTTATATATCTCAATATATCCCCTCACACATGACAATGCACATAAACATACATGTGCGGTGAAAGAAATTTAGTTTTATATTATATAATTGAACAATTACTTCAACATAAGAGCTATTTACAACAAAGTGCATAAAATTCTTAAGTTATTGAGATTCAACATATTCAAAAACAGAATTTGAATTAACCAAACCAAAAGAATGAGAAAACTTTGAAGTCAAAACTTACACTGATGCTTTCTCCTATGAAAAAGGCCAAGCCATTTGAGTCTAACATCAATATCATCCTTAGTGAGCTTAGAGGTTTCAATTTCCTCAAGAGACATCTTTGACAAATCTTCAATACCAGATTCCATAAAAAGCTTCATGGGGTCTTTCTCAAGCTTCACCTTTTCTTGAGGATTGATGCCTGCCCTGTACTCTTCCTTCAAAACCCAGTATCCATCTCTTTCTTCCACTCTAGGCTCCAACCTTGATGCCTCCACCTCTGAAGAAACCGAAGCCACAGCTGGTGTTGCAGATAGCCATGTCTTGGGGCGAGAGTTGAGGTAGCATGGAAGGGTGAAAAAGCGAACGGAGAAGGAAGACATGGTGTTGAGAATGAGGTTGAGGTTATGGTAATGTTAATGGCTGTGAGAGAGAGAGAAGGATGAACATTTTTGTAGGACGTGAGTACAAAATTGAAGGGGGACCTTACGAGTAAGCAAGAGCTTCTTTCTCAGTTCGATGGTCCTTTGGGTGGTGCCAAGAGTCGCTTTGTGATGATCAAAGGATTTAACAAAACTTTGATTTTTTCAGCCTGAAACACCAAAAATTCATATTGTTGGTAGAAATTCAGAGCAATCAAAATTTTAGCTTTTATATTTTGAATCATAAATTCATATAGTTCGTAAAATTATTATTTTTTAATATTTAGCTTTTTAATATTTTTGCTTTTTAATATTTTTACTAATTAGTTGATCCTTCTAATTTAGTTCAAGCACTATCACGCTTTAGCGAGGCGGCTTTCTGAAGATCATTTTTTATATTACGGGGCTTGAACTTGTAGAAATATTATTTTACTAGCATGATTTTGGTTTATTGAAAAATAATAAGGATATGTTTAATTAATTAAAAAGAATTTGAATAAAATAAGAAGGTAATAATGATGTTATTGTTTAAAAAAAATAGATTGAGTGATTAAATTATTCTTAAAAATTGCTCTAATTTAATATATATATATATATATATATATATATATGGGGTTTGATTTTCTCATTTTACATGAAAATTTAATTCTCATGTGTCGTCAGAGCAGTTGATTTTTTTTATCTAACGACTATGGTTATATATATATATATATATATATATATATATATATATATATATATATATATATATATATATATATATATATATAGGGAGAGAGAGAGGGGGTTGTTAATTTCATTCATTATTTTTTCTTAGAAAACTGATTTTTGAATATAAAAAATCTTACAATGTTTTTATACTTGAACCAAAAAAAAAAAGGAAAGTTTTAAAGGTAAATGTTGACGTGTGTTTTTTATTTAATTATTTAAAAAAGCGATGCAAAGGTTGTTAAAAGGTTTTATAGGCTAAAAGAGACATATGATACCACAATGTGCCGAACTAGCAAGTAACAACTTCGTCTATGTTACGTTATATTACGGTTTTATATCATTCATTTTGTGTGTCTTATTATTTTTTGCTTCGTTGTGTGTGTGTATTTCTCTATATTATATTATCTTAGGGTTTCTCTTTTTTCATTTCATATAAGATAACATCTCTTATATTATAGACATAAAAAGTGATAGATACCACCACTTATTAAAAAAAAATAAAAATAACACGAATTAGGATGCATCACAAATCTCCAACAATATGATTTCCATAAAAGGAAATATGTGTATTTCTAACTACTGAACTGGCACTTTGGTTTGCCAATGCCAACTTCACAACATCTTTTTAATCATGTAATTTTTCGTTTCAGTTGTACTTGTAGCTACCTTGGAATCAGACAACCTCAGCCCATCATATTCCATTCCTTCTGTCATCTTCTATCTTCATCTGATACCAACTGGTCAAAATACAAGCACTATTTGGCAATACAAACCTGTACTCAAGATAAAATCATATAGGTCGTTGTAATATTTTATGATAGACCCTTAATTATCTCCAGCATTTTATATAATAAATTATAGAATATAAGATCAACTCAAAAACTTCTAAAGTAAAAACAACCTGATCACTATGGATTTTCCAAAACCAGTTCCCTTGATATTTTGAACTTTGCTATGTAAAAAGCAAACTTCAGAAGAAACAAATTTAATACTTACAAAAGCAGTTGTGCCAAGCGTCAACCAAAACAACATATTCACATTATAAATATAAAAACAATGGGAATACTTAAAAAGTCATCCTAGCAACACAAAATCATAATGTATTCTTGAGTGAAATATCTGGGGCTTCTATTAAATTTTTCACCCACAATATACAAGAGCTTTCATGCTGTCCATTTTTATGACCGTATCTAGATAATCAAACAAACTAAACATCAAATAAGGATCTTCACTGGATAACTTCTCGCACACAAACGAGTTTAAATATGAAGTCAGATATTTTCCAAATGTAAATCCTTAATGAGTTGGCCAGGAGGCCAGGCATTAATAAAGCCATGCCAATTCCAACGCCATACTCATTCCTAAAACTCTAGCTTTGGCTAAGTGGAAGTGCTAGATATTAATGTAAAGCAGAAAGCCCATTAACACATGCTACACAAAAATGACTTCAAACTTTGCACAAGGATTGCTTTCCAAGTGACTCCTGAAATCCACATCCCCTTTGAAGCTGAAGGTATAAAGGGCTTCCCTTTGTGTCAAGCCGACAGGGTATATTCTGTAAAATTTCAATTCATTGCCTCTTCTTAAAATTTCAGGTCTTTCTGGCTTCCATATAGGTACATGATTCATGGATTTGAACTTCAAAACAACAGCAGCCTTCAAGGCCTCCAGAGTTAAATTACTAGACCTGCCAATTGGCGTCAAAAAAATTGAATTATCATTATGTTATCTCATGACATTCATCTTTATAAAGATGGAATCAGATAAAATGAGATGAGCCACAATAATGAATATAGTCTTTTAACCAAACACAACCATATGATATCCCTTTTTTTGGTTTTTTTTTGCAGTTGTTATACTGCTTATGATTGATTGTCAAGCAATCAAGAGGAGATGCCATCAAGTTTGAGGGAAAGTCCTAAGCCAAACACAATAATCATAGTTGTCAATAGCATATGGTATAGCGATCGGGTAGCGGTATTACCATTTTTTTCCACATATATTATACTAACAGTCAAGAAACAAGACAATCCGCTTTTAGTATAATGCTCAAACATAAGAAGTCACACAAAATCAAACACATAATTCCACAATCAATGTCAAATACAAGGAACATAAAGGAAGGATTTAAACACAACTGAATAATAAAATTGTCAAATAGCCAAGTACAAGAAGTGAACTAATAAAGAAAATCATCATCATCTTCGGATTCTCCATCAAATTCCAACATGGGAGTGGTGTAGCGGGGTAGCGGGTGTAGAGTCCTGGAATGTCGCATAGCGTCGCAGTTTGTAGCCTCTACCCGCTACGCATTAGCACACCTATGATAATTTATATAAGGATTATAGTCTAAGGGAAAAATTACAATCAAAGTAAGTTGTATACCTCAAGTAAATGGACTCCATCTCAAACCTTCCCCTTTCTCTGACATAGATATGATACACAGTTTCTGACCCTCTAGTGCACTTGCATGGGCGTTTCTTGAATTCTGGGCTCTTTTCTTCCTTCTCTCTAATCATTGTGGCCAAGTGAATGCAAAGGCGGCAAGATGAATGTACAGCTGCCATATCCACAAGGGCCTTGAAGGAATCGGACGGGCCCTCGTACTTCCACCTATTAATAAGATAACTCACGATGCATTCAGATGATCATAAATTAAAGAAAAAACACAACACCAAATCCATTCACATTTTAAAATCAGAAAAACTCAAGATGCATCATTTAGAAACAGATACCAAACTGTCCAGATTTTGTACCGTAATATTATAGAATCCAAATTTGGAGTTAAGTCATTGCAGGCAATGTAAATAACTGAATGATATAAACTGCTGGTCGCCAATTATCTTTGTAAAATGCATGCGTGTACACAAAATGAGCAAGAAAGGAATGCCTAAAAGGGATGACAACTTAAGAAGCTTTTTTGTTTTCATCATGCAATTTACCTCAAAGATTGATTGAATGCTTCGGGATTTTCTGCTAGGTGTCTCATGGTCTTGGCAATGGACTGAACATCTTCTACCTCTTTAATATGTAAAACTGAACCAGGAGAAGGAGCAAAATCCTGAATATTTGGAGCACCAACAACCACAGGCACAGTTCCTACAATAAAGGAGATTAATTTGCAGAAGCAGCATCATAAGTAGGTTCTGCTGATATTTTAAGTGTGGGAGTTTTAAGAATCCAAAACCCATTATGAAAATGTTCCATAAGTTTACATGGAAATGTACTTTTCTCTTCTACACATAATATCCATGTCGGAGCATTCAAGAACACCAGAATATGAGTAACTGCGTTAATAGTGATGTAACTGCAAATAATTGCAGCAGGGTTGGGGGCTCTCTATATATATGAAAGTAGGAGGCATGAGTAGAATTATTCTGTTTTTCTGATTTGTATTTCAGTGTTGGCTGTAGGGCTGGGAGAATTTTCTCCTTTGCTGGGAGCATTGCTCTTGTTTATCTATAAATTATCTGTAATATGTAATATAAATTTATTAGACTTTAAAACCACTCCCCGTTAAACCCGACTAGCGAATGTGGGGTGGAGGTAATCCTTGTACGCAGCCTTACCCTTGCATAATTGCAAAGAGGCTATTTCCTGGATTCGAACCCATGACCTTCCAGTATTAGGCTTTAGATAGGGAATTATTCCTATCAGTATTAGATGGAAAAGAAAAAAACATGGGATGCAAGAACCAATATAAAGTATTTCTGAAGCCAGTGAACGAATAGTGCTACATTAATAATGTTGTGTACGTAGTAAATGCAAGTATGAGAGAATGAAGGGAGATAATAAATATATTTCCATACCAGCAACAAGGGATTGGAAGAATTTTTCAGTTACATAATCCTCCTCATTGGAATTTTCAAATGCTAAGCTAAATTTGTAGCGTTTCAGGGTTTCCACTTTGTCCACTGCAAAAAAAAAATAATAATAATCATAACAATATTGATTAATAAATAATAACATATTGATTGGAATTTTGTAAGTTATTGTCACACACAGTGGAGTAATTTCAAAAGACTTAAAAATCAATTAATCATACATCAGTCAGATCCTTATTTTATTTTACACATTTATAATGATAATAATTGAGACTTATCATATTGTTTGTTTATGTTCAATGTCATAATCAAGCTTCAAGTATACTTGTATTTGTTTTCCTTCCTGCTAATGTGTAGTGAACCAACCACCCATTCTTTCATAAAGCATTTCAAAGTAAAAATCCCAGGAAAGAGATAGGAAACTTCTACTTCCAAACTGCTTCATTCTTTTATTAAATAAAGTTTATGTTATCAAAAAAAAAAAGTTTATGCTTTCATTAAAAATTTTTACTGTTCAGCATCACTAGAAATCTTGGTGAATCCGAGAAGAAATGAAGAAAGGAGAGAACGGGGAAGCAGAGAAATTAGAGAGAACAAACTGATAACATTACCCAAAAGTCAAAACACTGACCGATGTTCAAGATTAGAGCAAGAGCCATTTAACAGACCCCATGTGACAAAACTAAATGCCAAAAATAACTGAAAAGAAAAGATCCAAAATATAATCCCCAATAAAATCCTAAAATTACTTTCCTGTGTTTATGCCTATCATAAATGTTCCATTCCTTTTTGGGATTTCCATCATGGTACCAGATATATACTCAGGTAAATCAAATTATGTGGTGCAATTGATTGAAAGAAAGATTCAATGTAAATGACAATGGATTAAATTATAAATTTATAATTAAACGTTTCAGAACCTAGTCATGGATGCTAACCTGACAGCTAAAACATTAAGTTTACAGGTTAAAAAAGTGTCAGAACCTCTGACTTAGTGACCTAGATGGCAAGGTCTAGTGATCAAATGTTTGGAACTTATACTTTTATCATCTGAGAACAATGTAATTGGCAATTTGTGCTCAGACCATGCTTTCAGGTCCAATGATTAATGATATTCATTGAAAGCTTTTTGTAGGTAGAAAAGATTTTTTTTTTCCGGAAGATTGTAGATAGAAAATATATTCCTAGAAACTAGGAAGCATTTGAAGGCACATTAGAAACTATGTTACAATCTTTCAATGTCTAAAATCTGCAATCTAATGACTTTCTTCCCTCATATTCCCAAACAAAATAACCACAAAAGCATCTATTAAAAAAATCAATTGCTTATAATAAATAAAGTCTTAATCTAAAAGGTAGAAATGGATGCGATTTAAATTTGAAAAACACTTGACATGGTAATCACAAAGGGAATACTGCAACAGCAATTTTGACAAGAAAATCATTTGTAGTAAGAGGGACAAAAGATACTAACAGACATTAATGTTTAAATTTATCAAAATTATTATGTACCTCTTCCATCATGGTTCCTATGACAACCACCATAAGAGTCAATCTTGATGTTTTCTTTTTCAAGGGCTTCAAGAGCTTGCAGCCGGAAATTTCGAGCACCACAATTGGAAATGAATGCAGCTGCAAGAGCAGCTTCAGTTTTTGGCTTTACCGGTGCCATGATGTCATACTCGGCCCATGAAAAATATCCGACAGGAACATCAGATGATAGACTGGTTGTCATTACAATGTCATATCCCCTCCTAGTACACAAGAACATCATATTATTAGTTTAATTATTGACATTTTTTTATAACTTTTCGGATGGAACACTGTCCACTATAATAGAGACAAGAAAGAAGAAATTCATTTGAAGAAAAGTAAAAACATAGCAGTTAGCATTATGAACTAATTATCAATTAAAGAAAAGTAGACAAAGTTGCACACGTGGTCTAAAAAAGAGAAAAGACATAGTTGCAAATTAAAACCCTGTACCACATTAGCCTATAGGCTATAGGTTATATTTAACCTTATAGGATCCACAATCCCATGACATTAAACCAGGAATTTATTTCAGGATTAACCACACATTTCCATATAACTATAAAAACAATACAAAACCACGGTTTCAGATTAAGGCAATAAATGATCCAATCTAATGAATTAACACTTTATGATAGTGCTTACCCACCGTCGTGCCATGGCAATATTGTTCTCTGCATAGTATTGTGCTGATTCCATTGATCGCAGAACACTAGCTGTTCCAGCTTGGTGAAGTAAGCCAAATGTAGCATCAGGTCTGTTATCCCCATTAAACCCAAATTTACATCCCACGGAACACGACTTATACTCCTGCATTTGAATGAACTAAAAATTTTAGATGGACAAGAAGAAAAACAGTGACTTTACAAGAACAATTATGAGGAGGTTACATGCATTAATTATTTTTTGACCTATCAATAACCAAACAAACATGCCCAGAAACTAAAAAACAAATGTGCTAGAAGATGCTTATACTAACTTGTGAACAACTACTTATTCTTCAAAATTTATAACAATGATATCAGAGAATATAAAAATGGAAAAAAAAGAGATGAAGTTAATAGTTAAAATTAACAAGACCTGGTCAGCTCCAGAAATAAAAACAGGTTCCTTGTCAAAGTCCCTTGAATATGTGACAGCATCCTCCCTCTCCAACCATTCCTCACAGCTCTCTGATTCCAAATTCCGATCATTACCCACCATATCTAACCCCAAATCACCACGTTCCACCGCCACACGGGACCGGTAGAACAAGTCAGCCAAGGTGTCAACCATGGCTGCGTTCTTCGCCATATCAAGCCTACCCAGAAACGCGATCTCCGCAATGACCACAAGGGCCACAAACAGAGGCATTAAATTAGACCATTTCTTCTTAGGAACCGCTGCACCAATACCTGTGGAAACAGAAACTGGTAAACCTTCTTGGGTCGTCTCTGTTCTCGAACCTCGTTGATTCGAAACGAGACCCATCAATCAATTCTACCTCCAACTTCCAATTCCTTAATTTCCCACCTTTCTCTTACCCAGAAACTGCGATAGAGAAAGAAAAAAACAAAGCTTTGGGGACCGTTATAGCAACTACGAGTCCATGAGCTTGTTTGTAAAAGGAAGAAGAAGAAGATGGGTTGAAGGGAAGCTTGTAATTGTGCCTCCCTCGATGAAGAAAAATATAAAAACGCAGACTTTGCACCTTAGTCACCGAAGAGGCATAGATTTTCCATATTCAATTTCAAAGTCTACGGCGTGCTTTGCTTTGGTGAACTCACTGAAAAAAATGAGCAAACACAAAACGACGAGAAAAAAATGAGAATAAGGCCTTCTTATTAGTCCGAAGCTTCTAACGACTGTGTTTGGATAAACAGGTTCATAGTACAATCAATGTCCATTTAAATTTGGGCTTCCGAGGAGTGATCCTATCTATCAGGTGCATATATAATGGACTCTTGCTGTCTTGCTTGGGTTAAAAGTAAGGTGCACTCTACATACCCATAATAATATTAATAATTGATCTAATTATTGTTGTTTCTACTTTCTATCGTGGAACTGAAAATTCATTTTCTAATTTTTGGTTTCCCTTTTGATAATGGGAATTGAAATGTTATCTTTATCGATGGATTATTTCACAGCGAAACTGAGGTTTGAGGGGTTATTTCAACCCAACTTTTTCTCAACAATTTTATTCGTTACAAGATTTAATTGTTGGTAGATGTGGTTTAGATATCACGAATGTTCAAGAAGATAGAAACTAAAAGCACTGGGTACATGATACCAAACCTACCTTTTTTTTTACGAGAAGGGATATTCTTATTATCAAAATTTTCTACTACCATCTCAGTACCTATCTAATTACCATTGGATCAACTTTTTCTCTTTTTTCAATTTTTTTTTAGCATTCTCTCTATTTGATTCAAGGGTGATTAGATAGGTAGTAAATTAGTAGTAGAAAATTTTAGTAGTTAGAATATATATATATATATATACATATACCAAATCTACTTTAGTAGGTAGTGAAGCGGTTCAATATATTCACTGGAATTGTTATTTGTTAGTATTTCACATTAAAAATTGAATTTAACCATCTTAAAGCTATAGTACAACAAGATTTGCTGTCGAAAACGTGGGTGCATGATTGAGGAACCTCCCATCCAAATAAATTAAATAAATAAAGAGCTGCAACTTTATGTTACAACTTACACGAACTTAAGGAAATAATAAATAAATGATAATAGCTTTTAAAAAAATATATTATTATTAAATATTTATCTATTTATGTGTTTTCATTTAATTGTTAGTTATACATCTTTTTTAATTTCTTCCAATATTATCTAAAGTTAGGACGAAATAATATTATGACACTTTATTTCTTGGCAGTTTCATTATTCCTATAAGTTTTATGAGAAATAGATTTAATAAAATATTTATTGTTCTATATAATGATATAATGATAAAAAGAAACAAAATTAAAAAATTATATTTTTAGTTATATATATATATATATATATATATATATATATATATATTGAATAGAAAGAATTTTGTGTTTCTCGTTTTTCTATATTATCATACCAATTTACTACAGAGTGCATGTTAATTTTAAATTTTACAACTAAAATAAATTAGTGGACATAGGTTAAAAGTTAAATGAAATAAAAAATATAACAATAATTTGAATTTCAATTTATATTTTCAGGATTAAAATAAGATTAAAAATTGTTGTAAGCCCTCAAATTTAAAATTTTATATTTATTTCCAAAATTTGTATGGTTATTAGTATTCCCCATATTTAATATTTTATATTTATTTCCACCTTTAGAAGGTCCATAACAAAGAGAAAACTATTATTCCTCATAATTTAATGCTTTTACAGAAATTTTTTTGAATAATAGGGAAATATAATTGATAGGGAAATGGTTGGAAAATGAATTTGGTAGGAAAATTAAAAAAAAAAAGTTATTTGGTTGGACAAAATTTTACCAGGCAAATTGATAAAGATTTTTAAAATATATATTATATATATATATATATATATATATATATATATATATATTACTTTATTAAAAACAATTTTTGTGTTTCCAACGGTAATTTCCCACTTTTGAATTATTTTTTTGTCGTCGGTGACCATTTCCTCTCTTGCAACCTCCAAAGTCGGTGACTAGGCCTATTGCATCGTGCATGTTAATTGTGTGAAATTTTAACCACACAAAGCAAGAGTAACCACACAAAATTCATCACCACCAACATGCAATGTCACTTCCGATCAAGCCTCACCGTCTTCATCATTTGCACTTAAACACAAGTTAAATGAAATAAAAACACAAGGACAATAACAAATATCTTTGAATTTCAATTTATATTTTCACAAAGTGCAACTTACCCGACTTTCCTCAAAAAAACCACCCCAACTTGACTTTGCAAACAGTGACAATGCCTGGCTATCGGTGACCAAATGGGGGAATGATATGCATTCCCGATTGACGGGGAACTTGGTTGAATCCCTCTATCAAACAAGTTCTTTCTAGAAAACCATCTTCATTTGCATGGGGAAATTTTGGTTCCCCTGAACCAAACACCACCTTAATGGATACTAGTCCTACTGCAATAGCAATTGATCAAGCATTGGACCCCAAAATCCAAAACTCAACTACGTAAATTCTATAAATAAGAGGTAGAACCTACAAGTATGGTACGTACACTCACTCTCTAATTGCTGTAATTGCGCATGCGCGCACACACACACTCTTTTGGCTATGCCGTTATTTCTCGTACACATTGATCTGTTACTTTCAAAGATATCTCCTTCAAAGATACTTGAAAGAACCCTCAGTAGTCTCTAACTAAACATCTCCATCAACTGGATATAACAAAAATTATTTTATTACATATTTTGTCCATTATGAATAAAATTTCATTTCAATTAAATTTAAATACACAAAAGTTCGGACTTTATCAAGCGAAAATGATTTTGTAAGAAAAACAAACTTATACTGGGTTATACATGACTGACATCAGTGACTTGAGATATTGATGCCATTTACATGAATTCTTTTCTATGTAATAATATATGGGGGAAATGTGTGCTTTTTAAAGGACATAAATTTAAGTTGTTTTAAGAGAAAGATAAACACAAAGAAATGAGATTCGCACCTTTATTTTTTTGTCTTTATTTTTTTACAAGTTTCTAAGTTTCTGTTCTTTTAAAATACACACACTTTTCCTATAATATGTAGATATAAATACAAATTAATCCGGGGCAAGTGAAAGTTATTCGTTACTAGTTTCACAAAAATAAATAATAATGACAATAATTTTTTGTCCAGTTTGTTTGTTATTCCTTGACGAATTGAGATTCGACGGATGTGTATCTTAGAATGAGTGCAAGTGTGCAACTTTTGTTATGTGGGCTATGTTAATAAGATCATCGCTATAATAATAATAATATACTATATACTATGCCATACAAATAGAAACAGGTATCCGTCAATAGAAATTGAATAAAAATGCTGTTGGTTTCTATCTTATCATGAATTAACATTATTTTAAATGTACCCATCGCGAGTATAGAAAAAAAAAATCGTCGATATATTTTATAAAATATATTAATAGTGTCTTATATTTTTTCCATCACAAAATATCAATTTATCTCCTACAATTCAAAATAACACCCTTTTGAGATTTAAGAAATATTAATATTGCTAAAGAGAAATAAAATTATCAAAATACTCCATACTTTTTTTTTTTCAAATCCTAAAATTATATCGTTTTGAAATTTTGTTTCATGTGACAAGTTGCGAAACAATTTTTTTCCTAATAACATTTACCTATGTAAATGTTGAAAATAATCTTTCAATAGATTTGATACACTACGCTCTACCATAATAAGCCTAAGAAAAGAATGATGCCAATTGCGATTTTCATTTTTGGAAGGATTCCAATTCTAATATTGTAAATATTTATCTGCTGATATGTTACATAAATTATTAAATACAGCACGCTCGATCAAATGCAGGACATAGTTTATTTCATCCAGTATTATATAAGTCTATCTTAATACAAACGAATCTCTCCTCCCAATACAAGGAATCTAAAAATGATACATAAGCCAAGAATTGTTGATTTAGTATTCAACTAGAATTTTGAATTTGACTTGCCCAGAACGTAATAAGTTCAATACTAAAAGTCAGCAACTCCTATAAAAAAAAAAAAAAAATCAAACTCAAAACCAGATTAATCGAACCCATTAAGACTTTGGACAGCAATTGTTATCTAAAAAAATTGAATGAGCAAGGTCAATGAGCCTTGAAAGACAGTTCAATTGCACCACGCCACCAAAAACAATGGGACACGGAAAGCGGAAAACAAAGACAGTGAACCATAGTTCAACAAACATACACAGATGCCAGATCCTACATTAAAATCTTGTGGCTAAGAAAAAAGTTCATAATCTCTGAACTGCATAATCACTTGGAAGCAAGTTTGATCAAGGATATCATAGTCCTCCTCCCGTACTGCCTCATCTCCGACTGATTTATTGTAAAGAAGCACATAATGGATTTCTCTATCTTTTGAACCATTGAAGTACAATTAGTGAAAGGGAACATGAGGAAGCTAACTAACGAAATGTATCACTCATCTTGGATACCTAAATAGCTGTTTAATCATCCAAAAATTCATCTAACAAAAAATCATATAAAATCTTAATATTTACTACGTCTATCAGTCTATGCATTTGCTATCAAAGGTAGAACCTTACACTATATTACATTAAACCCCTTTGGATAACCTAACCAAGACTAAATTCCACAAGAATAGTTTTCACGTATGATTTTCCTTTACACAAGTCTCTCAGCAAATTTCTTGAAGAGCACCAAGCGAATTTGTCTACTCTCTCAAGTTGTATCAGCATCCACTGTAAAATCTGAGGTTTCAATTCTAAGTTGCATAAACTTACTTTCCCCTTAGAAAGTAAGGCAGATCAGACTTTGGGAAATGGAAGCTCTCTGGGAGTTCCGATAGCAATTCATGTCCTTTATCTTCTGAGATTGAATTACTACTAGTTGAAATATCTGTCGTGTGAAATTTTCCAAATGGCAGTAGCTGCACATCCAAGGAATTTGAAAAGTTAAGCAAGACATTCAAGGTTATTTGAGATTTTTATCAGAAAAAGAATAAATTCCACACTACATGATCGCTGCTTGAAGCCTCAGCTGCAGCTATCTTCAACCTTTTTGCCACGGGCATGCAGCATGACCTGGCTACTTCATCCTTGAAGTTTTGATCAGAGACCTCTACCAAAAATAGAAAAGTAAATTAACTGAAATAATGCCAAACAAAAAATTTACAGAAGAATATAGATATTACAACCTTATTCCCGTTTAAAGAACTTTCTCAATCATGCCATATTTATAAAGTCTTAGCATTTTACAAGCAGTGTAGGAAAGTCTCAAAAAAATGGTTTAAAAGCATAGTGAGAAAGAAATGATTCTTTGACCTTGAAAACCACCCACTTTAAGGACAAAAAAAAGCTCATATTTGATACACATTTCAAATATCGATATGCATTATTTTACAATATAATGTTTCTTAGCAACTCCAAGCATTGCATTACAAAACACTGTTCATTCTGTCCTTGAATGATCTAATAGCTCCCTGTTTCAGCAGCGGATTTACTTCCCACGAAAAGGCATGAAACATAAAAATGTAATGTGACAACAAATTCCTGTCAGGGCAATATATTCAATCTATACTTGATTGAATACAGGCACTAAAAAAAATTATGTGAAACAAGTTGTTTATACAACATTTCGTGACATGGTTGGCAAGGATTTAATTACAACAGAGAACAAGGGCAAGGCCTCAGTTATCATATTACTTCTGTAAAACCATTGCATATATAAGGAACAAAAGCCTTGCAAAAGAGTCAATAAATTTCATCCACACTAAATACCCAATTCTCAAAGGATAAAAAGAAACTCAAACGTATATCTATGAAGGCCAAGCATCAGAATCTAGACCCATAAATGAGATTATGAGTCCCCATTTGATGTCTCAAATAGTATATTTTACACATACCGGCTTCAATCAGCACTTAAAAATTGTTATTATTCCAAAATTTATCATGTTAAAATTTAACTCTCATAATCTGTTTGGGCGAGCCTTGGAGCAATAGTAAGATTGTTCCTTAGTGATCAGAAGGTAACAGGTTCGAGTTTAGAAAATAACCTCTTTGCAAAAATGTAAGGATAAAGTTATGCATAATCAACTCTCACCCCTACTCTCGCAAAGTTGGGGAGAGTTTGTGCACTAGGCTTCACCTTAATCTGTTTCAACACTCTCTAAAATAGCATTACACCATCATCTAAGAATAAATATACAAATTAAAAATTAAAAAAAAAAAAAAAGAAGCTTAAATACCCACTAGTGGATGCAATTACATTTAAAAAATAAAGAGCCTGCAGAACTGATTTCAGTGACAAGAACAAGACTAGGATGCACAAATAGATCACGACATTATACCTACAAGTATCAACACAAGAAAGATAAGGAAGGTAGCTTTAGTTTTAATTCATAGTTATTTCTATCTGGAAAACATATTTCTTTCTTTAACCATACAAGGGTATGTAATGTTAAAATAATAGTTGCTTGGACATTCACTGTTGTCAGAGTTGTAAATAGAAAATACCCAACATCAACAACAAAAACAACAAGAAGACACACTTTTGTTCAACTCACAATCTGTGTAGCACTGTCACATGGTATAATAGCAACTGAATGGTTAAATGGTTAGTAAAAACAAAAATTATTTGAAAAATATTAAATTCATAATATAACCAGTAATCTTTAAGCAAAGGTCCACAACCATCAGTGCAAATGAGACAAGCATCGCCAAAGATCATTTAGACCTCCTAGAAACTAAGTATACCCATGTTCTGAGAACTTAAACTAAATCACTGAACACAAAGAATTTGATCTTGTAAGATTGTAAGTGCTAGTGAGACTATATGCATGTAATCTGCATGCATATGATAAATGTGTATACAACAAGGTGCAAGAAAAGACAGGTGATAGAAAGTCTCGTTATCTAGCCAAAAGAATAACGACATGATAACGAAAATGCAGTTCAAGCTACCTGTAGTACTGAAAACCGGTTCTACATGAAATGAGCAGCAAATAAGTTGCTTCTCCAAACTTCTTGGTGAACTGTTGGAGAATGTTCCACTCCCTCTTGCCTGAATCTCCTCATCACAAAGCAAGTCATGGTCATAGGTATTAGACTCTCTCAAACTACAGCCTCTTTCTACAGATGTAATTCCTGCAAGAACATGAGAATCAGCTGTGCTCTCTAAGATAGGTGCAATTCTTTCAAGGCTGATCTTCTTACGGCAGCCATCTTGTATAGCCAGAGACTGAAAGCAGCAAAAGATAATAAGACTTGACTGTGCAGGGAAAAGTACAAAAATTAACACATATACACACAATGGAGATGCTATTTGAAGTTTATCTCTGACCTGCTTAGGCATATTAAGAGAATTTTTCAGAGTTCTACATTTATATGCTTCATCCGTGTTATTTTGTAAGCTCCAACCACGTAAACGCATAGAACGATGCAATTCATTCACAAATGAGGCCTCCAAAGAACTAAGATATAGATTGTGCTGCTGATTTGTCCATCTTGTCGACTGGTCCTGGAAGAACATTTTGAGCTTAGTATATCCTTGCAAACTAAATAAAGAGAAAAGTTTTCATCTTCACAAGAAATCACAGTCAAAGTACCAACATGGAAAGCAATGTAATATGGTCAATTTCAAACTCTTATATTTATTAGAAAGCAACTAAAATATATAAATGGTCTTTTGAAAAATAGGTCATGTCAAGCAATAGGAGATTTTAAGTTATTACAGAAACTAATTTAGTCAATCTATAAAATCAATAAATTTAATTATAATGCCAAAAACCAAGATTAGATAATTCCAAACTATGAGCCAGTCAAAAGTATTTCAATGGTTCTTCCTCTAATTGAAATCTCTCATGATGTTTAGGTTTCCCATTGAACTAATTAAAGCTTCTTCAAGAATCAATATATATTTTTCTGCATCCTTTCCAAAAAAAAAAAATTCTTATTTTGTTACTTTTAACACTCCTTCTATGAGTTCAACCACGAAAATTGAAGCACATAAGAACATATAACATTTCTGATTGTTAACATGAACAAGCATCATATCAACTTCCGTCAAGAGCCAGTCGGAAGGATTTGTTCCATCAAAGCGTGGGAAGTCAAGTTTGAAGGGTCTAGGTTGAAGGACAGGTGGGAAATGTGGAGGTGGTGGCGGTGGCGGCGGAGGTGGAGGTGGGTTATTGGTGGTTGGGGGGATATGCATGAGTTGATCAATACGTCCTATAAAAGTGGTAAGAGTAGTCTGAACCTCATTAAAGCGGTGAACGGTCTGATTGGAATGTTTAGTAAGGTCGGAAATTTGTGTGGAAGTTTTGGTGGATGTTTCACGAAGTTGGTTGATTTGGGAAAGAGCTCGGGTAGAGTTTTCGAAAAGTTTGTTGATTTGTGTGGCATGGATTTCTTGGGTTTCTTCAAAGTTTTACAAAGCGTGTTCCATGGTCAAACCAGTTAAAAATTTATAACATGATTATTGATTTCAGTTACTTGAAATCTGATACGTTCCTTTTTAGCAAAAAGGATAAGCTTAAGAAAAAGAAAAAAATAAATTAAATGAAACAATTTTCTCCTATCTTTTCATTCATAATGGGTCTTTAAATAAAGATTACAAACATAAACAATAAAAACATAATGGAAAATAACTACCCAACTAAACAATTTGGAGAATAACTACCCGACTAAATAATATAGAAAACGTGGAGCTGCAGTTACATATTCATTGGAACATGGGTTTGTATCAAAATCTCTCTCTCTTTTTCCTGGTTTTAGATATAAAATATTCTGAACTCATCATTTATTGCTGAATTTAGCAAACAGGAGTCGGAAACTTGATTGTTACATGATTTAAAAAAATAAAAATAAAAATAGCCACGCCAAGTTTGAACCCCATGCAAAGTACAATTGCGCCATTAAATACCAAAAAAAAAAAAAAAAAAATGAGCTCAAAAGACCTAGAATCCAAACGGTTATTTATAGACACGGTCACATCCAGACAAGCACAAACACTTCGGGATCAACCTCTGAACTCGCAATTTCTCACCACAAAATCGAAGCCAAAAAGAGAAAGAAAAGCGAAATTGGAAAATCCATTATCAGCTGCGTAAAAGGAATTTGAAAAGGAAAACGGCATAATCAGTGAAGTTACCGGAAACGAAACGGCCGCGTAATGATGCGAGAAATCTTTTGACGTGTTGTCGAGGGTGATGGCGGAGGAGGAGTCGGAGCTAGTAGGAGTCAACTCGGGCAATGACTCTGGATCGGAAGAGAGCGGCGGCGACTGTATGCCACGCCGGAGATCTTCTTCCATGGAGCGTGAGACTAATCGGAATCTTAGAGTAGAAGAAGAAGAAGAAACCCTCTGGGTTCGGTTCAAGGGAGGTTGGGGTTCGGGACAAAAAATGCTCCACATGGCGTTGCTTTTACACGTGTCAATGCCGCTGTTGGGTTGCCACGTCATCAGGGAGATAATATCTTGGGGTAACTTGAGCCAGATATTTTTGAAGGGTCGCTGAAGACGGACAGAGAGAGAGAAAGAGTGAGCGTGGAGATTGTCCGCAGTTATTGGCGCGTGTAACTCATGCCCTATTTTCTCGGACTCGCACATCACATCACATGGCTACCCCATCGCTTGCTCGTCATGAACTCGTGATTCACATGGTCAATTTCCACTTTTTTTTTTTGTTTTAGGTTCTATTAACTTTTAATCTCGTTTTAAATAAAGTCTTAGTAAAAATATTAATCTAATTTTGGACAGACTTTAGTCAAGTTTAAGCTTAAACTAAAGAACAGAAATCAAAATACAAAAAAAAAAACAAAAACAAAAAAAAACAAAAACAAAAAAAAACAGAAGGTTAAGAAATTAATTTTAACACTTATAATTATCTGCTGATGCTCTGGGGATATAAGTGAGGAGTGAGGACTAAGAAAGCTGTGTTTTTAATTAGAAAATTAGAAAATATGCGAAAGTTGTAATTATTGTTAATGACTTTATATATATATATATATATATATATATATATATATATATATATATATATATATATATATACCGATATATATATATATATATATATATATATATAGCTCATTGAGTACCTAAAAAGTTTAAAATCATAATTGAATCACTATTGATTGCAGCTGACATTTGAAAACATTGGAAAATTATTTGTTTTTAATTAGAAAATTAGAAAATATGCGAAAGTTGTAATTATTTCTCATTGAGTACCTAAAAAGTTTAAAATCATAATTGAATCACTATTGATTGCAGCTGACATTTGAAAACATTGGAAAATTATTTGTTTTTAATTAGAAAATTAAAAAATATGCGAAAGTTGTAATTATTGTTAATGACTTTATATATATATACATACTAGGAAGCACGGACACTTGTAAAAACAGGAAGAGTCGGGTCCGACACGCTCCGACACGGCGACACGCTCCGACACGGTGTCGGACACGCGGTTGACTTTTTCCGACACGTTGACCATACCGACACGCGAATTTGACCGTGTCCGACACGGTCAAATGGCATTTTCGTAATTTTTTAATTTTTTTTAAATTTTTAAAAAAAAATTAAAATTTTTTAAAATTTTTTTAAAAAAAAATTAAAATATTTATTTTTTTTGTCTTTTTTCCCTTAAGTAGATAAGAGAGCATCTTAACATCATTGTTGTCAATTCCTATTACGCTCTTATTGTATCTCATTCTCTCTGATCTCTCTCTAATATGATTTGATCTCTCTATCTGATATTATGTCTCTCTTATCCCAATTTTTATGTTTTTTTATTAAAACTTCCATCTTTATAACGTGTTGATGGGTATTATTAATTTAGTTTCATTTTTTTGTTAAATTATTAAATATTAAATGAAATATAAACTATATAAATTAAAAATATTATTTAATATTAAAACGTGTCCCAACGTGTCGAAATCCATAATTTTTTAGGATTGACGTGTCGGAGTGTCGTGTCGTGTCGTGTCACGTGTCGCGTGTCGTATCGGTGCTACATAGTATATATATATATATATATATATATATGCAGCCGCTTTACATACAGGAACTACAGGTGTATGGTTATGATTCCCCACATTTAATGCTTTCATCTTTTGTATAATTATGATTCCCCGTATTTAATGTTTTCATGTATATATAGTAAGTATTTGATTGCTGCACGTACTGCAAAAATATGAACCCCTAAATATATATATATATATTGAGTAAATATTTCTACGACCACTTTAGATAAGGTTATCTACAGCTACCCCAAAAACTACGTCGTTTTAATTAATGAATGGTGTTTATATAATTTTTGGTGAATTAATAAAGGGTGTTTTCATAATTTTTGAAAGAAAAGTTAAAAATATAGTCTATGCAATGTTATTTTTAATTATTTTTTATAATTTTTAATTAACTATCTTTAACAAATTTTTAAAATCCAATTTATGTAAAATCCTTATTTAAAGTGCTTAATTTAATTTATATTTCACACACCAATTTTTACTGAAATTTATCAAACAAACTTTACTCATATAAATACTTATTTAAGATGAATAAAATTAAAGAAATGTGATATTTCAAAATAGTTACTGCATCGTGATTTGTAACGGATATTAGTAACTATTTTTTTATTATCTCTTATTATTAATTATTAACCTTTAATTTCCATCAATCTATTTAGATAAATAATAATAGGGTTTTGTTAATGAGACATGTAACATATATAAATAATAATAGGGTTTTGTTAATGTCATGTAACATGAAAATTGATACATCGTGTTATAGAGATATATTTTTGTAGGACCCACCAAATATTAGAGAAAAAATAAAGAAAAAAACTTGCACGGAAAACGATCTGAGAGTAGGAGAAAATAAAAATTTCATGTAAAATAACGTTTGTTTTTTCCCATAATAATACTATATTAAGATTACAAATAACTAAGATTGACTTATAAAATATTAATGTCTTTATTCTAATTTTGTGGTGGTATTTTTATAATAATATTCTATTAATTTCATATATTATTTCTAGCCATATATTATATCATAATTTTTAAAATTTATCCTAATTTTGCATAACATAAATATTCTATATCCTTACTTGTGCTTCCAATGCACGAATATTCAATTATAAAATGACGTCGTTTTGGGAATAAATGATCTGCACATTAAGTGCAGAATATTTTTTTAAATAACAAAATACGAAATATAAAAAAAATCTAGATAGAGACACCGAAGATTGTCTATGAAAATTTAGAGCATGCCCAAATTTAATTCCAACACTGGTTTTATTTGTTTACGTGCTTCAAGTGCGCATGCACAACGTATTCGACAATTAATGAAGTTGGTCGGAGGGAGGTGGAAGAGACTGCCGCACCGCACAAGTAACCACCTTCGCCCATTGTTTTAACCGAGCCTTCTTCGCAGTCTTATCATCCGCTGCATAACAAGCACATTTATTCAAAATTCAAATAAATTTATAACGTAAAAAGTAAGACACAAATATAATGGAATTAATAACCAAAATAAAACTGTTTTATGAATAAATCAAATTGTAAAGGGTTTTTTAATAATTACAATTACCTGGATCGAATATTGAGGTAGGACTTGCAATGTAGTTATCAGAGACCATGGACGATGAAGAAGAAGAGGATCTAGATAAGCTGTGATCGTTGTACTGTTTATTAACGGCATGAAACAATTCTAAAGCCGGAATCGTATTTGATAATTTCGGGTGAATCGAACCCGAATCCGAGTTCGATGCAAGCCTTCAGTTCATTTACGTCATCCTCCGAGACGCTCTTGCTCAGCCGGTGGCAGCTGCCGCTCCTCCTGAAGTGATTCTCCTTTTGCCTCTGCCACGCCTCTTCCCGCAGTATGTCTGGCGACCATGACTGTTGCCGCGACGGAGGCCGCATCGGTGCAGTAGGACGTCTCGACATGGTTTAGTGGCACCACCGCCTTAGAAAGCGGGAGAAATTCTTTGAAATTTGAGGATTTGGTTTTTGTAAAGAATGAGTGGTTATGTATTTATAATATAGTAGAGCTAGTGGATCCGAATGACCTGGCAATGATTGTGGTCTTCTATTTTTTTTAATTATATTCCGTTTTGTCACATTTCAATTGTTAATTGCCATTTTTTGAAAAAATAAAATAAAATAAGGAAATTTTATTGTCAAAGAATCTGTTCAGTAAAGGAAAATATCTTGGGGTTTATTTTTTTAATCATTATACTCTATTTAGAGCTCAGATAATTTGATAAACAAATCAGCTGATTATTATTACGTTTATATTCTGGAAGGTTGCCTATTTGGATGACAGAATTACAATTTTTCAATTGCAGTAAACGAACTATCATGATTGGATATAAAAAAAATTTAATACTCGATTCATTTAAATTGATTTAAAATTTCAAATATAAGATTTTTTATTATTACATTCATATAAATTGATTTAACTCACATTATATGTAAATATATTGTCTATGGATTTTTTTATATTTTTAAATATTTTTCAAATAAAAGCACATTAACGTGGATAAAAAAACCTATCGACAAAAAAAGCACATTAATGTCGATAGGATTTTATTTGAAAAATATTTAAAAATATAAAAAAAACCTATGGACAATATATTTACATATAATATGAGTTAAATCAATTTATATGAATGTAGTAATAAAAAACTTTATTATTAAAATTTCAAATCAATTTATATGAATGGAGTAATAAAAAATCTTATATCCAATCATGATAGTTCGTCTACTGCAATTGAAAACTGTAATTCTGTCATCCAAATAGACAACCTTCCAGAATATAAACGTAATAATAATCAGCTAATTTGTTTATCAAAATATCTGAGCTCTAAATAGAGTATAATGAGTAAAAAAATAAACCTCAATATATTTTCCTTTACAGAACAGTATTTTTGGCAAAAATAATTTCCTTATTTTAATTTTTTTTTCAAAAAATGGCAATTAACAATTGAAATTTGACAAAAAGAAATATAATTAAAAAAAATAGAAGACCAAAATCATTCCCAGGTCATTCAGATCCACTAGCTCTACTATATTATAAATACATAACCATCTCATTCTTTGCAAAAACCAAATCCTCGAATTTTAAAGAAATCCTCCCACTCTCTAAGGCGGCGGTGTAAAACTATTTGTGTCTCATGTGTAATGTGTGTCAATTGATTTAATTAATAATAAAAGAGATTTTATGGTAATTGACGTCTCGCATTAATGGTAATTGACGTTTTGACGTTTTGCATTATGGTAACGTTTCGCATTAAAGGTATTTGACGTTTTGTATTATGGTAACGTTTTGCGGCAAAAAAATTTAATTAATGTAATTTAATAAAAAAATTACGCATTTAATGCAGTTTGGGGGTATTTTCAGATATAATGCAGTATGTAACGCCCCATTTGGGTACTTTCATGAGAGACGCCCCATTGAGGCGTCACATACTATAAATACCCCTTGTCCCTTTCATAATCCTCACTCATTCACGTCTCTCTAACCTCTCTCTAACGAAGATTCCTAGCGAAGCTCTGCCGACTTAGAGGTAAGGTCCTAATACCTCTTATGTATATGTTTAAATTACGGTGGTAGTTAGTAATGCATGTTAGGATTGATCGTATATTAGAAACCGAGAACATTAGGATAGTCAATTAGAAACTTTATGCAATGCCAACTGAAGACGCATGAGCGGCAGGCAAAGCTGGAAGACGGGGAGAATTTAAATCAACTGACCTCACCGGTAAGGAAAAATTCTCGATTGCGGCGATGTCGACATACAACTCCAGAAAATCTATCCTTGATTGCTTGAAAAATGACACATCGTCGACCTTCAAATATGACACATCGTCGACCTTCAAATATGACACATCGTCGACCTTCAACCATCCTACCATTGTAATATAACACAACACGAACAGAATCAGAATTTGAGCTCATATTTAAATAGAATAACAAATAAAATTCAAATACTAAATTAAAGATAAAGGAATTTTGGTGAAGAAGAGATGAAGAAGAGTGAGAGAAGAGGTGTGAATTGAATTGAGAGGTGGAGGAATAAATAGAATGCACAATGTGACGCCCCTTTTGGGCGTCACATGTGACACCTCAATGGGGCGTCTCTCATGAAGGGGAAGACGCCCCAATGAGGCGTCACATATGACGCCCAAAAGGGGCGTCACGTTGTGCATTAGATCTGTAATTTTTTTATAAATAACATTAAATGCGTAATTATTTGATTTAAATGTTAATTGACGTTTTGAATTAATGATAATTAACGTTTTGACTTTTTGTATTATGGTAACGTTTTGCATTTATGGTAATTGATGTTTCAACGTTTTGTATTAATGGGAAGTTACATGAAGTTATTTGAAACTCTGTAACTGTTGACATGGTTCAGTTATAAAAAGAGAAAAATGGTAAGTCTCTGATTATGATTATCTCAGAATTCTCTCCTTCATGGTCTGCCCATAAAAGTTGTATCAGATCCCTGACATAGACGATACAAGAAAAGCAGATGGTACAGACTCTGAGAAACGATCTTCCATCATCAAAGTTCTTCCGCACTAATAGAGAAAGGTACACTCTCATGTGAAAATCATGATCTCTAAAGATCCTGTATCATGCTCTTGAACGTAGAATATTGAACCTGAATTATTGAATTGCTGATGAATTACTTACAGGCGGCGCCACTAAACCATGTCGAGACGTCCTAATGCACCGCTGCAGCCTCCGTCGCGGCAACAGTCATGGTCGCCGGACATACTCCGGGAAGAGGCGTGGCAGAGGCAAAAGGAGAATCACTTCAGGAGCAGCGACAGCTGCCACCGGCTAAGCAAGAGCGTCTCGGAGGATGACGTAGATGAACTGATGGGTTGCATCGAACTCGGATTCGGGTTCGATTCACCCAAAATTGACCCGAAATTATCGAATACGATTCCGGCTTTGGAATTGTTTCATGCCGTTAATAAACAGTACAACGATCACAGCTTAACTAGGTCCTCTTCTTCTTCATCGTCGTCCATGGTCTCTGATAACTACATTGCAAGTCCTACCTCAATATTCGATCCAGGTAATTCTAATTATTAAGAAACCCCAATTTGATTTATTCATAAAACAGTTTTATTTTGGTTATTAATTCCATTTTATTTGTGTCTTACTTTTTACGTTATAAATTTATTTAAATTTTGAATAAATGTGCTTGTTATGCAGCGGATGATAAGACTGCGAAGAAGGCTAGGTTGAAACAATGGGCGAAGGTGGTTGCTTGTGCGGTGCGGCAGTCTCATCCACCTCCCTCCGACCAACTTCATTAATAGTTGAATACGTTGTGCATGCACACTTGAAGCACGTAAATAAATAAAACCAGTATTGGAATTAAATTTGTGCATGCTCCAAATTTTCATAGACAATCTTTGGTGTCTCCATCTAGTTTTTTTTTTATATTTCTTATTTTCTTATTTAGAAAAATATTTCTGCACTTACTGCACAGATCATTTATTCCCAAAATGACCCCCAAAAAATGATTTCAAAATGACGTTATTTTATAATTAAATATTCGTGCATTGGAAGCACAAGTAAGGATATAGAATATAGATTTTATGCAAAATTAGGATAAATTTTAAAAATTATGAAATAATATATAGCTAGAAATAATATATGAAATTAATAGAATATTATTATAAAAATACCACCACAAAATTAAAATAAAGACATTAATATTTTATAAGTCAACCTTAGTTATTTGTAAACTTAATATAATATTATTATGAAAAAAACAAACGTTATGTTACGTGAAATTTTTGTTTCCTCCTACTCTCAAATCGTTTTCGTGCAAGTTTTTTTCTTTATTTTTTCCCCTAATATTTGGTGGGTTCTATAAAAATATATCTCTATAATACGATGTATCAATTTTCATGTTACATGATATTAACAAAACCCTATTATTATTTATCTAAATCAGTATGATGTCTCGTTTGCAATAGTACCAAGTACCAAGTTTTTTTAAATAAATTTATAAATTAGGAACATCTAAAATATCTTAAAAATTTATTGTATAAGATAAACTTATTTTCTACACACACATAAAAGTTCTCTTTCTCTCTCTTCTTCTCATGTGAGCTTACAGGGGTCCCACACACTTGTATGTATATGTAAAAGTTAAAATTTATCTCCTATAACATAAAAAGAGAGAAGTCACAGTTATTACTTCCTCTTCTTATTGTCAAATCTTAACTCTTGATTTTCATTAATCCAACAGTTATATTTTATTGGAAATTAATAAGTATGACCCAATAAATTACAACCGTTAGATTGATGGAAATTAACGGTTAATAATTAATAATAAGATATAGTAATAAAAAAAAGGGAAAACTTCAAAAAAAAAATCCTATGAGTTTTCTTAATTATCAGTTACCTCTCACAAATTTTTTGAATCATTTACACCCTTATTTTAATTACTTAGGGGGGTAAATGATAAAAAACTTAAAGTCATGGGGGTAAGGGATAAAAAAAATTTGGGAGGGAGTAAATGATTATGAGAAAAGTCATAGAGTTTTTTTTTTTATGTTTTCCCTAAAAAAAAATAGTAACTAATATCCGATACAAATCACGATGCAGTAACAATTTTGAAATATCATATTTCTTTAAGTTTATTCAACTTAAATAAGTATTTATATTAGTAAAGTTTGTTTGATAAGTTTCAGTAAAAATTGGGGTGAGAAATATAAATTAAATTAAGCACTTTAAATAAGGCTTTTACATAAATTGGATTTTAAAAATTTGTTAAAGATAGTTAATTAAAAATTATAAAAATAACTAAAAATAACATTGCATAGACTATATTTTTAACTTTTCTTTTAAAACTTTTTAGTTAAAAAATTGGAGAATGATCCATTACAATTTTTTTTACAAATTACACAAAGTATGACCGGTTATACACTCTTAATTGAAGTATAACCGGGTGTAATTTGTAAATAAAAGATTTGTAAATATAACATTCCCCTGAAAAATAAGTTCAAAATTCAATTTTGCTTATTTTATTTTATTTGAAATCTTTGTCTTAAAAGTTGTTTGAATAAATTCACGTGGATGATATCTAAACGCTTTATGGATATTTATTGCAACAATTAAGTATACATTAATGAGAATAACAGAACCGCAAAAATTATCATGACTACTGTTTTCTGCGTTATAACGTCACATTGCACTGGCGACCAAAACATTCGGTAGATATTATTTTTATTTTAAAAAAATAAGTGGTTAATTTTATTTCTTACATATAGAATGAAATATTAAACCTATTTTTAATACGAACTATGAAATTTAGTTAGTAAAATACTATTGTTCTTTCTTATTAAGAAATTAATTTAATATCGACGTTTCATGATTGGGAGTTAAATTAGTTTCATTTTATTTTTATTAAGAGATTAAATTGACATAAATTGACATCAATTAATTATAAGTTTTCCATTTCCTTATATCTGCAATACTTTGTAATCAATAGTATATGTCTGCAATACTTTATAATCAAATGTAGCAAGATTTTATTGCCTAGCAATTGGAAGAAATTAATCGAAATTAGAAATTAACTGAAAAAATACTATATTATGAAATGTCAATTGATTTACCTAAATATTTTAGTCCATAAAAATTGAGTTAACATTAATCTAGTTCTTAAGATAAAAGTGAAATTGATGCGCCTAAAATTGGCTTAAAAATATCTGTGCGTGCGTGCATGCATCGATATTAAATTAATTTCTTAATAAGAAGAAATAATAGTATCTTATTAACTAAATTTCATAGTTCATATTAAAAATAGGTTTAATATTTCTTTCTATAAGTAAGAAATAAAATTAACAACTTATTTTTTAAAAATAAAAATAATATCTACAGAATGTTTTGATTGCCATTGTAATGTGACGTTATAATGCTGAAAAAAGTAGTCACGATAATTTTTGCGGTTCTGTTGTTCTCACTAATGTATGCTTAATTGTTGCTATAAGTATTCATAAAGCGTTTTGATATCATCCACATGAATTTATTCAAACAACTTTAAGACAAAGATTTTAAATGAAATAAAATAAGCAAACTTGAATTTCGAACTTATTTTTTAGGGGAAGGTTATATTTACAAATTTTTTATTTACAAATTACACTATGTCTGACCGTGATACTTCAATTAAGAGTGTATGACTGGTCATAATTAGTATAATTTGTATAAAAAAATGTAATGGATCCTTCCCCTATTTTTTAACTAAAATTTTTTGAAAGAAAAGTTAAAAATATAGTCTATGCAATGTTATTTTTAGTTATCTTTATAATTTTTAATTAACTATCTTTAACAAATTTTTAAAATCCAATTTACGTAAAAGCCTTATTTAAAGTTCTTAATTTAATTTATATTTCACATCACAATTTTTACTGAAACTTATCAAACAAATTTTACTCATATAAATACTTATTTAAGTTGAATAAACTTAAAGAAATGTGATATTTCAAAATAGTTAAGTTGAATAAACTTAAAGAAATGTGATATTTCAAAATAGTTACTGCATCGTGATTTGTATCGGATATTAGTTACTATCTTTTTTTTATTACTATATCTTATTATTAATTATTAACTTTTAATTTCCATCAATCTAATGGTTGTAATTTATTGGGTCATACTTATTAATCAATTATTAATTTCCAATAAAATATAACTGTTGGATTAACGAAAATCAAGAGTTAAGATTTGGCAATAAGAAGATGGAGTATTAACTATAACCTCTTTTTTTTATGTTATAGGAGATAAAGTTTAACTTTTACATATACATACAAGTGTGTGGGACCCGTGTAAGCTCATATGAGAAGAAGAGAAAGTATGAGTTCTACACACTTTTATGTGTGTGTAGAAAATAAGTTTATCTCATACAATATGAGAAATACTAATCCCTTTACATTATACAATAAATTTTGAAGATATTTTAGATGTTCCTAATTTATTTAAAATTTTTTGGTACTATTGCAAATGAGACATCATACTGGTTTAGATAAATAATAATAGGGTTTTGTTAATGTCATGTAACATGAAAATTGATACATCGTGTTATAGAGATATATTTTTGTAGGACCCACCAAATATTAGGGAAAAAAGTAAAAAAAAAAGAAAAAGCTTACACGAAAAATGATATGAGAGTAGGAGAAAACAAAAATTTCATGTAACATAATGTTTGTTTTTTCCATAATAATATTATATTAAGTTTACAAATAACTAGATTGACTTATAAAATATTAATGTCTTTATTCTAATTTTGTGCTGGTATTTTTATAATAATATTCTATTAATTACATATGTTATTTCTAGCCATATATTATTTCATAATTTTTAAAATTTATCCTAATTTTGCATAACATCTATATTCTATATCCTTACTTGTGCTTCCAATGCACGAATATTTAATTATAAAATAACATCGTTTTGGAGAGTCATTTTTTGGGTCGTTTTGGGAATAAATGATCTGCGCAGTAAGTGCATAAATATTTTTGTAAATAACAAAATACAAAATATAAAAAAATCTATATAGAGACACCGAAGATTGTCTATGAAAATTTAGAGCATGCACAAATTTAATTCCAACACTGGTTTTATTTATTTATGTGCTTCAAGTGCGCATGCACAACGTATTCAACTATTAATGAAGATGGTCGGAGGGAGGTGGAAGAGACTGCCGCACCGCACAAGCAACCACCTTCGCCCATTGTTTCAACCGAGCCTTCTTCGCAGTCTTATCATCCGCTGCATAACAAGCACACTTATTCAAAATTTAAATAAATTTATAACGTAAAAAAAGTAAGACACAAATATAATGGAATTAATAACCAAAATAAAACTGTTTTATAAATAAATCAAACTGTAAAGGGTTTTTTAATAATCACAATTACCTAGATCGAATATTGAGGTAGGACTTGCAATGTCGTTATCAGAGACCATGGACGATGAAGATGATGATCTAGATAAGCTGTGATCGTTGTACTGTTTATTAACGGCATGAAACAATTCCAAAGCCGGAATAGTATTCGATAATTTTGGGTCAATTTCGGATGAATCGAACCCGAATCCGAGTTCGATGCAAGCCTTCAGTTCATCTACGTCAACCTCCGAGACACTCTTGCTCAGCCGGTGGCGCTGGCAGCTGCCGCTCCTCCTGAAGTGATTCTCCTTTTGCCTCTGCCACACCTCTTCCCGGAGTATGTCCGGCGACCATGAATGTTGCCGCGACGGAGGCCGCAACGGTGCATTAGGACGTCTCGACATGGTTTAGTGGCACCGCCGTCTTAGAGGGTGGGAGAATTTCTTTGAATTTCGAGGATTTGGTTTTTGTAAACAATGAGATGGTTATGTATTTATAACATAGTAGAGCTAGTGGATCTGAACGACATGACAATGATTGTGGTCTTCTATTTTTTTTAATTATATTCCTTTTTGTCAAATTTCAATTGTTAATTGCCATTTTTTGGAAAAAAAATTAAAATAAAGAAATTATTTTTGCCAAAGAATCTGTTCTGTAAAGGAAAATATCTTGGGGTTTATTTTTTTAATCATTATACTTTATTTAGAGCTCAGATATTTTGATAAACAAATATTATTATTTCGTTTATATTCTGGAAGGTTGTCTATTTGGATGACAGAATTACAGTTTTTAATTGCAGTAGACGAACTATCATGATTGGATATAAGATTTTTTATTACTCCATTCATATAAATTGATTTAAAATTTTAAATATAAGATTTTTTTATTACTACATTCATATAAATTGATTCAACTCATATTATATGTAAATATATTGTATATAGGTTTTTTATATTTTTAAATATTTTTCAAATAAAAGCACATTAATGTGGATAAAATTTGATAGTAACTATAATTAATATTGTTTTGAGATTTTTATTGTTATGATTCTTTTTTAATTTATTCGTTATGAATGTGAGATTTTTTTTGTTCTTACATTTTTAAGCTGTTGATATATTAGTTCTTTGCACTTTTGCAAATTTCATTAAAAAGCTTTTTAATTTTTCTTTTTTGAAAAATACATATAATTAAAATTTTAAACTACTTCATGGTAATTCTTTTTTATTTTGTGATACGCACACTGCTTCTTTTTTTTCAACTGTATAAGTATATTGTTAAAAATTTATGGAAAAATAGTATATGTCTGCAATACTTTGTAATCAATAGTATATGTCTGCAATACTTTGTAATCAAATGTAGCAAGATTTTATTGCCTAGGCGTTGGAAGAAATTAATCGAAATTAGAAATTAATTGAAAAAATAATATATTATGAAATGTCAATTGATTTATCTAAATATTTTATGGGAAAAATAAATCTTATGTCATAGGAGATTTCAAACCTCATATCATAGATACATGAAGTGTGGGACCCACCTATTTAAAAAAAACAAAAAAACAAAAAAAATGAGTGGCACACCTTTTTATGGTGAGTGTGGGAAGAGTTTTTTCTCATGCAACATGAGAAAAACAAACCCCATATTTTATACCATAAAAATTGAGTTAACATTAATCTAGTTCTTAAAATAAAAGTGAATTTAATGCGCCTAAAATTGGTTTAAAAATATCTGTGCGTGTGTGCATGTGTCATTTTGGGCATTTTAGACTTATTCCATAGTTTAGGAAATTTTAGTTATTGTTATCTTCTTTGATTGTGTATGATTTCTTTTGATTTTGTTTATTTTTATTTTATTTTATTTTACCTATTTAAGACATGGAAAACTTGTTATTTGATTGTATTTTGTTAATAAAATTCTGAAAAGAGGAATTATATTTTCTTACAATCCTTATTTTTAGTAGTCAATAGATTACTATTTCTGCATTAGACATTAATGTAGTTATATAAAAAATTGATGTCAATTTAATCTCTTATTAAAAATAAAATGAAACTAATTTAACTCCCAATCATAAAACGTCGATATTAAATTAATATCTTAATAATAAGGAATAATAGTATTTTACTAACTAAATTTCATAGTTCGTATTAAAAATAGGTTTAATATTTCATTCTATAAGTAAGAAATAAAATTAACCACTTTTTTTAAAAAATAAAAATAATATCTACCGAATGTTTTGATCGCCATTGCAATGTGACGTTATAATGTTGAGATGTATACTTAATTGTTGCAATAAGTATTCATAAAGCGTTTTGATATCATCTATATTAATTTATTCAAACAACTTTTAAGACAAAGATTTCAAATAAAATAAAATAAGAAAACTTGAATTTTGAACTTATTTTTCAAGGGAAGATTATATTTATAAATCTTTTATTTACAAATTACACTATGTCTGACCAGTTATACTTCAAACAAGAGTGTATGACCGGTCATACTTAGTGTAATTTGTAAAAAAAAATTGTAATAAATCCTTCCCCCTATTTTTTAACTCAAATTTTTTGAAAGAAAAGTTAAAAATATAGTCTATGCAATGTTATTTTTATAATTTTTAATTAACTATCTTTAACAAATTTTTAAAATCCAATTTATGTAAAAGCCTTATTATTTAAAGTGCTTAATTTAATTTATATTTCACACCATAATTTTTACTGAAACTTATCAAACAAACTTTACTCATATAAATACTTATTTAAGCTGAATAAACTTAAAAAAATGTGATATTTCAAAATAGTTACTGCATCGTGATTTGTATGGGATATTAGTTACTATTTTTTTTATCTCTTATTATTAATTATTAACCATTAATTTCCATCAATCTAACGGTTGTAATTTATTGAGTCATATTTATTAATTTCCAATAAAATATAACTGTTGGATTAACAAAAATCAAGAGTTAAGATTTGGCAGTAAAAAGAGGGAGTAATAAACTATAACCTCTATCTTTTTATGTTATAGCAGATAAATTTTAATTTTTACATATACATACAGGTGTGTGGGACCCCTGTAAGCTCACATGAGAAGAAGAGAGTGAAAGAGAAAGTATGAGTCCTACACACTTTTATGTGTATGTAGAAGATAAGCTTATCTCATACAATATGAGAAATACTAATCCTTTGTATTATACAATAAATTTTTAAGATATTTTAAATGTTCCTAATTTATAAATTTATTTAAAAAAAATTGGTATTATTGCAAATGAGACATCATACTGATTTAGATAAATAATAATAGGGTTTTGTAACATGAAAATTGATACATAGTGTTATAGAGATATATTTTTGTAGGACCCACCAAATATTAGGGAAAAAAATAAAGAAAAAAGCTTGCACGCTAAATGATCTGAGAGTTGGAGGAAACAAAAATTTCATGTAACATGACGTTTGTTTTTCCCATAATAATATTATATTAAGTTTACAATAACTAATATTGACTTATAAAATATTAATGTCTTTATTCTAATTTTGTGCTGGTATTTTTATAATAATATCTATTAATTTCATATATTATTTCTACCCATATATTATTTCATAATTTTTAGAATTTATCCTAATTTTGCATAACATCTATATTCTATATATTTACTTGTGTTTTCAATGCACGAATATGTTTACGATCTTGGTCAAAAATTAATTTTTAAAAAATGTTTTTGGTATTATTTTTTAATGCAAATATGGTATATATTATTTTCTTAATCATGTCATATTATTTTTAAAATTAAATTAAAAGATATATATATATATATATATATATATATATATATATATATATATATATATATATATATATATGGGAAAAATATTTCTCAAACAGCTTGAGATAAGTTTATCTTCGTCTACCCCGAAACTACGTCGATTTATTTATTTATTTCCTTATATTAATTAATTTACCTTTGAATGGTTATGATTTCCTTTTTCTCTCTCTTCCTTTATTATCACTGATCCATCTTTATATAAAAAAAATTGGGATAAGATATTGTGACAACCAAATAATGTTACTATCAATGTTACCACATTTCAACGGTTGTATTTTTCAAATCAAACTCATTAATTAATTATTAATTCGCAATAAATGATAACCGTTGATTGGCGGAAATCAACGGTTAAGATGTGGTAGTAACATTGGTAGTAGCGTTATTTGGTTGTCACAATATTCTATTCCAAAAAATTTATCCAAAATTTTGAAAACTTTTGAAAAAAATAAATATTAAAAGAAATTATATTTATGAGTTTTTCGGCGAAAATCAGATTCTATAAAAAATTATCGACGAAAAACAAATTTGTCAAAAACTTTAAAAAAAATGCTAAGAAAAATTATATTTGTGAATTTATCGACAAGAGCTATTGCAAATATTGCCGCAGATATGCCCAAGACCATATCCACGATTAGGTAATTGTAGACTTGCAGCGCATTCACTTTAAGGAATGACATAGAACTAATTTTTATCATGTCATCAAATATTATCGTAATTTTTATCATGCCTAAAATTATAATTTAGAATATTCACTTCAAAGAATATGGTTTAACCCATTGACCAAATTTTATGAGACTTTCTTTCATCAATATAACTACTCTTGGAATATATTCAAGAGACATAAAATATTAAAAATAATTTCTCTTGATATTTTATTTCAAATTATTCAGCAAATATGTTAGATTTCTCTAATCATGGTCTAGAGTTATAATTCTTCAGGAACTATGCCATAGACATTCATAAGAATGATGACCAAGAAAAATAATTGATTTTATGTAATCCTTCTGGGATATATAAAATATAACTTCTTCATGAAGTTAATAAAATTAACAAACTCAATATAAGACAAAATATGTTTCAATAATATTCAACAATAAAATAAACATAAATGAAATACAAAAAATTATACTAGAAATAAGATAAAAACTATAAAAATAAATGTTATTAAACTCGACTCGGTTATTGACTCGGTCAAGGTACTAGGTCACCGCCAGTTCAACCAGTGGGTCACTGGTTCAACCGCATGACCCGGTAAGTATATGTAAATCTACAATTTATATTAAAAAATTATAAATATATTTAAATACTTGTAAAAAAATATACCAATTTCAAATATTTTAATATGAAAATAATAAATTACACATCATTGTCCAACAAAAGATCAGTCAAACATATAATATTTGTGATACTAGTTTCAGGTTCAATAAATGACATATCTAACTATAAATCAAATCAAAACTCCCTTTATATTGCATAATCAAGATAATATTAGTGTTCTAGGTACATAATCTATGTAAGTTAATAAGCTACAAATCATTCAAATATTTCAAAAGAAAACAAACAATTTGTGTTTGAGAGTAACAAAAAAAGACATTAATTTATGAAAATTAATTAATTTTTTTCTTTTTTTATAGACCGGGCGGGTCACCAGTTCAACCAAACGGGTCACCGGTTTTTACAAAAACCGGCCGGGTCGCACCGGGTCACACCGGTTCTATAACATGGCCGGTCCAATACGAAAACCGGACCGGTTACATGACCGATTCACCGGTTTACGGGTCAACCCGGCCGGGTCGATTCGGATTTTGTAACACTGATAAAAATAATTGAGGAATGAAATCAATATAAAATAAAAAAATAAGAAACAATAATTTAATTATGCATTTGCTTCTGTTCAATGACGTGAAATTCATCATTTTTGCCTTTATTTTATTTAACCACATTTATTTCATTAGCCATCTTCGTTTAGCTTCTTACTTTTGTCAAGATCTGATCCAAAGTAAGATTTTCTATCGTCTCTTCAAGGGTTATAGTCATGCCCATAGCCCTCAAAATGACTATAGTATTTCATAGAGTCAGCATTTGCTTCAGATAGTTCGGAACCAACAAGCCTAAAACTTTAATTATTTCCACCCAATTCTAGGATGAAATTTTGATTTTTCAATATTTGCTATAACATAATGAAAATTTCTTAAATTAATAATATGGATTACCAAAACACTTACCGCTAATTTAGGAGCATGAGTATATAGACAGTCAAATACCTAATAAGAATCTTTTTGAATATGTTATACTATTTTATCACTACTACTGCAGTGCAGAGGTGGGATGATATATGAAGAATGAATGAAAATTTGATAAAAGAATAAACAAATGAATATACTCACTATTACTTCAGGAGGGAAAAAAATAAATAAGAGAATGGGTAGAAGAAGATGAATTAGAAAATGTTAAAGAATTTCCACCTTGCGGACAAAAAAAAAATTCTCTTTCCTACGTGCATCTATCAACCTTAGTTTGATATGGGAGAGGTTATCGTGTTGATAATGTTTTATAAAATTAAAAGGGAGAGATGAGAGATATACATGTTACAAGACAAGCAAGAGAAATAAAAGAGAAGACAAAGAAAAGTAGAGAAGACAAAAAAAAATAGATTTATTATTCTCATTTTCCTACTCAATTCCTATAAGAGTCATGTCCTTATATAGGACTCTATACATGAATAAGGGAGTAAATACACTTCAATACACTACAAGAAATCAAATGGTTATCCACATATCATAAGGCATATGAAAGACAAAAGGTTATCCATATATTTTACAACACAGACAAGTTTGTAAAGAAATGTCATCTAAGTTAGTCGTGGTTTGTATTCGATTTTCAGGTTTTCTTTTTGAAAATCATACTCCTATGTTGATGGAAAAAAAAAGTTATCTTATGTCACCCATTATAATTATGTTGTACTTGGGAGATAGAGAATTTTTTTTTAATATTATAATTATGTGCTCCCCCTGAGTACATAATTATAATGGGTGACTTAAGATAACTTTTTTCTATTAACACGAGAAAAAGGGAGAATTTTTTTTTAATATTATAATTATGTGCTCCCCCTGAGTACATAATTATAATGGGTGACTTAAGATAACTTTTTTCTATTAACACGAGAAAAAGGGAAGCTTTCTTTTCTTTTCTTTTTGGCAATTTCTATTTCTACCGTAAACCCTCTATGAATTAGTAAATTTCCCTAACTTTTCATGAGGCGTGAATTATCTTATTCTAATTTTTTTAAAAATGAAAAGAATAAAAATATTACATATCTAAACATTAAATGGAAAAATATTTCTTCTATCAAATGAAATAAAATTTATCCCTTATACAAGATGTTTTAAGAATTAAAAAAAAAATACAAAGATATCATTTAGAACTACAGGAGATAATTGCGACAAGAGAAACACTAAATTAATACTAAATATTATTTTTAAGCCTAAAAAGTTTAATAAATAAGAATTAGGATATTAAATATTCATGAATCAATGCGCACGTTTATCTGATTTTAGTTTATTACTTTTCTTGCATATGTTGATGAATGAGAAAAAATGAAAAAGAATAAAAAAAAAGTGTCCTTGTTTTATGTGTAAGGATATATAATTAAAAATATTCTATTTATAAATACTAATAGGGTTATATTTACAATTTTTTTTTTCTTACAACCACTTTTATTATTGTTGGATCAAAATCAAATCAACAATAAATGATAGTCATTGATTTAATTTTGATCCAACAATCATGAAAATTATTGTAAGATGTTGTAAGAAAAAAAGAAATGGTAAGTAAAAAAAAGTATAACCTTTCTCAAATACTAAATATTTTTTTTGGGAGATATTTTAATTGATTTATTGCTTCACGACTAGTCCGATTTGAAAAAAATAACTTAATTAGCCCACATATTTACTTAATCTTAATTTCTTAATGCATTGTTTTCGTGTTTAAATATAAAAAATTACAGTAATTTAAAAAGATATATAATT
Organism: Gastrolobium villosum; assembly: GCA_032173675.1. Lineage (NCBI taxonomy): Eukaryota > Viridiplantae > Streptophyta > Magnoliopsida > Fabales > Fabaceae > Gastrolobium > Gastrolobium villosum. Next base: position 56,654 of record JAVKPL010013628.1, on the reverse strand, counting down.
ATATATCCTTATAGAATATGTATATCTTCATTTTCTTTTAAATTTCTCCTTACGTTCTTATTTTTTTATTGTTTTTGGTGAGCTAATATTGGCACTTCTATCCCAGCAAGATGGGTAATGTGTGCCTTTCAGATTATGGTGCGGGTAGAATTTCCTCCACTATTTTATCCTGCTAACCACTAGAATTTAAAAGGAGGAAAAGAAAAGAAAATCAACAATATTAAACCAAATGCTTTAGCAAGATTAAAAAAAAGTACTAAATATTAAAAAAATTTAAAAAATGGGCCTCTAAACTTAAAAAGGGGCAAATATAATGTGGGCCGTGTCAGCCCAAATAAAGTCCTGCCTTTTTCTCCAAGCCGGCACATTGAAAACAGTTTCTTTTCCTATTTTTCTCGCATTCCTTCAAACTCATCAATTGAGAATGAGATCTCACACTGCATCTCCTTATTTTTTGTCTGTTTTGATATACATGAATAAAAATTTAGGGTTTTCATTTTATCCTTTAACATAACACAACAAACTTTCCTACATATACAATATTTTGTGAGTCCCACATATTTAAAAAAAAAATGAAAAAAATATGGTACGCAAAACGAATCTCTATAACATTACAGAATCATTTTTCCTACAACATAATAAACATAAAACCCAAAAATGTATTAGGACTTGTGTTCATGATAACTTAACTTTCTTTTAATTTGAGTAAGTTAGAACTCACCTTTAAATCAATGAGATTTTTATGTTTCATCGTGATGACTTGACTCTTTTTTAAATTGAGTAAGTTAGAACTCACATTTAAATCAATGAGATTTTTTCTTTTCGGAAACCATTTTCTCATGTGATACGTGATAGTTTTCTTTTACTCTCCTCATATCGGTTTTCGCATCACTTTTTTCTTTTAAAAAAGGGCGGGGCCCGATTTTTTCTTTCAGGGGAAACATTACTTTTCTTCCAGGAGAAAAAGTAATGTCCTTTTTTTTCGTATAACTCCCAAAAACCACTTATGCAGCGATGCAAATCTTTTGTTACTTTTTTTTTTTTGGTAATAAATCTTTTGTTACATTAGTCCTACTTATCTGCTCCTCTAGCTATCACACATGTAAATTCACAGTAAAACTAGTTTTTAGACATATCATTTATTGGAATTTGATTGAAATTTAGTAATGCATTGTTTAATATATTCTTTTTCGGGAAAACTTCCACCACTTTACTCCTCACAAATTTTTTGAATCATTTATACATTTACTTAAAGTTTTATTTTATCCCTTATCCCCCTAAGTTAGGATAGTAAGTGATAAAGAAAAATTAAGTCAAAAGGATAAATGATTCAAAATTTTAAGAAGAGGGAAAATGATTATAAAAAAAGTTAACAATTTTTTTTAAAAATTTACATTCTTTTTTTAATATATTTTTGGGAAATAGGAGAAATATTTGTCCTGGATAGGGGTGTTAACGGGCCGAGCCGAGCTTTGATCTTAACGGGTCAAGCCTGTATTTAAACGTGTCCGACTGACCTTAGCCTGTTACCTGTCACGAATATAATATTGGCCTGTGGCCTGGTTTATTTACAAAAAATAAAAGCCTGTGTGAAGCATGTCTTAGCCTGTTAGCATGTTAAAGAATAAAAATAAGATAACAGAATTCCACAAAAAATCAATTTTCAGATAGAAACCTTAGATTCCAATTTGCAGCAATAATTTACAAAGTCTACAATAAACAAATAAAAATTAAAGTGAGAGAAGGTAGATAACAAGTTATATTATCTGTTATAAAAAAAAGTGCCAACAAAAATAAAAAATAAAAAAAATAAATTGACACAAACAAGCAGTGCACAGTGGAACGAATGAGTTTTTGTGAGTTTGTTTGTGTGAAGGAGGATGAAGGATAATATAAAACAACACTAGTAATTCCATAAATATACATAAATTCAATATATATCCAAATAGCATAATATAGAACAAAATCATTCAAAAAGTCTGTTAAACCAATAAAATGAGGTGAAATAAATTGATGAGAGAGAGTTATTACAAGTAGTATAAAAAATATAAATAAATATTTATAGACTAGGCTAGCCTGGGAGGCTCTATTTAGAGCTTGAGGCTTTTTTATTAAACGAGCTTTTATACAAGTCCACAAAAAACTTTTACTTAACGAGCTCAGCCGAGCCAAAGGCCCCTGATTTTTTGGTCCTGGACTAACAAAAAAGCATAGACCCATGCGAGTTTCAAAAAAAAAAAAAAACAGTTGACAGCAATGGTTTTTGTGTGCGCATGGGAAGAATTTGTCGTGTAAGAGGACCAATGCAATTCCCTATATTTTTATTAGAGTGTCTCATTTGAAAGTATGTAAAATTATGTCATTTTAAGTGAGAGAAAAAAATAGATAAACGAGAAGAGAGAGTGGAGCAAAAACAATAAAAATGTAGATCTCACCTCTTTGTGAGAGTGAAATGACATAATTCTGTATAAAACCCTTTTTCCCTTTTCACTATATATTGACAACTTTTATTTATATTTCACTAACGGATAACGAATTTAGATTATTTAATAAAACCCACATAAAATCACCTAATAATAAAAAGTATATTAAAAATCTATATCAAATAACGTATTACTTAACATTATTATTAAAAAACTTGTTAGGGGAGACCGTAAAGACAAATGACTTTAGGGATGGTGAAACAGACAAAGTGACTTCCCTTTTTCTTTTAGTTTATCTTATCACATTGCCCTCACCATATTAGACAAGTGATGAGCGCATGTGTCTGAAAAGAACGCTTTTTTTTTTAACCTATTAACGCCGTACCTTATTGTAGAAGAGAATAGGTGGGCTTGTTGTGGCTGTGCAGGTGAGCATCGTGGCTCCTTTCCTTTTCCCAATTCGTGATTTACAGCCTGTATCTTTTGTACGAATAAATTTATAGTGATCCGAGAGAACAAAGTTTTGGGTAAGACTGAGGTGAGAAAAAGAGAAAAAAAGTTAAAGAGAGAGAGGAGAGAGAAAAAAAAAGAAAAGAAAAAAATAAATAATACAGGTGTCAATTTTTGAGTGGAAGAATCACGATAGTCCTATAACATATTAAAAAATTCTCTTTTGTGCACCATCTATTTGTAGAAAGCTATACATGCATATAAGAACCTATATGTCCATTTCTTTCATTTCCTGATTTTCTCATAAATGGAATGGTTTGTGGTAGGGTAGGTATTTTTTATATGTTTTTAGCTGCCAAAACATCTAAATATTGTCAGACAATTTTTGGACTTATATGTCGACTGGGTGGTCATCGTTCTATTTGTTTAGATTATGTTTCACATGTTAGTTCGTTTTAATAAAAGGAAGCATACTCACCATTATGTAAATATTTTGTATGTTTCAGGATCACCATGATTCGGTGTTCCTTCTCATAACACTGATTTTTTTTTTTTTTTTTTACTCCTGTTATTTTTCTTCTTTTCTAATTTTACTCTTTCAATTATACTAAAAGAACACCTAACAAATGGTGGTCTCGATTCACAATGAATTCTCTCTCGCATCTTGGTCAACTTTAAAGGTTTCTTTAAACTGAGAGAGAGAGAAGGAGGGAGAGGGGGGGGGGGGGGGGGGTGATTTCGAGACGTGTAAGCATTTTTTGGTAAATTAAATTAATTTTTTTTTTAAAATAGATTCACAGTTAAATTTTGATTTTTATCAGAATTTCAGTTACACACAATAATTCCAATATTGAAGACTATTCGAATTCGAAATCTCTAATTAATTAAAGAAAAAAATTTATTGTCACTTGAATCAATAATTATTGGTTGTTTTCTTATATCATATCACAATTTGATAGGTAACATGAATAAATTCCTAATCACTTGAACTAATATTTATTTTTGGTTGCTTTATCTTTATTTTTTGTCATAAAATTGTTTACAATCTTTTATATTTAACCTCAATTTGGAAAACTCATCTTTGCACATGCATTTTCCAATCTTTTGATTTGAGATTACACGGAATATTGCCATTGGTGTAATTACTTGTTATTTTAGTTAACCTCAGATTTTCTCGTCTGCTTAATTATCACATGGGAAGAACCTCCTAAAAGATCATTGCATTTTGAGTGAATGAGAGAGTACCATACAGTGTCACAATTTGAGTTCATCAAGTCAACTCACGAAGTCCGTCTTATTTACCACAAACAAAATAGAGTCTATGGAATCTATACACATGATCCGCAAAGGTTACTGATAATAACTTGATATTCATCTTCAATATACTATGATGGTATATATATGATCATTTGCGTCATTCGTCACCTCCTTCGTGAGTGGAACATTGCTCGCTGCTGTTACTATTCGGACCTCTTAATTCATGTTTGTCCTGAGGATATTCTATTTCAAAGAATACTTTTGGCTGTTCTTTGGTCGTGGCTAGTCTCTTTTTCTCTTTGTTTGTGGGAGGGAGAGAGAGAGAGAAAAAAAAATGATTCCACCTTTTAAAAAAATGACAAAGATGATCAGTTTCAATTTTATAGCATATTTTTACTTTATAAAATTTAAAAATATATCGTCAATTAATAATCCAATTTCTTTTTTTGGAGTAAACCAAAAAATATTTTAATGTTAAAACAAAATAAAACATTTGATGACCAAACTAAGGTAATAATTTTTAAATTTAAAATTTATATCCTAAGGTGTAATACTTTTTGAAATAAGAGATAGTGTCCACACATATCTCTTTCCCCTCCTGAATCATAGCTTGAAAGATCTCACCATCTCGTGGTTGAAGCCTACGAGTCTAGAGCGAGGAGACTCAACGTCAAACAAGGGTATTCTACACACATTGCCATAAGAGGTATACCCTTTGTGTTTATGAACTAAGATGATTATTCCGGATATTCCATTAATTGGCATCAAAGTCGGATTGTGATTTGGACGTGAATCTAATTTTTTTATTAATTTTTTTGCTTCATGATACATAACACCTAAGATTCTATTGTGTTTTGTTGCATCAATTGTATATTGTTTTATAATTCTTTTAATAAAAAGTATTGCTTTGCCTACCAAAAAAAAAAAAGTTTTGCTTTAATTCAAGTTTTTTGGGCTTTAATCCAAAACTTTGTATGTATTTTTTTCGGGTTGAAATAAATGAGCTAATTCTTTATGATTAGGTTTTCCCCTTGATTTTATTCAAAATTTTATTATTTTTAAGTTGTATTACATAATTGTTCTGAAAAAAGACCAAAAAGATTCCAAAAAGAAGGATACCCACACTTGTTTGGGCCAATTCGTGACAAATCATAGCATATATGAAGAATCTAAAGCCATAGACTGAGTTTTCCAATGGGACATTGACTTAAGAAATTCAATATAAGGCAATGTGTTTACTCTTAATGGGTAGGACCATTTGTTGGAGGAGTGTCAAACAATCGTGTGTGGTTGACTCTACCACAAAGGCAAAGTATGTAGCTACATTTGAAGCAGCAAAGGAGGCCATTTGCCTATCACTCTTTACTGTAAAAATAGTGGGGTCGTAGCACAATCCAAAAAATGCAGGTGTCTCAAAAGACAAAAATACATAAAAATGAAGTGCCACTTGATTCAATATATTATTGGGACGAGAGGCATAGTGGTAACTAAGACATTTTCATAGGAAAACCTTGTAGACCCTTTCACCAAGAGTTTGTGTGAATGTGTGTTCTAGAGGCATGTAATATCTTTGAGTCTTAGTAGTGTCCTATACACTTGCTTTAGACTTAGACAAATGGGCTTAAATTTTTCTTTTTCTTTTTTCCTTTTTGAGCAAGACATTTTAACAACTAATGTGATTTTTCTGATATTAATATATTCATGAGGTATTGTTCATCACTAATGTACAAAGAGTTTACAAACATAAATGTATGAATTAATTGTGGAGGATATGATCATCTGGATATGTTCATGGAGGACATGATCATAATATTTCACAATTTAGTGAATAGGTTCACAATTGTTGAATAAAGATTGACGCTTTATTTATTCTGCAATATTTTACGAAATGATTTATCCTGATCATTATAAAACATTGGTGTGAAATCACATTCACATTGAAAGAGTCAATGACAAATTTTATCAAGGTTGACTTTCTGTCATACGGTATCAAATCTCTAATTAATAATAGTTATGATATTATGCTTAATTCTAAGTTTATTATAATTGGGTAGCGTTATCATTCTTTAACTTTTAACGAGTGAGACCCAATTCATTAATGGTCAATAACTTAGTATTTTACGAATGAGAGTTATTTATGAAATAATATGGAATTTGTATGAAATATTTGGGGTACTTGGATACTAAAAATATTGGCCAACATATATGATCCATTAGAGAAACATTAAAATAAAAAGAATAAATAATTGATTGGTTGATAGAAAATTCATCAATCAATTACTAATATTTTACAAAAAAGAAATACATATTAATGTTAGTATTATTATTAATCTTATAGTTCAACTCCTGGCTTTTAGTGAGGTAACACCGAAATACATGATAATTTATTGATCATAAGGAGCCTTGATTAATAATAAATGATAGATCCCTAGGCTGGCTAGAGAAAAAGGGTGAGAAAATTTTTAGATGATAATGATTAGTGAGTTACATGATCTTGAACTTTTGATTCAAGTTTGTACTCGATCAAAAACAGGCGGGAGATTGTTCAGTTATGCTCTTATTACTTAAAAGCCTTTTGAGCTTTAATATATATGAGAAGGGCCCAAGTAGTCCTAGGGTTACATTTGATCCCTATAAATACCCACTTTAATAACTTAAGTCGTCATGCTTTCGGAAATAAGAGATAGTGCACTGCCCACACACCTCTCTCTTCACTCTTGAGTCATATTATGGAAGATCCTCACCATCCTGTAATATAAGAAGATTCATTCATACTCGTTATTCTATATGTTTACGCCACAATAGATATATTCTTATGTTGATCAACTATAATGAATTTGTTAGCATTCCAAACCATAATAAGATTTAACATGCTTCCATGGATCTAATTATTCCTTGAATTAAACGCTACACTTTAATATTTGTTTACTTCAGATTATATTAAGCAAAAACCGTGGATAAAAAGGTTTGGATAGTACGATGACAAATAATCTATCATCGAAGTTTAAAATTAATTAGTCCTATACTAATTAAGGGGAAAGTCCTCTAAATGATCAACCAATCCTAACCCCGATGGCATGTTAAAATAAGTTAATGTTTGAAAAAACTCACTAACGTATCTTGGTCTCTTAGATAAAGTCAAGAAGAAAAAGTTAAAAATAAAAAATTCCATACTAAAATTGGGGGTTATAAAATTGTTAAAACATATATAGTATGATATTTTCCGATTCTTCATCACACCACACAACTAGAAAAGAGGAAATCATCGATCGTTGGAACACAAATGGTATAAAGTATCAACACGCGCGTACGTAACCAAGGTTGTCCATTACTGTTTTGGAATCGCAGATGTATTCCTTGTGTTGTGCGTGTCAGCGCATTTTGGATGGGTTTGGTGGCAGCTATGAAAAGACTCTGATTTTGAGTCATTTGTCCCCACTAACATGAGCACCACCATGCATCATCAATTACCATTATTCTCCAACGAGAGTCTCTTTATTCCTCATCTCTGCAATACTACGGCACTGATCACTAGCACTACCACCACCACCAGACTCTGATCCTTTATCTTACTTTAATCAGTCTTTGTCCCTTTTTTCAAACGCATCCTTAAGTATTTCTCCAATATAACAAATATTCAAACTCTGAGGATGCAAATGTTCACAATTCCTTATCATGTATTTTGCAGATGCATGCACCCAGAAGAGCATTCCACGTGGATGCTTACGCTGGACGGGTCATATTCCTTTGGAAATACAAGTAAGTACTGATATTTATATAACATGTTCAGCATATATTCTGTATATTGTGTTTTGTAGGGTGAATTAATTAAGAGTTTAATATTTGTTATATTGTAACACATAAAATTATTTTTGTATACATAAAAGTATACGGGGACAATGTGTGACCATATGGATAGAAGAGAAATAAAAAGAAAATATCGATCCCACATATTTTTATGTATGGAAGATAATCTTATCCTATACAACATAAAAAATATTAAACCCATTAATTAAATTCCAAATTTATTTAATTATTGTGATTTATTTATTGTATAATGTAATTACACATTTCAAATTTCAATTAAACTCTATCAACTAAACCTAGCTTATATATATATATATATATATTGGAATGGTTATATTTATAAACTACACTATGTTTTTTCGGAGAGAACATTAGATTACACTATGTTTTCCCGGGAGTACATAGTGTAATTTGTAAAAATTTATAAAAAAAATTTGTAAACGAATCCTTCCCGGTATATATATGTATTTACGAGGAGTAAACATATGTAACATATCTATTACATGGGTTTTATTAATGTTATGTTACATAACATAACACTACTTTCCTACACACACATTAAAGAGGTGGGATCCACATGTTTTTCTTTCTCTTTCGTCGTTTCACTTTCTCTCTCTCCTTTATTGTGTGGGTAGGAAACTACACTTATGTTATTTAAAGATACTACTTCGTTTTGCCACAATTTCATAAAATAACATTATGAAGAATAATAAAATTTTAAATATTTTTTATTTTATAGTTGTAATTGCTTTTTAACATTTCTTAGCTTCTCACAATGTTATTAATTTTTTTTTCTTTTATGAAACTTCATAATTATAATATAGACTCTTCACTGAACTTGTATTTTTTAAATCTTAAATGAAAATAAAGAATGCAAAATGAGAGACACATACAGCGTCCATAAAAATGGTAGTTATAATCAATTATATTTTACCTTAATATTCATATTTAATAATATTATTAATATTAACATATTACAGAATCTTATAATACTAATAAATCAGAATTTTAAAACTAAGCCAAATTGATAATTGGTAAAAAATCTCTCCCGTCAATGAAAATAAGTTATCTCAAATCAAGGTTTTTTGTAGTTCTAATATATGAAAAGGTTATATTAGTTTTTATCATTATAATTTTTTAATTTTATAACCCCAAAACGACGTCATTTTGAGCTCACCGGAGATAATTTTATCTCCGGTAATTGGAGAAATACTTTTCCCATTGATAATTTACATTTAGTTTTGTTTAAAATTTATAAACCCAAAAAAGTAATTTAACTTAAAAACAAATTTTAAACTTAATCAAACTATAACTAACATAAACAAAGATATTCATGTATAAATTAATTTCTCACATATTAGATAAACTAATCAACAAATTATATTGAGTGTAAAATAAATGTGTAACACAAAAAATGAAATAATTATCTAATATAAAATGATGATACGTAAGTTGTTTATTAATCATATATATAGATTATGGCTTTAATATTTTTTCAATGAAGGCAGATAAGTTATTTATATTCACTCTCATAATGACGTTGTTTAGATTGAAAGATTAAAAAATTATAATAATAAAGACTACTGTAATTTTGGAATAAATTATAATTACAAAAATACATTGATCCCCAAAATGACATTATTTTTGACTCAATATAAATGACTTAAACTGCATTCACCTTAGAAAAAACGAACCCATAGATTATAGGTAAAAAAACATCTTTCGTTCTCTAACTTTTTCGTTCTAAATTTATCCTCAATTAAAGTTAATTTTTTAAAACCGTTCACATCAAAACATTTTTGTTTAGCGCACTAACTGAACAATCTCAAATGGCTTCTGTATGGCAATAACGAGTTAAATTTATAAGTAAAGCTTCTTTTTGGATTCCTAAAAGAAACACTATTCCACTTTCATTTGTTATAAAAAAAAAATCTATATTAATCCTTTTCTAGGGATTAAATTAGATCTTCATTGAATTTATGAAGAACTACATTTTCGAAGAACTAGGATTGTAGAGGATCAAAATTGACTTTTTTAAAGAAAAAAAATGGAGACTATTTTTTGTCAAGGAACTCAAAATGAATTTTACTCTAAATTTATTTTACAAAGCAACTTAGACATTTTTGTCTCATATGACATGGAATTATTTTTTTTATTTCGGTTTAAAATGTGTCGTTGTATGTGGCTTTTTGACCCTTATGGCCCTTATTTAATAAATAATTACCAATTTGACCCTCATTTTAAACTAATACGAAAATTTAACCTCTCCCACAAACATAACACCAATCTGCCCCTGTTTGACCGTTGACCATACTTCACCCGGGTACACACTCACTTACCCGGGTAGATTTTGAAATTTTTTACCTACCCGGGTAGATAGGTGTGTACCCGGGTAGAGTTTTGTCTGGGCACACTTTGCATTACTTACCCGGGTACATGAGTGTGTACCCGGGTAAGTGTTGACCAGATTGCATTTTATAAAGGCCAGCAGCCCCATTTTAAAACCCACAAAGGGTACCCGAGTAGAGCTGCTTTGAGAGGCATATTAGGTGCGATTTGAAGGTCGAATCTTGCTCATATTGTTGTGGTTTCTGATCATCAGTGTGTGATCCTCTCTGTCTTCCACCGATTGCAATCGATTTAAGGTAATTTTTTTTTCGTTTCATTGATTTCATTCTATATATCCATCCCTCATGTGTAAATTTATCAATTCATTGTAATTTCGTTTATATTATTGCATTTAGACCGAATAATTTTATCAATTTGTATGTGTTACCCTTGTATGTGTTACACTAACCCTAACCCTAACCCTAACCCTAACCCTAACCCTAACCCTAACCCTAACCCTAACCAATCTGCCTCACCATAAACCCTAACCCTAACCCTAACCCTAACCTTAACCAATCTGCCTCACCCTAAACCCTAACCCTAACCCTAACCCTAACCCTAATCTGTATGTTTATATTTCTGATGTTGGCATTTTTTTTTTCAGTTTAGTTGTGTGACGAAATGAGTGCCAGACGCATCTCAAAGCTGCCGTTGGTGGAAAACGAGCGAAGAAGCAAGCGGCGACAGGACGGGTCGTCATCCTCTCAGCCGCAGGCTGGTGCGAGTCAGGCTCCGGACTTGCCGTTCGGTTATTTGTTTGACGACGATGTAGCTGCCCACGAAAAGTATGTCAAATATTTCATGAGCAGGAAGATCTGCGAGCCGAAATCACTGGATTCGGCCTTCTTCAATTTGGAGAATTTTGAAATAGTTCCGCTACTTGAGGAGACACATTTGATTGTGCTTGCGGAGATGAGATGCCCCTACTCTGAGGTGATGGAGAGAGCCTTCTACCAGAACCTTGGATATGCGAATGGCGAGCTGACTTCCCGTGTCTGCGGGATTGATATCGTCATGACTGCGCCCATTTGGACAGAGCTCCTGGGTTATGATTTTGATGCTGTCACAGGAGCAGCTCTATATGATGGAGACAGCCATCATATTTTTGGTGATTATGACAGGGAGACCATAGTCACACAGACCAGGAGGGCAGACGCCGAGGACGGACATTTTTCTCACTACCCTGTGAGCAACTTGTCGGTTTCTGCTCGTATTCTCCATTATGTGGTCACACATATTATTTTTCAGCGCCCGCATAATCATTCGAAGGTGCTGGAAGGAGATTTTGTTATACTGTGGGCCCTCCTCCACCGCAAGGAGGTGAACTGGAGGCATTACATCTGCATATTGATGTGGAAGGCTGCCAAGTCGAAGAAGGCTGAATTGCCTTTTGCATTCCTGGTGCAGAAGATCCTAGACAGATTTGGTGTGCCTACGGCGACTGAGAACTTTAAGGTCGCCACAGGGTGGAATGCCATATTTGGTGAGAGACTGATGAAGCAGTGTGGTGACAAGGGTGGGGTACCCAAACTTACAGCGCTCGTGTCTGCGTCAAAATTTCCGTCCACGTCAGTGTCTGACGTATCACCTGGAGGAATTTCACTTTCAGGTTCTCCCTCATCTTCGCTGTCCACATAGTCCTCATCTTCATCCTCTTCATCCTCATCCAAGGCTACCCGAGGAGGTGCGGAAGATCGTACAATTGTATCTTCTTGACCAATACATTGTGCAGTAGTGGTTGCATGCACCGGCAAAGATGAAGACTGACCAGCATCAACTTCAACATAAATCTCAATATATTTTAAAATTTTCCATCCAACATACGCATCTGTGAAGAACTCCACATCTTCATCATCATTGATATCATTACCAATGTAGTATATTGTATCCATATCCAGTACAGTCTCTAACCTGGCTATCATGCGGTGGATGGAATGGATGCCTTCTAACCCCATTTTTTTGGAGGATTCTCTGCTTCAGTTCATTGCATGTAGTGCCCACTTTGATTTTCATCGTTTTTGTTTTTCCTTCGAATCGGACACCGCTCGGACCTTCAAAATGCCTTCCATTGTAGTAAATAACTATAGGAACCATGTTTGGACTTGAACTCATCCTTCCCACGAAAATTAGGTCTAGGTTTTGGGTTTTTGGATGTTGGTTCGGATTTTTGAGAACAAAATGTGTGTGTGGAGGTGCAATCTCAATGTCCTACAAAGATCAAGCTTTATGGATGGATGAGATGAATTATATGTGTGATTTTTCAGAATAGAGAGCTCAAGGGAGAGAGATTTGGGGAACAAAAACACGCAACAATGGCCAAAACCCATTGATATTGGGGTTTCTGGTCGACACTTACCCGGGTACACACTCATGTACCCGGGTAAGTAATGCAAAGTGTGCCCAGATTTGAAGAACTCTACCCGGGTACACACCTATCTACCCGGGTAGGTAAAAAATTTCAAAATCTACCCGGGTAAGTGAGTGTGTACCCGGGTAGGAAGTGTGGTCAACGGTCAAACAGGGGCAGATTGGTGTTATGTTTGTGGGAGAGGTTAAATTTTAGTATTAGTTTAAAATGAGGGTCAAATTGGTAATTATTTATTAAATAAGGGCCATAAGGGTCAAAAAGCCGAGATAAAATATTTATGGGACGTATTCGCTTTTATATGAGTGTGACAAGAAAATTTCTGCAATAAAAACAAAAATATTTTTTCTTAAATAAATTATTATATTTTTATTCTAGGCCGGCCACACAAGGTTATTTATTGGGCTAACCTCTAAGACATATTTAAGAATTCATACCATGCACCATAAAATGAGACTCATCACAGTGAATCTCACTTCATTATACTTATCTCACACCAAGTGGGAATCATAAAAATAAAAAGGTTATTGCTCTTTGTAACCCATCGTTGAAAATTTTTCTGCACCTATAAATACCTCTTATTACTATTGAGGATCACTTGTTACATATTTATTATCCTAGGTGTTAAGCTAGCGGAGTTCATCCAAATAGTCAACGTACTCTACACTCTCCTATCGATCATCAGCACCTACATAAAACTTACTTATGTTTATATCTTTTTTTCACTGTCTTTGTTACAATAATATATTTCACCCCTTGAGTGAAATAGCGCTAAATCTATCACTACATACAGTTCAATTTTATTTTATTTTAATTTTGAGATCACATGCACTTCAATTTCATGATTAGAAGGAGTTCTAATGGGTCAAGTCGGCCGGACTTTGTTATTAAAAGGTTAAATATGTGTTTAAATATGTCAATCTCATATAGTCTGTTACTTGTTATGAATATAATTATCGGCCTATGTCTTGACTTATTCACAAAAAATAAAAGATCGGTTTAGCCTGTTAAAAAAATAAGATAACAAAAATTTATCTAAACAAAATACACGATCAACAGCACTAATAATCCCATAATGATTCATAAATTTAATTTATATCCAAACAATATAATATAGTACAAAATTATTCAAAAAGTTTGTTTAACTAATAAAATGGGTGAAATGAGTTGAGGGGAGAGAGAGCGAGCGCTATTATGAGTAGTATAAAAAATATAAAATAAAAATAAAAGTTAGTATATTAGACCAGTCTGAAAGGCTCTAAGGTCGGGCTTTTGAATTAGAGACTGAAACCTTTTTATTAAACGAGCTTTTGTACAAGTTCAAGCCTGGTTCCAACAATCAATTTTAGACATGTAAGCTCCGGTCTTCACGAATCGGGACAAAGACCCCTGGTTCGTTTAGCACCCTATTGATCATATCAAGGGTGTACATTGACAACCTTTCTAGAATCATTTTTTTTTTCAATTTTTATTCCTGGGAATAGAAATAGATAGAAACAGTGTTTGACAAAATCAGTTTACTTTTTTGTTCCGGAGTATAAACCGATTCAATTTCGGTGCTGGGGAACAAAAAAAAGAATCAAAAAAATAAAAAATTTCTTTTTTGTTTTGTTCCCGGGCACAAAATGAGAAACACTTGTTTTTCTCAATCATTCTCCATCACTACCATCATCATCACCACCATCGTCGCTGCTATTTTCGTATCATCACCACCGTCGTCACCACCACGATGTCACCACCACCATCACTATCACAACCACCACCGTCACTAACCACCACTATCATTGTCGCAGTCACTACCACTACCACCATCTCCACCATCACCACCACCATGTCATCACTACCATCACAGCTCCCATCACCACGCCACAGTCACTACCATTACCACTATCACCATCATCTCTGCAGCCATTGTCGTCACCACCACTACTACCATCGTCGTCGCCGCTGCCACCACTATCACACCATATGAAAAGGAAAGTGATGATCCGAAAAAATTTTATGCTTAATAGGAATGATATTTTATTCTATTATTTGTTATGTTATCAAGCACGATTCTCATTCTCAAAATTAAAATAGAACATGTTATAAAGCTTTTTTTTTTTCTCACAACCTGTTTCAAAGCACATAAATATAAAAGAATTGTTTCTTTTTAAAAATAATGTCAGGAAACATAATGATTGTGATACACATCCTATATACACGTGTAAATCTAGGCACGAGATTTTGGGACTGCAGCAACTATCGAATATTTCTCCAACTAATGAATGGGTTTTTCATATATAATTCCATCTTAATTTTGTGAAAACTATACATGTTTAACTAATCCATTCCAAAAAGGTGGGAGTTGTTGATTTTTTTAATTGTATGATGAGGGTAAAGTTGATGAGAAGGGAATTGTGATTTTCAGTCTGTCATACATCAATTTGAAAAGCTCTAACCACCCTTCGTTTTCAATTTATCAATAAGTACCTTTAGAACTCATCAGAGGCCTTCAACATTACTTACAGTCTTCGACTTTACGAGTGAAGTCTCATGTTGAGGTGAAGCAATTTGACCTTCTCACTACTGTCTACTCATTTTTCTATTCTGATTTCTAAACTCTTGGTCAATATAACTAGATTGGGTTCACAATCAGTTCCCGCCATTGGATTTTTTTCAACATCAACAAATCCTAAATAATGACGTTTTGTATTTCAGCGACACCTAATATATATCTAATGACGTTTATGCTACATAAGCGCATGTAAGATCACTCTGTTAGTGGTTAAAACAGAGTTTATCTTTCACGAAAAAAAAAAAAAGAGTTAAGCACAAGAAAAATCTGATATCATTTAAATAAATTATAAGACAATTTTAAAATAAGAAAATTAATTAATGAATTTAAAAATTAAAATAAAGGAAATGATCCATTTATAAAATTTTTTTATAAATTTTTATAAATTATACGATATATTTCCAGGATAACATTCTCGTGAAGAAACATAGTGTAATTTATAAATAAAAAATTTATAAATATAATTCTTCCCATCAAATAAAGTTTATGATGCGCATTTCGTCAATACTATATATTAATTTCTCGCGTAAATTAAACAACCCTAAACATCACATATTCGCAATTTTATACTGAATAATTTGGGTGCCTTGAAAAATTTCTTGCTGGGAGATTCCACCAATCAGCATGTAACAACAATACTCATACGGCCTTCACCCCTTCATGCCACGTGAAAGAACCACCTATGTACGACTCTGCAGGCCTTTGAGGTTCATTTTCATGTTGCTTTCCTCTTTTTCAACTCTGACAAATTATACTCTCGTGATCTTCATCTGGATTTGCCATTTCAGTTAGCAGATCTTTTTCCAGGTTTGCACATTCTCATAATCTATGATGCATATGCAATCACACGGGACATGGGATATGACACAACACGACACGTCGACATGTTAATTTTACAAAATATTATATTTGGACACGTTTTAATATTAAATAAATCTTTTAATATATATTATATAATTTATATTTAATACATATAAGAGTTCATAATAAGTCATATAACTAATTAAATATTTAAATTTCATAACATAAATATAAATTAAATAATTTTTCGTATTTTGTTAATTTTTCATGTTAAATTTCATAACAGAAAAAATCAATTTATAAATTATTTCTTGTATATTTAGTTAACCAAAAAAAAAAATGTGTCCGAACGTGTTCGAGCGTTAATCGTGTGTTCGAAAAAGTTGACTACGTATCGGAAAAACGTGACCGAGGATTAACCGTGTGTCCTCAAATATTGACCGCATGTCGGACGCGTGACCGAGCATGTCGGAACGTGTCCGTGTCGGAACGTGTCCGTATCTGACACACAAATTTTCAAAAAATTTGCATGTCCGTGCTATGTAGTTCATAATCATACGTTTCTCGGCAGCATATGATAATTAAAAAATGGGCAATGTTAGTCTTGAAAATTTTCTTATCTTCTATTCATGCATCAACCCCTGTGCCATTTTTTTCTCTCTCTCCTATATGACCCGTTGTAAGAGACAAAAACAAAAATTTCCTTACAAATAGGGTTGGCAAAAATAAGCTAATTCGTCGGGTTAACTCGTAATCCATAAAAAAATAAATGAGTCAGATTGGGTTGGTAAAAAATGAGCTACCAACTCGACCCGAGCCAACTCGAGAAAAAAAATCAAATCGCGGGTCAAATAAGCCAGCTCGCGGATTGAATCTTTTTTATAAAAAAATAAAATATAATATAAAAAAATGGACAAAACCCACAAATGTTGTTGTTGTTTTTCTTCCTTCTCTAAACCTAAGTCCCTAATCTGGAGAATTGGTCACAATAGCCATAGCCACCACATCTAGGGATGTGCATGGAGCGCTTCAGTTCGGTTATTGTCAAAAACTGAACAGAACCAGTTTTAAATGGCTTGGATTTTAAACAGAACCACATTTAAAAAAAACGGTTTTTAATTTGTCCAAACCGGTTTATGGTTCATAATCAATTTTGATTTAAAATCGGTTTTAAACTGGTTTTAATTCAAAAGCGATTTTTTTATGGATTGTGCTATTTTTATAAGTAGTCGTTTATTTCTCCCGGTTATAGATAGTTGACCAACTATTTCTTGCAAGAATCTTCATTGTTTTAGAACTATCAGGACGAAATGATTCTTATAGAAATTGTTTCACGTTATTTTTACGGAAAACATTTCCATCAAAATTTTCCGCAAAAAAAATTGATGAAAAATATTTCAATCAAAATTTGTGACTAAAAAACATATTTGTAAAGAGTTTTGACCGAATTTTTTTTTTTTATTGAATTTTTATACGGAATATAAATTTCGTCAAAACATTTCTCTCAAAATATTTCACAAAAAAACATATTCATCGGAATTTTTGACGAAAATTATTTCTATCAAAATTTTTCACGAAACGCATTTACTTCGAAAACTTTTGACGAAAAAAATTTCTTCAAAATTCTTTACAGAATTCAAATTCCGTCGAATTTCGTTAAACTTTTGTTGAAAATTTTGCTGAAAATATTTTTAGTCGAAAATTTGGACGGAAATATTTTTCGTAAAAAAATTTGACAAAATTATTTTCTGTTAATTTTTTTTTATGAAAATGTGTTTCATCAAAAAAAATTACATAATTATTTTTCGTTTAAAAGTTTGACAGACCATACAAAGGTGAAAATAAATATAAAGTATTAAATTTGGGAAATCATGACCATACAAAGATGGAAATAAATATAACCGTTGGATCAATATAATCGATCTAACGGTAAGATTGATTGGTAGTCACTTGGTTGTAACACAACTTGGTTGTCACAATATCCTTCCCCATATCATAATACTTATAAAATGTAATTTATTTTTTATTTTTATTTTTATTTTTTAAGCGGGTTGACCCGCCAACCCGCCATAAAATGGGGCGGGTTGGGGTTTTCAACCTAAATTCAAGTGGTGAGGCGGGGCGGGCCAACCCATTTTGCCACCCCTAATTTCATTCAACATCGTTATACTTAGGGGTGTAAATGGACTGGGCTGGCCCGGCTCAACCTACATAAAGCCTGGCTTGGCCCTGCCTTTTAGACCAAAGCCTTGTAGGCTAATTTTGCCAAACCTAGCCCAAAGCCTTGTAGACTGGCCTATTTAATTTATTAAAAATAAAATAATAAAATAATATTTATTTTATGTGACATGGCAAATCCAGACCCATTTACACCCCCCTAATGATATACATTCTAGAGATGGGATATTATGTTGACTCTTTCTTGTTTGTCATTTTTTCTTATGAGAAGTACAGTGCATGCATGAATGGAATTTTCTTTGCTCTATACAATTATTTTTTTTCTTATTATCTACAGTGGTAGGCCTACAAGGCCTATATGCCATGTCGGGCTTTCTTATTTTTATAAATGGGCCGGGTTTAGCCTATAAATAAAACATTTAATAGGCCAGTAGGCCAGATAGGCTGAATTTTTTTTACGTAGGCTTGGGTCAGGAAGGCCAGAGCCCGGTCCGACCCAACCCATTTGATGAGTGTTTTAAGATAGGAACATATGCAGTGAGAAGCACGGAGCAACTCGACCTTCCTCTAATCCATAATTCAATTAATAATATTATGATTTTTTAACTCATTTACTTTCTTTAATTCTTTTGCTCCAAACATTTTTTATAAAAAAACAAGAAATAAGCTTTTTGGCATACATAAGAAAATAATGATATAAACTTGTAAACAAGTAATAATGTGATCATATACAAATTTAGTTTTACCATTTTGTCATTTTATTTAACTTCATTATTTTATATTTATAGCACACCATGTTTAGTTTCTTGATATTTTTATTCTTGTCCCTACAACCATTATACAAAAAAAAAAAAACCTAAGTAATAAATTTTGGGATTAACATTTCTCATGTTGTATGGGATAATTTTATCTCTTACATACACATAAAAATATGATAGGTTCATATTTTATTTTTCTCTCTCTTCTCTTCATATGGCCTCACATGAGCCCCACACACTTTATGTGAATATAGAAGATAAAACTATCTCTAACGTGAGAAACATTAATTCTATAAACTTTTGGTAAATAAAATAAAAATCTGAGTAAAGTTATTGGATAGTACATAAACTTATATGTAACTTTAAAAAATTTATTATTATTCAACATAACCAAACTTTCAATGTAAATTTGACTATTTAATAATTAAGAAATGACATCATTTCAAATGAGACATGTTATTCTTATAAGCTATGAAGCACCGACACTTTAAAAATCCTGATGTGTCGTGTCCGACACTTTCAGACACTCTCCGACACTCCAACACGCGTCATAGAAATTCAAAAAAAGGTTCAAAGGTTACGTTGAGTTTTTAGTTCTAACTATTAGATTCGTTGGATTATGATTACTATTTTATTGAGTTTAATATAAATATTTGGAATATCTTATGTTTCTTTGCAAAATTGATTAATATTATAAGTTTAGTTTCATTATTTTGTTAAATTATTGAATATTAATATAATATACACTACATAAATTAAAAATATTATTTAATATCAAAATATGTCCTAATGTGTCGAA
This sequence comes from Gastrolobium villosum, assembly GCA_032173675.1. Taxonomy (NCBI): domain Eukaryota; kingdom Viridiplantae; phylum Streptophyta; class Magnoliopsida; order Fabales; family Fabaceae; genus Gastrolobium; species Gastrolobium villosum. The sequence continues at coordinate 36,871 of JAVKPL010013628.1, read as the reverse complement.
ATTTAACATTTTTTAAAATTAACGTGTCAGAGTGTCGTGTTGTATCGTATCACGTGTCCCGTGTCGGTATCAGTGCTACATATCTTATAAGAATAAGAAATCTTACCCCTAATTTTAATGATTAGTTTGCTAACATTAAACGGTTCATATATTTAATAAACTAGAGTCGTTAAATTTAAAACAAATATAATTTTAGAGTTTGAAAGGAGGAGCTTTTCCGTAAGTTAGCCAAATTAATTAATATAAACTCAATGCATCTCATGCACTTATAGTTGGCCCATTGCACATGACCTAACCATTGATTCAAGAAGCTCATAGTCAACCAAAATTGTGGTCCAATAAGTATTACTCAATTGTTGAAAGAAGCATTAATTTAAAATATAACAGATTATGATCAAATTCAAGTCCAAATAAAGCCGCAGATATGATTGTGATTTGTTTGACAAGAAAAGGAAAGCAACACATTTGATATGATTTGAGATCTAAGATTTGGGACTTGTTTTGAATGATTTAATTATAGTTATTTATTTATTTTTAGAAGTTAATTATTGTTATATTTATTTTAGGAATTTTTCTTATTTTTAGGATTTTAGATTTTAAATTTTGAGTCAATTTGTAATTAGCCTATAAAATGGTGTTTAAGACTTTTATTCCAATAGTTGAATTTTGTTAATAGAAATTGAGAACCGGGGGTTACTCTTTTATGAAAATTCTAACTTTTGTTTAGCCACTTTTTTATGTGTTTTCGACATTATTTGGTATGAGAACACTAGGTCGCCTTCAACCAATGGCTGAAAAGAATCGTGGAGGTCGTTGATGGCAGAGTCGTGAAGGCAAAATGTGGATTCGTTCCTAATGAAGATAGACAATTGCATCAGATAGACTCGAGTGACATAGAAAATTAAGAGCTCGGAAGGCGGATCCAAGATTTGAAGCAAAGCTTGAGCAAGCGTTGGATAAGAAAATCCAAGTTTTGGAGCGACTACTGGTGCTGGCGTAGAGAAAGAGAAATCAAGATTTGGAGCGACGACTCGTGCGGGCGCATACCGAGAAAATCCAAATTCTGAAGCAAACTCTTATGGAGGCCCAGAGCATGAAAAACCAACATTTAGAGCGGCGACTTGCGTTGACAAAGTTGGTCATTCAATCCGAAGATGGAATGGAATTAGAGGAAGCATCTGATGACGAAAAGAAGGACGTTAATCCCTTGAGGATTCTAAATCAAGGACATAATTGGGAAGTACGATCTAAAAATCAGTCCAGTTTTCAAGATATCGAGATGCAAATCAACATTCCTGACTTTAATGTCTATGAACATAACACAGTTTATGATGATTATCCATCTTACGATGAAAATTCAGTTTATGATGATAATCCAGTCTATGATAAATTTGATGGAGAATCTGATGATGAAGATCGAATAGAGAAAGAATTATCCTTTGAGTTTTTACCTAAAGAGTGAAGATTCGAGGACAAATGTTTTTCTAGCATGTGAGAATGACGCATTTATAGTTGGCCCATTGCACATGGCCCAACCATTGATTCAAGATTCTCGTAGTCAACCAGAATTGTGACTTAATAAGTATGACTTAATTGTTTTTGAAATATAATAAATTACGATCAAATCCAAGTCCAAATGAAAAAGTAGATATGATTGTGATTTGTTGACAAGAAAAGCAACACATTTGACATGATTTGAGATCTAAGATTTGGGACGTGTTCTGAATGATTTAATTATAATAATTATTATTTTTTTGTAGAAGTTAATTACTGTTATATTTATTTTAGGAAGTTTTTTTATTTTTAGGATTTTAGATTTTGAATTTTGGATTAATTTGTAATTAGCTTATAAAAGGGTGTTTAATACCCTTACTCTAGGAGTTGAATTTTGTAAGTTTGTTAATAGAAATTGAGAACAGGAGAATTATTCTTTTATGAAAATCCTAATTTTCTGTTTAGTCATTTTTTTTCTATGCGTTTTCATCATCCAGATAAAAGATACAAAGACAGTGGGACCCACTAGACTAAACAAAAAAGAAGAAGGATACCACAACTTTTGATGGTGAGTGCAGGAGAAAAAAAATCCCTTTTCTAGTAACAGGAGACTATATTTTCCCATGTTTTTTATATCAAGAGTAACTTTAGTATAATGTATGCATAATATATCAAAAGGAAATATGTTGTCCACATTAGATGAGATAATTTTATTTATCTTATGTAATAGACAAAAAGTGGATGAGACCATTTTTTCTTTCTCTATCTTTCTTAGGGGTCTCATCTACTTCTTTGTTATTGTTTATTACATGAGATAAACTATTTCATGTCTGATACAATATGAAAAATATATTCTCCTCTAACATAGTAACAAAAAAAGGAACATTCAGACTTATTTGCTGGTTTATATGGAAAGATAGGAATAGTTTTGTTTTTGAAAATACTAATTCTACAATAGAGGATATAGTTAGATCTTTAGTAAAAATTTTTCGAATGTAAACTGCAGAATATATCAAAAGGGAAATATGTTGTCCACATTGGATAAAAATAATTTTATGCTTTGGAAGGTAATAGAAAGTAATAGATGAATCAAAAAGGGATTTGCTAGAAACCTGGGAGTAGGTAGCTCTGTCATTTTTTTTACTGGGATTACAGACTGTTTGGAATTTTGGGTATAGGAAGGTGATCAGCTATTCCCAAGTCTTTGTTATTGTTTATTACATGGTGAGATAACAAGTTGACTATTTCATGTCTGATACAATATGAAAAATATATTCTCCTCTAACATAGTAACAAAAAAAGGAACATTCGTTTCACATGATTTTTCAATTTTTTTTTTGTTACATAGGAGTTGCTAGAGCCCCATTTTTCAATCTCACATGATTCCAAACTCGCATTGTGCCTCCGCCTAATACGAGTGGGAAGGATTGAATATCAAGGAGAGTCATGAAATTGAGAAGAATTTCGGTAATTCCAGATCATCATTCATTCAATGATTCAGACCAATTAAAATCAAATAAGTATTCATAGAAGATTAGGAAAGAGGAAAGAAAAATTAACCAAATATCACCGCTAAATAGAAGTATCACAAATAGACATACAAAAATGCCAGTTTCATGTGCCTAGATATCTTCAACAAAAACGTGTATCAAACACACCGAGCACCAAAAATATTTGCAATGAAATCGCGAATAAAAAAGATGATGTAAAAGTGAGTGATGATAATATATGAAAATAAAAACGGGATAAGAAAAATCCAAAAGCGTGGTGTTCACCATCTAATGTTGTCGGAAGGCATAATCGAGTGCTGTAGATCGTCACACATTTCGCACTTGCATTGGTACAACATCACATCAAACGACTCAACTCACTCACCATTGGTCCACGTTCCTATAATTCATTGGTTCCTTATGCTTTTCCATTTTTATTTTTTTGTCATAACAATGAGTCACCGAGCCTCTCCTTAAATGCAGGCGGCACTAGACACTTGTCGACACCACCATCGCTACGACACGACACTCTCCCCAAGTCTAACGTTGATGAACAACACAAGAGTAACCCAAAACACTAACCTAAGGTAATTCGCTCCTTTCACTCTCACCGCCCTTTTTTTTTTCGTCTCCATATTTATTTCTGTACCTTATGCTGGATTTTTTTATCATTCACTTTCGTTTTACTATTTCTGGTTGGTTTGGTTGGGTTTATTTATTTATTTTCATTTTTTTTTTGTATTTTCTGAAAACTAAGTTGTATTTAATTATGTGGAATTGTTTATCTTCCTTCTTCTTAACGAACTATTTACGAGCCTTTAGAGTTTTCCGATGGTTGAGAAATTGAGGAATCGAATTCCGCATAGCTGCGACTTATGGTTTTTTTCGGTGTGTGGAAGAATGGAGTTTCCGTAATTGGCTTTGAAATTTGTTATATAGTAATAATAAAAAATAAAAAAACAAGTTTGGGGTGGTGACGCATCGGAAAGATTTTTCAATTTAAGTGATTTTACTTGAAAAAGCAAGTTGGGTTTTGTTAAACTTGTAAAAGGGTGTCGGTATCTCGGAGAAATGAGTTGACTTTTTGTTAAGAGCATGTATAGATTAAGTTCCAGCTACATCAGATTTTAGCTTACTAGCTCTGGGACCAACTTAATCTAAGTTACCAAACTTGTACAGATAATTTTCATTTTAGTACGTAATTTTGGGCTATGGGTGAATCGTGGATCTTAATACAACAGACAGCAGAGGTTTTGATCTGACTTGTCACTAATGGGGTATCATGGTTGGCTTTACCATTCGCACTGCTTTGCATTCTTGTGGTTGCGGATGGGATTGTTCATGAAGTTTTTTGGAACTGATATGCCAAGCTATTGATTGTTCAGTCTTTACTATATTGGTTCATATTTATCTTTTTCCCTCAAATGTCGTAACAGTGTTGTACCCCCGATAATTTGTTAGTTCTTGTACTACTATTTTTTTTGAGAGGCTTATAAATTTTCCTATCTATTAAGACAATATAAGAGTGAAGCCTCTATTTTAATGTATACATGGCTTTTTGTTGAATTTCAACGGTTTAATTATATGCTTTATCAATTAATTATTTTTCCATGTTGTGAATAGTTGGATCTGAATAAAGGGAAACCATTCCAAAGCACACTGACTGAAAATACAACATGATGTATTTCGGCATGATTGATACGTAAGACATAGTTTGCTTAAGTACAGTTCTCACGTGTGCTTGAAGTCTTTGAAAGTGGGGCCAAATATGAACTTTAGGAACTACGTTGATAACTCTACTTGGGATGTCATGGGTGGGAAGCCACAGGCAAATGTTAATCTGGTGAGGCAGCCCTCAATATACTCCCTGACTTTTGATGAGTTCCAGAACACAATGGGTGGGGTTGGAAAGGATTTTGGATCAATGAACATGGATGAACTCTTGAAGAACATATGGACAGCTGAAGAGACTAAGGCCTTGGCATCTTCAGCTGGTGGAGAAGAAAGTGGTCATAACCCAAGTGGTAATTTGCAAAGACAAGGTTCTTTAACATTGCCAAGGACTCTTAGTCAGAAAACAGTTGATGAGGTATGGAGGGATTTGATCAAAGACACTGGTGGATCTAAAGATGGGAGTGGCAATGGTGGTTCATCCATGCCTCAAAGGCAACCAACATTAGGGGAAATGACTTTGGAGGATTTTTTGGTGAGAGCTGGGGTTGTGAGAGAAGATATGCCTGAACAAATTGGAAGACCAACAAATAATAATGGATGGTTTGGTGACTTTTCTAGATCAAACAATAACACTGATCTACTTATTGGGTTTCAACAACCAAATAGAAGTAATGGGAATTTGGGTAACAGGATGGTGGTGGATGGCAATAACTTAGTTCCTAAACACCCTCCTCCTTTATCATTAAACTCAAACCACTCTCAGCCACAAACACAACAACAGCACCAGCAGCAGCCACTGCTTTTCCCAAAACCACCAAATGTAGCATTTGCTTCTCCTATGCATTTGTTAAACAATGCTCAGCTTGCTAGCCCTGGAAGAAGGGGAGGGATGATTGGAGTTCCGGAGCATTCAATGAATGGTAAATTAACAGGTGTTGGAATGGTAGGTTTATCCACAGCCAATGTCACAGCTCCTAATGGTTCTCCAGCAAATAAAATATCAGAGGATGTTATTACAAAAAGTAGCGTGGATACTTCTTCACTATCACCAGTTCCTTATGTAATCAATAGGGGAAGGAAGTGCAGTGCTGTAGAGAAAGTCGTTGAGAGGAGACAAAGGAGAATGATAAAAAATAGAGAATCAGCTGCCAGGTCACGGGCTCGCAAGCAGGTTAAAATCAATTCATCAGTTTTTTTTTTTCTTGTCATAAACACTGAGTTTGATAATGTTCATTTATTATCATTCTTCAATACAAATTGTGCATATAAGAAAGAATTAAAATACAGTAAATAAGTTTTTTTCCATATAATAAGATGTCCTTTTATTGTCTCTCTTTTTTCAATATGATTTCTTGTACTGTTCCATAATGCACATAACATAACTATTAAATTCTCTTTCTTTTGAATGGCAGGCCTACACTTTCGAACTAGAGGCTGAAGTTGCAAAACTTAAGGAAGTAAACCAAGAATTACAGAGAAAACAGGTATTTTGTCACCATGCTCTATATATTCTCATCATTAATTTGTTAACTGTGGTTTTGGCAGTCTCTGACTACATTTGGTTTGATACAGGCAGAAATTATGGAAACGCAGAAAAATAAGGTATAATATAATATGTTTTGCATATGATTCTGCCTATCTTCTCTAGATCATCTCAGTATTTATAAGCCAATGAAATTGTCTCTTTTTCTCTCTATTTTCTTTATGAGGTAAACTAAAATGGGGGGAGAGTTCTTGTTGGAAAAATATGAAATCAATTCCTTGATAATTTTTTCTCAGACATTGTTACAAAGAGGTACCAATAAAGATATTTATAAATCTACCAAAATTTTCTAACACCAACTTACTATTCTATCTAATCACCATTATATCCCTAACATTTTCTCTTCATAATTCAAAAAAAAAACTTTTTAACATTCTCTCTACATTGATCCAATGGTGATGTGAAACTAGTAAGACTTCAACAAATGGGGGTAGAGTTCTTGTTGGAAAAATATGAAATCAATTCCTTGATAATTTATACTTTAGTTGAAGCCCAAATAAACTTTTTTTCTTTTTTTTCATTTATTTTGGCAGGATTCGGACTCTGTGTCCCGGCCATGGGGAAATAAAAGACTATGCTTGAGAAGGACACTTACAGGTCCCTGGTAGGGATAGACTGTGTTAGTTGTTCTTTGTCTCTAAGTGACAGCTATACGAAGATAGCCACTGTTATATCATAAGAACTGATGTATGTATTTGAGGTAATTGCTGTCCAACATTATATCGGGTGGTAGCTTTTGTGTATATGAATCTAGGAACGTTGAGTTGTACATTAAACTTGCATCTTGTATAATAAACTAATATATTTGCTTGAATCACATTTCTTTTTTGTTGTAGGATTAAAAGACAAGCCTATTGGATTGTCTAAGTTTCTAACCTTTTTGTCGAATTTAAACTATAGTCATCATAGGATAAAATTTAATCAATGCAGGGATTTGGTTTATTTGGTCGATCTTCTGCTCATAACAACTGTGTGACCTCGATTTGAATTTGAGAATCTCTCATTAATAAGATAGACTTTCTATTGCAAGATATACCAAACCCAAAATGGAATCCCTAAAATTTCTTTCATTCATTTCCGTTTCGTGATAGTTCGAAATAAAGTATTCTCACATTGCTCATATTCTTCTCTCCCATCCTCGATCAACTAAAATTTGGCTACCTAGTAGATGGAGAGCAAGCGAAGGATTTTTACTACTAGGCACCATTTTTTATTTGGTACAATCATTCGGTTGTCATCGCCGAAGCTTACAATACTAATTTTTTTCCATCTACGATAAGCATAAACATGAATAACTAAGTTGTAGCCAAAAAGCCTCTCTTAACAGCAAAGTTCTGATCTTATATGAGGGGAAGAAATCGGTGAACAGTGTCAGTGTGCTTTAAGTTTCAACTATGAATTATACTTCTTAAAAAGAAGGGTTTTATATTTGCTCATATTCTTCTCTCCCATCCTCGAAATCAACTAAAATTTGGCTACCTATAAAGAGCAAGCGAAATTTTTAAAGTTTTTTATTTGGTACAATCATGTGTTAGAAAAAAATTAGATTTTTTTCCATACATAAGCATAAACATGAATAATGTGTAGGAAAATTTGAATTTTCATGTTAAATAAGAAATATAAAACCCTAAAAAGAATACATTAGAATGTTCAATCTGCTTTAACTTTAGTAATTCACTCTTCGGTACACATTGCGAAAGCCAACAAGTTCCCCTCTCAGTCAATGCCAATGGCCTCGAGATATGAGACTCAGAGGAGATGGTGAATGCTATTTGCTACCATCCAAATATGCAAATGGCCCAAAAGGGTACAACAACTGATACCAACTGCCAAGGAAATCAAGCTTGAGTTATGATGGTAGATTTTGCCCACGAGATATTGAAATATTGACAACAGAGCTGGGTGCAAGTTGATAAAAAATTTGCCTGCAAAAACTGCAGCTTATCATAATATGGAGCTGTTTGCAAGGCATGGATTGGGAAAATGTACATAAACTTCTCATCTCTTAGACTAGCTATAACTTTTTCCCCACCTACAAGTACTTCAAACCACATACTCTAATTCTTAGGATACTCAAAAACAAGGCCTTCTGCTACACTTCTTGCTCTTCCATTACCAAATAGCTTGCTCACAATAGCCAATGCAAAATCTGTTACAGTGGCAAGTCCCTCACCAGTGATCAGTTTGCCATCAATAACTACTTTGGCACCATTTATTTCTTCGTCTTTAGCCTTGTCCAAGACAGGGGGATGAGCTGTGGCTCTCTTGTCCTGTAACAAGCTAGAGATTTCAGTAAGGCTTTACTTAAGAATTGGATCAGGAAGCAGAATAACAACAGTAGGGTGTCAAATACCTTTAGTAAACCTTGTCTATGTAGAATGGCAAGTGACGAGCAGATGGCCCCATACGCTCTTCCAGCTGAATTTTGTTCTTTAAGAAGCTTCTTTAGAATTCTAGATTTGCTTAGCTTTTGGGCTCCAGCAGTTCCTCCCTAACAATTCATCAGAAACTCAGCCACAATAAATTATAGATGGGACAAAAACAAAGAATCATCTGATTCAGCAGATAATGACTATCATAAGCTAAATAGATTTAGTCCATTACAACTGCAACGAAAAAGACTACAATTTGAAGGACCCCAGAAAGAAAATACTAAAAAATGAGAGTGTGACTACTCATTTTCATCCTATGCGCCATGCAAAGATTGTTTACGATTTTTTTCTTAGAGGAGGTTGGGGCTGGGGAAAGGTAAATAGGGCACGTAAAATCTTATATAGTATTTGATTTGATTTTATAAACGAAAACCTTTAAAGTTTTAAAACAGGGATCGATTTGATTTTGAAATCCTTTTAAGCTCTGCATATTTAGAAATCACTCAAATTTGGTCGAATTCGTGTGGATTTTATTTGAAAAGAAAGTAAGAGTACTAAATCAAAATAAATTTACTTTGATTTTAAGGTGTTCCAAACATAAATATTAATTTACAAATCAATTCAAATCCTATTTTTTGCCATGAGTTCCAAACATGAGAATTGATTTCTACAGCAAATGAAATTTTATTGATTCAAAATAAAACCATAAAGACTTCTGTGTCTACTGTACCACCACGAAAAAATGCAGCACCTTATTTATTTTCAGAAATTTATCTTACCGGAAGAATAATCAAATCATGTGCTGACTCTTGAGCATCCCTAATTAATATATCAGCAACAATTTTGGTTCCTTGAGAAGCCAAAACTTCAAGAGTTTTTTCAACAGAAGCAACAATGACATTAGCTTTAGCTCGCCTTAGAATATCTATCACAGTCACTGCTTCAATCTCTTCAGAACCATGTGCAATTGGTATTAGAACCTGGGCATCATAATATATATGTAAGATCCTTGATGCAGAAGGATGAGGGCAGCAGAAGTTATCCCAAATTATACAGATATGATAGTAACTTACCCTAGGGGCATGGTGGCTAACAGACCACTCAACTTCATTGAACTCCTCCTTGGCTGCATAATCGTCATCAGCTGTTCTCATCAACTATTTTAAAAGAAGAAAGAATATTTGATCAGGATTAGAACTCAATGGATAAGCTAACATACATCAAATATCAGAAAGAACAACATAAGATATTGATTTTTACAAACTTTATTAAAATCAAAATTTAGGACCTTCATTTAAAAACGTAGGTTTTAAGCACATCATTTTGCATTTATTTTTTCTGCTCTTCTCTTTTCCTCTCTGTTAATCCTTTTATTTTACCTTTTCCACTTTGTTAAAATCCTCCAGTTCAACTAATTCAGTATCAAATAGTAGTTAGTTCATTAACTGTTCAACCTGCTAAAAGTTTGCTCCTGGTTTATCATTGCAACTTAGGGCTTGCAATCTGATCACATGAATATTTGGCAATACAGAATAACTGAATCCTATTATAATGTTCTCTTCAAGTGATTACCAAAATTTGTATTTCTCATTGATTGTGATTATTGTGTACACTGATTCTTTATAAGGTTCTATAACTTTCAGCAATGTATCAGTCAGCAAGAACAAAGAAAATGCCGCAGTGATGAACATAATTTGTTCACATACATGAAGGAAAACAATTTATTTCTTTCCTGTAAGAAAGTTGCTCATTAAAACCATTTTAGTCCAAGTTTCCATTTCAAAATGAAGATCTAACGGGCAATTACAGCATGGAGGAAAAAGTTGGACAAGGATGAAGGATAAAGTAAAACAGTTTACCAACAATTTCGCAACCTCCAAGGCAACAGACTCCCCAAATAGCTGCTCAGCCAAGGATAAAGCAAACAGATAAGTAGTTGCAGGGCCACGGCTGGTTGTAAGCTCTCCAGAAACTTGAATGTTTGTTTTAACCGCCCAAAAGGTTGGAAGCTTGTCGAAGAATGCAGGGTGACAAGTCGTCTTGCATGACAAACTAGAGACAATTAGCCATGTAGAGATCAGATGAACTTAAAAAATATGAAATGAAACTCTAAACCAAGGATAAATTTTTAGTCCTCACTAGATACTTTTTTTTTTTGGAGATTTCTCTATCAGTTCATCGATCACTCAACTAATGTGGTCGAGCCGAGTAGGACCACAAGAGAGACAAAACTCTCCCTACCAAGTTCTAGTTAAGCCGGAACAACCTTGTGTCAGTTGATCCATGTCATTGGTAGATACTACACTCACTTAAATTATAACATTTGAAGTTGCCTAATTGCATTTAGACCCATTTTCTTGCCAACAACTTTTTTCTGATGCCACTTAAGTATATTTGTTAATGATGTCTAATGATTTCATGAGTCATAATTTAAAGGGTTTTATAAGAGTTATGTCGTAGGAAAAGTGATTGTGTAATGTTATAGAGATTCGTTTTGCGTGCATTAGTTTTTTTTTTTTGCTTTAGAAAGTGTGGGTCCCACAAAATGTTGTGTGTAGAAAAGTTCTTGGTGTTATGTGACATAAATAAATGTAAATCCCTAATTTAAATGGGTATAATATTTACATAAGAACTAAAAACTTAGGGAAAACCTTACATCATTTCACTCTTACAAAAAGGTGGGATCCATATTTTTAAAAAAAATTTCCTCCATTCTCCCTCCCATAATTTATCTCTTTCTCTATCTTAAAATGAGATAACTTTATATCTTTAAAATGATACACAGTTTTCCCAAAAATTTATCCCTAAACAAATAGTAACAGATATTCACCCAATCAAATCCAAGTTGGGTGAAGTAAAGCACCTTCTTTCTCTTCAAAAGACCCCATGGCAAAAGGGTGATCGCCGGAGCAGCACAAATAGCACCATAAAGCCTCTTTTGCTCAGCTTGTTTGCACGTGATTTTTCTCAACATATCGCAATCCCTTAATCTTGCTGAGCCAGGCATTCCTCCCTGTTAAACACGCAGCTTTTGCTTACAGTTACACACTTAAACTAATAAGATGAAGAAAAGAATAAGCAATTCGGTTAGAAAAGTAACCGGCAAAGCGACAAGATCAAAAATTTGACCGGAACAGTCGGAGATGGAGGCGTCAGCCACCAATTTGGTACCCCCGGCGGCTTCAACTTGAAGCTGCGGCTCCACGGAAGCCACGGTCACGTGAGCTCCGGCACGGCGCAGGACGTGAATGAGGATAACGGTTTCCATTTCTTCTGTTCCGTAACCGATGGGAACCAGAACCTTCTTGAGAGGGACTGCATTCGTTGCTGTTGGTGGAGAGACAGAAATGTTGGGTTTTGGAGTGGGCGTTCTCTGCCGTGGAGGCGCGACGGAAGCAACGGGTATGAGCGGAACAGTGGCTGCAGAGGCAGCGGCAGCCACCGAAGAGAGCCGTGTGGAAGGTTGAGGTCGCAGCAGCAACGACATGGACTCTTTTACCACTTACACACACAACTCAGTGCTCGGATAAGTTCATTCCCATTACATAATTTCATTCTTTCACATAAAACAAAATAAAGTTCATAATGAGTAATAAAAAAAATCAAAAATCAAAAAAATGCGCAATAAAAATTTGTAATAAATAAAAACACATGTAGGGCTGGCAATATGGGCTATTCACTTGCCCGCCAAAAATGGGCTGGCCCGCCCCGGCCCGTTTTGACAAAATGGGTTGAATTGAGATATGGGTGGGTTGGCGGGCTACGGGCCAGCCCGCCTAAAATAAAAATTTTATATAAAAAAATAAAAAATAAATTAAATTCTGCATAAAACACATAAAAAAATCTGCATTAAAGCATACAAAAATCTGCATAAAATTTTAATGTGCTTATGAAACCAAGAAGATCAGTGTTTAATAATATACATATAAATATGCAACTTTCAAATAAAAATAATAAAAAATAAAATCATATCAATGTAAAACAAAGTAACAAAACAAGTAACAAAGTGTTGTATTCTACAACAATTCTGTCACATGAGATAGATAATTATTTCTCATGAAATGAAGGTTCATCTAATTTCATTTTTTTTGATAGAAAATCTTTCATATTGTAGACACAACCGTCATTAAAAAAAAATTAGCATCATAATTTTCTTATTGGAGATAAAAATACTGATATGTTGCATAAAGAATAGTTTTTTTCCCTAAACTAAAAATGGTTTACTAATTATCACTTATCAATTTACCCCTGTTTTTTTATCCAAGTCCACTTTTATTCAACTAACTTATCTAATTTATCCCTATTTTGTTTCATTGTATATGAAGGTTCGATTTCGACCACTTGCATTAAAAAATTTATTTGTTTACACAATTAGTGATAGTGTCCCCTAAATTTTTTTTTGAAAAAAAAAATTAAATACATTAAAAAATAAAAGAATGTAATATACCAAAAACTTCAACTTAACATAAAAAAATAATCAAGACTATAGAGACAACTCAAGACTATAGAGACAATGTGTCACGTAAGCATCCTCATTCAATTTTTTAAGTCGTTCTGGAATGACCAAAATGCTATATATTTTAACATAAACGGAAACAAATTTAATATATTTTTTATGTGTAACACATGATTATTCCACTTTTTGTTTGGTTAGTTGACCATCTCGAAAGAGTTACTAGCCAGGATAAATGGGTAATAATAGAAACAAGGCATATATATGTAGCTAGCTCCTTAGAAGAGAGGAATGGTTATGGAGGAAGAAAAAAGAAATAAAGTAAATAAAGAAAGATAGATGGTAAGAGACTTGGAGTATAGGTGATATGTGCATAAGTAATTAAGATACTCACTTCCATAAACTTATGTATGCATTATGTATGCACTTGCAGACATTGGCCCCAATATGGGTCCGCTATGATTTATGTGTATGTAGTATATAATTTTAGGATCCGTTGATATTTTTTATACGGTCAATGTAAATAATTTATCTACATTGAACCTAAAATGACGTCATTTTGAAGCGAAAATCAAGGTATTTTAGTAATTATCATTTATATCAGGTTTATAATAGTTTTTTCATTATAATTTTTTAATTTTTCAACCCAAGACGATGCTGTTTTAGGAACGAATGTAGATAACTTATCTATATTCACTATTAAACCCATAAATTATTTACCTCTTGATTATCTTTGAATTAGACGAGTTTTACAAATATGGGATGAGTTTGAAAACATGAAAAAAAAAAAAAAGGAAACATAAAATATGTATAAAATAATTTTAAGGCCTATCCTAAGGGATGCTGTATAATATTATATTATATAGTTCCAGAAAATTAAAGAGGTGGCATGATTATCCATCCAATGGCAGTATCCGATTATCGATGTTCAAATAGTTCTGTAGTAACCAAGACAGGATCCGGTGTGCGCGAAGGAGAGGGGTGAATCACAGAAGAAAAGAGAAAGAATGGTTGGGTTTATTGGAAGAAAAGCAAGTTGGGTTTCCTCCAATTTGCTTGGAAGAACAGGAATAAGGAGGTTGTGTTTGGGAGTCCTTCCTAGTCCTAATGGAGGGGCCATGGAAGACTTGATTGCCACTCTCCAATCTCATGTCCAAAAGGTTCTTGCTGGTGGAGGACCTGAGGCAGTGAAAAGGAACAGGAATAGGAATAAGCTTCTCCCCAGAGAAAGAATCGATCGCCTTCTTGATCCTGGTTCTTCCTTCCTCGAGCTTTCACAGGTTTTTTTTTCATGCTTTTACCTTTTTTGTGTTCATCATTCATTTGGGTTTGTGTAAAGCTCATTACTTTGGACCATTGCAATTAATGGGTCATGTGTTTAACTAAGAAAGGTTCATGATGAATAAAGCTTGCAGGACATGATTTGTATGAAGATCCTTTGCCTTCTGGTGGGATAGTTACTGGGATAGGTCCAGTTCATGGGAAACTTTGTATGTTTGTGGCTAATGATCCCACTGTTAAGGGAGGGACTTATTATCCTATTACTGTTAAGAAACATCTCAGGGCACAGGAGATTGCTGCTCAGTGCAAATTGCCATGTATATATCTTGTTGATAGTGGAGGGGCTTTCCTTCCCAAGCAGGCTGAAGTGTTTCCAGACAGAGAAAACTTTGGTAGAATATTCTATAATCAGGCTATTATGTCTGCTGAAAGAATTCCACAAATTGCATTGGTATTAGGTTCTTGCACTGCTGGTGGTGCCTACATACCTGCCATGGCTGATGAAAGTGTGATGGTCAAGGGAAATGGAACCATTTTTTTAGCAGGGCCCCCACTTGTTAAGGTCAGCTACAGTCACTCTGAAAAGAAAACCATAAAACCACTCCCCATTAAACCCGACTAGCGAGTGTGGGGAGCTATAGTCACTCTGAAGTTCCAAAATTCTTTTGTGTGATAATCTCTGGATATTTCTTTGTTTTTTGTTTAATCTGTATCATTTAAATTTTAAAATTTTAACAGTGTCTCTATATTTGGTAGTGTATTTTATACATATTTATGACCAAAATGAACTTTAATTAAATGATTTTATAGGCTGCCACTGGAGAAGAAGTCTCTGCAGAGGATCTGGGAGGTGCTACTGTGCACTGCCAGACATCAGGTGTTTCAGACTATTTTGCTCAAGGTAATTACACACATCTTGACTGTATAGAAAACGAGATAGCTAATGAAATTGACTTAGTTCGTATTAGTTACATTTTACATGTTTTGTTTCTTGTAGATGAACTCCATGGGCTTGCACTTGGGAGGAGCATCATTAAGAATTTGCATATGGCTGGGAAAGATGTGTTGGCAAATGGATTGCAAAATATAAATTATGAATATAAAGAGCCACTATATGATGTCAATGAACTTCGTTCTATTGCTCCGACTGATCTTAAGCAGCAGTTTGATATCCGATCAGTTATTGATCGCATTGTTGATGGAAGTGAATTTGATGAATTCAAGAAATTGTATGGCACTGTGAGGACATATTCACTTTACTTTCTACCTGTTTAATTATTTTTTTATATGCATAGGTTGCTATGGAACTGTGTTGTTTTTCTAGGTGCCAATACCCTTGATGAGTTGTCACATGTTTATTGCTTGTTGCTGTAGTCTACCAAGTATATGCAGCAATGAATAAATGTTTCACAACTCATCAAAGATGCTAATGGCCTGGAATAAAGAAATACTGTAGTGATTGCATATAAGTATAACATATCCTTATTCAAAATCTATGCAGACTCTTGTAACAGGATTTGCTAAAATTTTCGGACAGTCCGTTGGAATTATTGGAAACAATGGGATTTTATTCAATGAATCTGCTCTGAAAGGGGCCCATTTCATTGAAATATGCACTCAACGTAACATTCCCTTGGTCTTCCTTCAGAACATCACTGGATTCATGGTATGACTTTAAGCTCTTTCTTCAGTCACTCTAATTATGGTGTTTTGTGTCATTATATTCTTCTTAGTAGATCGGTTCCCTTTTCCTTCACAACATCACTGGATTCGTGATATTAATTATCTCATTACATTCTAGTGTTTAGTAATCAAGAGACGCGGAATTATCTAATAATCTCCATGATTACATGAATAAATGAGCTTGCATCGATAGGCAATTAGGCATGAAAGTCGGGTGGGGTTGGGAATCATCAATTGAAATTCAGTAGAAAGATAATAATGTGTAGATTTAGGAAATACAGTTGCATGAGTGACACTGTAAGACTAAGTAAATACACATAAGATCTCAAAGTACAATATTGGTCCATCTTCGTACCTTTCTTTAATTATGATCCTTATTCTTACTTTATTTATAGCCCAGTTTTGTCTTAAACTTCCTTCTTGATGGATTTACATATCGATGTATTTTGATATATGGTACTATTCGTTACCAAATGGTATGTTTGTAGGCATGCAGGTTGGTTTACAAAGTGGATGCCATTCATCTCATCCTTATTTTTGAGTCCTAATTATAGTCACAGTTATCTAGAAATGATTAAAATGCTGAAGGAAAATAGTTGCAATTTTTTTGTCTCTCGTTTTTTCCAGTCAAGAATTGTTAAACCTAAATATTCTTTCTCTAAACAATTTCGAGTTATGATATTAGTAAACTATCCCCTAGCAGTTTGATGAAGAATGAAACTGTGATAATTGTCAATTTGGTAGGTCGGCTCAAGATCTGAGGCAACTGGCATAGCAAAGTCAGGTGCAAAAATGGTGATGGCTGTTTCTTGTGCAAAGGTTTGTGGATTCCAGCCACCTACTACTTATAACGTATTCTTTACTCTTTAGCTGTATGAACTTAACACTTGCAAAGGCAGAGTAAGTTTATCTACTTTGTTGAGATATATAGTCCCACATTGGTTGAAGAGCAACTAATGTGGAGTTTATAAGGCCTTGGGCACTCCCACTACTTGTAACTATTAGGGTCTTGAATTGTGCTTCCATTTGGGCAAGTTGGTTTTCCCTGCATGAAAGAACGAAATGGATATATACTTTTCAAAGGGAAATAATTATTTTTGCTTCGAATAAATACTTGCAGGTACCTAAAGTCACTATAATTGTTGGTGGAAGTTTCGGTGCAGGAAACTATGCAATGTGTGGTCGTGCCTATAGTCCCAATTTCATGTTCCTTTGGCCTAATGCCAGAATATCTGTCATGGGTGGTGCTCAGGTAGTATATCACTCATGAGTTATGATTCTTTACAAATTATTGGCGTTGATTTATCCTGAACATCATTCTGCATCGTAATTGTTGTGTACTTTCCATGATGCATCATTATAGCATGTTTTGCATGTGTTCTCCATTCCAAATCAAACTGGATTTAAAGGTTTGACTGATCTTTAGTTGATATTTCATATGGTTTGTGGGGTGTTTTTATATATATATTCGTCTGGAATGTGATCATCAGGCTGGTGGTGTACTTGCCCAAATAGAGAAAGGCAATAAGAAAAAGCAAGGAATTCAGGTAAAATATGATTGGGGAAGGATTGTTTATTGTACTTCTTTGATAACAAATTCATGGTTTTCTCATTTGTCTTTGATTGCTCAATGTGCATTATACTTGTAATGCAGTGGGACAAGGAAGAAGAGGAAAAGTTCAAAACAAAAGTAGTGGAGGCTTATGAGAAAGAAGGAAGTCCTTATTACTCAACAGCGAGGCTTTGGGATGATGGAATCATTGATCCAGCTGATACAAGAAGAATCATTGGTCTATGCATCTCTGCTTCCTTGAACCGTGCCCCAGAAGATACCAAATATGGTGTATTTAGAATGTGATATTGAAACTTAATTGTGCACTAAAAGTTGGTGCAGCCTAGAGTCTGATGTAGATTTGTTACGTTCTGTGATTAAGAAAGGAAAGAAAAAAGCGAGGGTTGGGGTTTGAAGGGCAAGACAACAATATGTAAAAGGGAATAAATAAAAAGTAAATTTCTCCCTCTCATGGAGTGGTGAACAATTATTTTATAAAAGTAATTTTTAAAATATTTTAATAAAATTATTGAAAAAAAAAATTAACTCAACCGAAAATAATTTTGTAACTAAATAAAGATCTAATGCTTAGTACCCCCTTTGGAGAGAACCAAATAAAAAAAATAAAAAAAATCTCTAATGCTTAGCTATAAAAGTTCAGATATGAAACCAATGTAGAAGCAAGGCATGGAATGACTTGCATGCTTCTGCTTTATATGTGTTTGTGTGCTTTGATGTTTTATTCAACATTCCACGCGGGACTTGTGTATAATTTCCTTTTTACATAATTTTTATTTTTGGATTTTCAATCATCGTTCAAAATCGAATTTTGAAGCATTAAGCGACATAATGTTATCCTCTTTTTTCTTTATTCCATGCCACATTTGTTAGATGATTACTAGTTAAAGAGGCTAAATAATAAACACACAATAAGTCACAAGGAATAAAACAAAAAAAAGAAAAGAATGATGTTTTGCCCATGGCTTTATAATCTTCCGTTAGACAACATAAATAGGAGTTTTTTTCTGAATACATTGGGAATCAATCATAACACTTACTATCCATCCCTTCATAAATACGAGTTTATACTTGTAAGTTCCACATACGTCAGTTAGTAAAATATCCTCACTCTACAAATATATGAAAACTAAAACCGGGTATTTCACCATGCTTGCTTATACGTGGGTCTTGCACTTGGACTTTAATAACTTAAAATTGGGCCTTCATTTGGTTAATTTTTATTCTTCGGTTTAGTTCAAATTTCTTTGAAAAACTATTAGACCTTTTTTTATAAAAAAAGAAGAGAAAAAAAAAAAGTGTTGCTAGAGCCATGTGGTAACACCTCATGGATGGTTCGCTTAATGTGATGTCGCCGCATGACATATACAAAAAATATATAATTTTTTTAAGAATATGTGCCACGTGCTGCTGAGTGAACAAGTGTCATTATTTTCGTGGCACACAAATTTAAAAATAAGAAACAAATAAAATTTAACGACAGAACTATTCTTCTAGAAAGACTTTAATGTAGCAGGAGTAGCAAATTTGGTGTTTTCTTTTATTAAATAGAATTTTTTCTCAAAACTTTAAAAAAACAAAATAAAAAACATAAGTAAAACGGAATTTTTTTTCTGCTTAATAAAAAAACAAATACGGTGCATTAGGTGCATTGCAGATTTTCTTATTATTCTTAAGGATATGATTTTCTCATGTTAACATAAGAATTCAATTATCATGTTGTGACTTAATTATGGATAGCCCTCATATTTAATAGAAAAAGGAAAAAAAATTACACACAAATCGAAGGATCAGTGACAAGAAAAATAAATTCTTATGCAATATGAAAAAATATTTTCCCTTACTCTTATCGCTAATTGTCATAAATACTGAAAACAAGCTGTAGACGAGAAGGCGCGCATTGTTATTACTTGATGGCAGTGCTTCGAGCGGATATTTGGATTGATCATGTATTTGATTCGATTTAGGGCGGATGATTTGGCCGAATCTCGATAATTTGGTGGATTAAATGAAATCTTGTTCACCCATTTTTTTTTTCTTTTGAAAAACTAACCAATTTTTTAAAATTTGTTTCTTACTCAAACTAAAGAAGTGGAGAAAATCTTGGCATGCTTTATCAAATTATTATTTACCAGATTGTCACGTGAATAGTAAAAATTTCCGGGATGCCATGCACCATAATTCGCTACACTGTGTAGTGAATTATGTTTGCAAATAATTCGCTACACAGTGTAGCGAATTATGCAGTGTCAGGCTGCATAGTCAGCAAAAATGACACATGTTACGCTAGCAACAAAACAAGCATAATTCGCTACATTGTGTAGCGAATTACTGTCAGCTTGACACGTGTCATTTTTGCTGATTGTGCAACCTGACAATGCATAATTCGCTACACTGTGTAGCGAATTATTTGCAAACATAATTCGCTGCACAGTGCAGCGAATTATGTCGCGTGGCATTCCGAGGATTTTTACTGTTTGCGTGGCAGTCTGGTAAATAATTTGGTGAAGCGTGGCAAAATGATCACTCTCCCGAAAATCTTAAGCAAACTAGACTTCCATCATGAGCTGGTAATTGAAGGATGATTTGAAAAATAATTTGATTTTCTACTTAAAAAAAAAAAACTCTGGTTGGGATCATGTATAATATCCAATTTTTTTATCCCTCCCCATATGTGCATTTATTCTTTTCATTCTATTAATATATTCTGTAATTGAAAAAAAATCTATATTTTATGAAAGCATTTGGATAATCAGTATTGTTGTTTTCATTGGTTATATTTTTATACATATAAAGAAATTTTCGTAGTGCAGTAATTTTTTATCTGTTATTTGCTATGTATCATCTCAAAGTGCATAAAATTGTGAAGATGATGATTTTATTCTATTTCACTTTTTTACCTGCTTGTTATGGTCTTTGATTCGCGAGATCCACTTTTAACATTGATTCATAAATTTTTTATGGGTTTTCATTTTGTCCTTTAATATGACACAACAAAGTTTTCTACATACACAATATTTTGTGGGACCCATACTCTTTAAAACAAAAAAAAATATAAATTAAGGCATGCAAAATGAATCTCTATAATATTACACGATCATTTTTCCTATAACATAACTCTTATAAAACCCATTTTTTATACCTTCATTGGATTCAGGAAAGATGATAGAATGTGTTATGCATTTAGTTAATATTATTCTTTTATTTTTATGCATTCCAGTTACCTTTATGGTGATTTCATTAAAAAATTGTAAATTATGCCAACTGTTAAGATAAAAAAACACGATGCTGTCACTTTGTGTTGCATATAAAGATAACATTCTTCTTTCACTTATAGCATTTATTATCCTTTACTTTCTTTGTATTATTATAAGTGATATATGTATATTTTTAAAATATGTGAACTGTATATTCCGTCGAACCAATGATATCGTATCTTGATCGAGTCCATAACTGGTCCGAGTTTTAAATCACTACTTGACAATTCTCACTTGATATTATTTTGTAAGAAAAAATTAATGATGCTAGGATAAAAATAATATAAGAAGGAGAAAGTGAGAAGTTTTTTATTTTTTACTTTTTGTAAAAAATACTAGTTTTAACTAAAATAAATATCCTTTAAAACAACAAACATTTTTCCTATACTTAACATTAATGTGTACATTTGTGTTCATCCTATATTACTTGTTGCAATTATCTACAAATATTTTCGCTTTTTTTATTAAAGGTTAAAAATATGAGGTCAACATAAAAACAATATAAAAAGTAAGTATGAATGCGTGCATTTGTATGCTTTATATGGGCATATTTACTTTATGTGTAATCTATGAAGCACCGACACTTCAAAAACCCCGACGTGTCGTGTCCGACACTTCCCGACACTCTCGGACACTCCGACACTCCCCGACACTCCAACATACGTTATAGGAATTCAAAAAAAAGGTTTAAAGTTTACATTGAATTGAGTTTTTAGTTCCAACTTTAGATTCGTTGGATTACGATTACTATTTTATTGAGTTTAATATAAATATTTGAGATATCTTATGTTTTTTTGCAAAATTTATAAATATTATAAGTTTAGATTCATTTTTTATTAAATTATTGAATATTAAATATAATATACCCCACAAAAATTAAAAATGTTATTTAATATCAAAACGTGTCCTAACGTGTCGAAATCTAATATATTTTAGAATTAACGTGTCGTCGTATCGTGTCACGTGTCCCGTGTCAGTATCGATGCTACATAGTGTAATACATGTGTTTTTTTTTTTAACTAAGTTTATTATTAATTATTATTGAATACAAAGGTAATAATGAGTAAACATGTCAAAATGGGTCAGCTCATCCTATTAAGCCCTAACCTGTGTGAGCTAGAGCCAAAAAGTTCGTAGGACCAAATGAATATTAATAATAAAGGCTTGCACAAGCCAAAAGTCTTATGGGTTAGGGCCAACTCACGGGCCATCCAAAATTATAATTTTATAAGTTTTTATTATATTCAATATATTAAAAAATATCTTAACAAAAAAATATTTAAAACTCTCTTAACATATTTTATACAAATTATATTTTTTTGTAATTTCTTGTTAACTAAAATAATATTTGTACACAAATATACAAGTGAAAATGTAAATAAAATTTTAATATAAGTGAAATTTTAGTTACTACCTTTATTACATTCATTATTAAAGGATGTCATGAAATAAAAAATTTCTCAGGAGTCATAACTGAATACAATAATTCTAGTGAAAAACTAAAAGTAACGACGAAAAGATAATCTTAACCAGTATTGAATAACTGCACTTGGTATGTTATATATTTGAAAATAAAACTATTGATTTTCTTTAATTGCTATCGTTACAAAAAAACTTTT
The DNA here is from genome assembly GCA_032173675.1 of Gastrolobium villosum. Lineage (NCBI taxonomy): Eukaryota > Viridiplantae > Streptophyta > Magnoliopsida > Fabales > Fabaceae > Gastrolobium > Gastrolobium villosum. The sequence goes on along the minus strand of JAVKPL010013628.1, from coordinate 14,435 downwards.
TAGTTATAATTATCCACAAAATTACCAAGGTGCATTATATACAACATGTTTTAATACATCTTTGGATATATAATATGATTAAATGTCAATAGAAGATTTCATTTTTATTGATGGGCAGATGAAATTCTCTGTTGAAACATATCACGGCTAAAAAATTTATTTTTGTTGTAAAATATTATAGATGACCTTTTACATGGTTCATAATATGTGACTTTTTATTTTTCATGATATTTGATGTATTCTACAACCATCACACTAAAGGCCTGTTTCGAGCACCTGATAAAGAAGATAGGATATGAGAACTTATCATATCCTATTTTTATCTCTTGTTTGGTGGGTTAATAGGATATGATTAGCTTATCCCATTGTCTCATTTTATTCTATCCAATACATGATTTCTTATCCTATGGGGTGGAGCTGGGTTTGGATTCAACAAGATAGGATACCAATACTAGATACCCAATATATCCTCACGCTACCCAATATATTTCTATTTATTGCAGTATATTTTGTTTTTTCTTTCTCATTTCTCCTTCTACATAATCTTATAATCTTATCAGATTGCTAATCAAGTGTTCATCAAACACAGGATATGATATCGGCTTATCAGCCCCATATCATATCCTACCCTTATCATATCCTGTCCACCCAACGAGCCCTAATAGTGTGCTGTTGAATTTTAGAATACATCCAATTGAGAGTGTTGTAAAATATTATGGATGACTTTTCACATGATTCATAAGATATGACTCTTTGTTTTTCGTAATCTTGGTGTATTCTATAACCATTACACTAATGATGTGTTGAATTATAAAATACATCCAAGAGGGAGTGTTGTAAAATACATGGTTCATAACATACGACTATTTGTTGTTTTTTATGACCTTTGATGTATTCTAACCATTACACTGATGATGTGTTGAATTGTAGAATACATCAAAGGGAGAATGTTATAATATATTATAGATGACTTTTATATTGTTCATAGTATCTGACTCTTTGTTTTTTCATAACCTTTGATGTATTCTACAACCATCACACTAATGGTGTGTGGAATTGTAATTATTCCCCTAATTATGTTTAGAGTCTTCTATGATGACATATCTTAGATGGAAAAAATGGAACTTGGTGAATTCAGAATATAATAGAGCTCATACTCATTGTTATCAAAATCGAGTTTCTACATAGAAACGGAAGGGATAGTAGAAAAGTAAATCGTAGAAACGACACGAATCGTAAAGTTTTTACTACTTCAAGGTGAAGATACAAAATTATATATATATATATATATATATATATATATATATATATATATATATATATATATATATTTATGGGAAAATATACTCTTATGTTGTAGGAGAGAGTTTTTCTCTCCTACACATACATCGATTTCCGTGTTACTTTTTTATTCTTTTTCTCTTTTTCTATAATGGGTGGGTCCCACACATATTTATCTCTATTGCATGAGAGAGTTCTCTTCTATTGCATAAGAGTAATAAAGCCCTATATATATATATATATATATATATATATATATGACTTAAATTATTATTCAAAAATCAATGAACAACTTCATATTTAAAAGATATAAGTCACATAACTATATAAGACATAAGTCCAAAAACATAAAAAAGAGTTTAACAACTTCTACTACCAAGTTTCAAAACATCAAAAGAATAAAGTTTAATGACTTTTAAATTATATCAATTAATTCAAATCAAACACATCATTTTGCATCAATTGCATGTCCTCAATCTCTTTTTTTGTTGCTCCTATAATAAGTTCATTTGCAATAAAACATAATAGATTGATTCAAAACCCATCTTAGCTTGGTACGCAAACTTTACACCAATGGCTTCACCCACTTTTTTTTCTGCAATAGCGACCTCAGGTGAAGTTTTTTTTTTTTTCTTTCAAATAGCTAGAAGAAGATAATATGCACTTTGATTTAGGGGAAATGAAAATAGGTTTTTTTTTTTATAAAAAAAAATGGGTTATGGGTTAAAAGTTGACCCAAGTTAGTTTTTTTTTTTTTTACAAGACCCGGTTAAGTTTTTTTGTTTTAAGTAAACGTAGAAACTTGCGTTTTTACCATTTTTACGTTTTTGTATGAAATTTTTACTTAAGAGAGTTTTTACTTGCGTTTTAAAACGTATCACTTCAGTAAAAACGTAACTTTTTACACTATTTTTTTGACAACAATGCACATACTTGTTCTTATCTTATTCTTTCTTTGATTTTTTTTACACTTCATTTTCCTTTTTATAATATTTCACTTTCTCTTATATTCTCCATCAAATTCACAGTAATTCTAACTTATATTATTTTATAATTTATTTTATATTTATAAGCATTTAAATTTATATAATTTTTAGTTTTTTAAATAATGAAAAATTGATGAAGAAAAAAGTTTGGTCCGTGGACCAACCCTAACCTAATTCGCTAAATTAAGGTTTTGAGGATTAGGACTAAAAAAATTCCTACCACAAAAAGTCCCTAATGACTTAGGACAAAACATAAGATTTTACGGGCTCACTCTGCTTCAACCCGTTTTGACACCTCTAATAATAAGGTTTGAATATATGAATATAACCTCATGCAAACCAATCAAATCCCTACCAATCCCAATAGTTTAGGCTATTATTCTATGGGTTTTATAATTCTCATTTAACATGAGAATTACAATCTTCCTACATACCCTTCGATTTCCGTGTTGATGTGGGTCCTACACATAACTTTTTCTAACATATGAGTCTCACATGCTTTTTATCTCTACAACATGATATTTCAATTCTGATGTTACATAAGAGTTATAAAACCCTTATTCTATATTACTTATTGCTATCCCAGTAAATAATTTTCACTTTTAATTAAAGGTTAAAAAAAAAGAGGTTAACATAAAAAAAATAATGTAAAAAAGGTAAATATTAACTTGTGCATTTTATATACACAAAATTTAAGATTATCACAATTACAAAGTAAGAAGTTTATTAAAAGTAATTTGGGGTAAAATAAGAATTAGTCCTATATCTATTAAAAAAATATAGAAACCTAAGTACGATAACAAATGCATTAATGCTCCCATATTCAACATCATCAACATCAACATCACCTTTATCCCAAATTAATTGGGGTCGGTGGTAGATGAACCCACATGAAAGATATAAAATTATAGAAAAAAAAAATGAAAATAATATATATATATATATATATATATATATACATATATATATGCATATATAAATATATAAAAGTGAAAAAGAAAGGGACAAGAAGAAGTGGGGGAAATGAAGGGGAAAAGGACTAAAAATGGACCATCTGGAACATAGGAATAACCGCGGGTCTAACCCTCCACCATACTTATAGCTTTTCTCCATTCCGTTCTAAGACACACCGTCCGCTAATCTATATCCCACTCCATTAAATCTTGTTTTACTACCTTCCCCCAAGTAAGTTTCGGCCGACCTCTGCCTCTTTTTGTGTTGAGCTCTTGGTAACAAACTTCTGTTCTTACGGGAGCATCCAGGGGCCTTCTCATCACGTGCCCAAACCACCTCAATCTATGTTCTCTCATCTTCTCGGCAACCGGTACTACTCCGACCTTTCGCCGAATATCTTCATTTCTTATCTTATCCATCTTTGTGTAACCACACATCCACCTTAACATCCTCATCTCTGCTACTCCCATCTTATGCTCATGTTGCCTATGTGCTGGCCAGCATTCCGCTCCATATAGCATTGCCGGTGTTACTGCCGTTTTATAGAATTTTCCTTTTAACTTAAGGGGGATTTTGCGGTCACACAAAAACCCAGATGCACTGCGCCATTTCATCCACCCTGCTCTGATTCTATGATTTACATCCTCATCAATCTCTCCACCTTTTTGTAAAATGGAGCCCAAGTATTTAAAAGCATCTTTTTTGGGTACCTCTTGACCAATTAAATGCACGGGCTCTTGGTCCCCATCTCGTACCAGAGAAAACTCACACTTCAGATACTCAGTCTTGCTTCGACTTAATGTGAATCCTTTGGATTCCAATGTGCTTCTCCACAATTCAAGTTTTCTATTAACACCCTCCTTGCTCTCATCAATAAGCACAATATCGTCTGCAAAAAGCATACACCATGGCACTTCCTCTTGAATATCTTTTGTTAGTTCATCCATAACTAAGGCAAAAAGATAAGGACTTAGAGCCGACCCTTGGTGTACACCAACCGTGATAGGAAAATAACTTGATGTTCCGTTACAAGCTTTTACACATGTAGTAGCCCCATCATACATATCCTGGATTGCCTTTACATACTTTGATGGAACCTTTTTCTTCTCCAGAACCCACCATAAAACTTTCCTTGGAACCCTATCGTATGCTTTCTCAAGGTCTATGAACACCATATGCAAGTCCTTCTTCTTTTCTCGGTATCTTTCCATAAGTTGTCGCATCAAGAAAATGGCTTCCATGGTACATCTTCCTGGCATAAATCCAAATTGATTCACAGAAACCTTGGTATCTCTCCTCAAGCGATGTTCAATAACCCTCTCCCACAACTTCATAGTATGGCTCATTAGCTTAATGCCTCTATAGTTTGAACAATTCTGTATATCTCCCTTGTTTTTGTAGATAGGCACAATCATACTTTTCCTCCAAGCATCAGGCATCTTATTTGTCTGGAGAATCTTATTAAAAAGACTGGTCAACCATTTTATTGCCACATCCCCTAGGCCTCTCCACACTTCAATAGGTACACCATCAGGCCCCAAGGCTTTATTAGTCTTCATCCTCTTTAAAGCCTCCTTAACTTCATGTGTATTAATTCTGCGTACAAATCTTCTATTCATATCATCATACGCGTCCTCCAAGTCCACCTCGCTTGTATCTCCATCCCCATTAAACAGCTTGTTAAAGTAGTTCAACCATCTTTCATTTACATCTTCATCTCTCATCAGAAGTTTTTGATTCTCATCCTTGATGCATCTAACTTGGGTGAGGTCTTTACTTTTCTTATCCCTTATCTTTGCAAGTTTGTAAATACCTCTTTCACCATCCTTGCTCCCAAGATTTTTATACAACTCGTCGAAAACCTTGCCCCTAGCTTCTCGCACTTCTTTCTTTGCATTTTTTCTCGCCAATCTAAACTTTTGCAAGTTCTCTTCACTGGGACTTTTATGCAAAGATCTAAAGCACTCCTTCTTATGTTTAATTGCCTCTTGCACCTCTCCATTCCACCACCATGTTTCCTTTGCAAGAAATCCATTTCCTTTACTTTCTCCCAACACCCTCCTTCCCAAATTTTGAATAAACTTAGCCATCTCATTCCATATTGCATTTACTTCTCCATCAAACTCCCAAGGTCCATCGTGCAACATTCTTTCATTGAACTCTCTCTCTTTTCCCTCCTTAAGCTTCCACCACCTTATCCTTGGGTTCTGAGCCCTCTTCTTCATTGTAAGTACTTTGTTGAACCGAACATCCAAGACTACCAGCTTATGTTGCGTAGCGACACACTCTCCAGGGTAGACCTTACAGTCGACACAAGAAGTTCTATCTTCTCTTCTAGCCAGAAAGAAATCAATCTGACTACGATTTTGGCCACTATGATAAGTGATTAGGTGTGACTCCCTTTTTTGAAAAAAGGTGTTCACTAACATCAAATCGTAGGCTAGTGCAACATTCAAGATATCTTCTCCAGTCTCGTTTCTCGTCCCATAACCAAAACCTCCATGGATTCTATCAAAACCTCCATTGCTTTCACCAACATGACCATTTAGATCTCCTCCTATGAAAATCTTCTCCTCTCGAGGTATTCCCCTCAAAATCTCCTCCAAGTCTTCCCAAAATTGGCTTTTGTCAGTTGGTTGCAAACCAACTTGGGGTGCATACACACTGAGGATATTCAGGATTAAATCACCCACAACAAGCTTAACCAGAATAATCCTGTCGCCTTTCCTTTTAACGTCCACAACTTTATCTCTGAAACTTTTATCGATCATAATTCCAACACCATTTCGACTCTTGTTAGTACCTGTGTACCATAACTTGAAACCAGTTCCATCCACTTCCTTGGCCTTTTCTCCAGCCCACTTAGTTTCTTGCAAACAAACAATATTCATTTTCCTTCTAGCAAAAACATCTGCCAACTCCCTCAGTTTACCCGTTAAGGTTCCTATGTTCCAGCTGCCCAATCTCATCCTTAACCCCTGGGCTGTGCTTGCCCGCCACGCTCGCCCATCTGCGTGTTGGGACCCTGGCATACTTCTCACCAAATCCGGGTGAAGACCTGGCGCCTTGCCTTGGGGCAAGGACCCTAGCCCACTTTTCACTACACCCCGGGCCCGATGCAGCGCCTTGCCTTGTGGCAAGGACCCTAGCCCATTTTTCGCTACACCCGGGGCCCGATGCAACGCGTCGCTATGAAGGGTACGCCCCAACGAAAAATCATATAGGTTCATCACATAAAAATATAGCTGTTTTTTACGGTCGGTTCGCAAAACCTGACACCAACCCTCCTCCTTTATCCTGGCTTGGGACAGACCATGCATGCAAGCACACATGGGCGGAGTTATTAATGCTCCCATATTAATAAAAGTAATTTATAATCAAGCACTGGGACTTGGGAGGGTGTCTTAATAGAATATCTAAAAGAATTAGTCTCAAACCAATGTAATATATCTAGATCATGGAAAAAAAATCCGTAATCATTCCTTTTTTTTTTTTTTATTACATACCGTAATCATTCTTTAAATCATTCTTTATTGATATTTTTTATTTTAAGAGAACACATCCATCATTTACTTCATATATTTTACGACTGAAAAAAAAATGCTAAATAGACAGAAGTTATATTCATATATATAAAGAGGGAATAACATCTGTCATTTTAAATGATATAAGCTTATATCATTTTAGATTCTAATTGTTTATTTCCATCCATCAACAGTTATAACTTATTGGATCAAAATTATTAATAATAAGTTTGGCCCATTAAGTTTGAACTAATAGATTATAACCATTGATGGACGGAAATCAACGGTTAGGATATAAAATGATATAAGCTTCTATCCTTTAAAAGGATAGATATTTTTCCCATATAAAAATGATGGATAGTTGATTCTGATGAAAGGTATTGGAAAGTTTTCACCAAAAAAAAAAATATATTGGAAAGTGATAAATAAAATAGCTATTCAAAAAGGGGTTTACATTCATCATTTAACATGACCAAAAAAATTTCCTATACACACAACATTTTGTGGGGTCAGCATGTTTTGAAAAAAAAAAACTACGACACGTAAAACGAATCTGTATAACATAACACGATCACTTTTCCTATAACATAACCTTTATAAAACTCACTAAAAAAGATAGATTGAATATCTTATATATAATTTAAGGGATTTATACCTCTAGTGTCAATGCAGAGGATCAGATTTTGCAGCAGAGAGAAGCAAATGTGGGACCCACTCTATTTTTTGAAAAATAAATAAAACTAATATGGCATAAATTGTTATGAGTATAAAACCTCTTCTTCTAAGTGTTTTACCCATAATTTAATGAAAAAACATTCTTCATAATGGGAAAGTGAAAAAGAAAATGGTGGAGAGAAAATACAATGTTTGACTAGAAGTTGAGCAGTTTGCAAATTGCATTTTTGCAGCCACCGTTTTTTCTCCCTCGTGTTTGTTTTTTTTATTTTCTGAGATTCCTGCGGTCCCATTGTTTGTGTTTGTCTTTCTCAGTTCTCACTTGTCACAGTCCCTTTTCTCTTCCATTTCCATGGCTTCATTTTCTCTCACCTCCTCTCCTTCCCTTCACAAATCCATGTTCTCTTCTTCTTCCCATTCCCACCTTAGCCCTCGTCCTTCACTTCCTTTCCATTTGCAGATTATGACCCACAAGCCCCTTTGCCTTCAAAACCCTCATCTTTTACCCAATATTCGCTCCTTCCGTCAACAAACTAGAGGTATATATTTCCTTTATTATTTCAATTTTTTATTTTTTTTTTGGCTTAGGATTGTTACATCGTCCCGAAATTGGAAAAAAATAAAATAGAGAAAGGAAAGTGTGATGATGAGTTTGTTTGAATTGGGTTAAGATAACTGAGAAAGTTGAAGTCTTTTTTTAATGGTTTGTTTTCCTTTCTCTTTGTGCTTTTGGGGTTTATTGTTTTTAACCAAAACAATATTTGAAGCTCTTTTGAACCTAAAAATGCTTTTATTTGAAGTTAAGGCTTGATAGTTTCAGATTTGGTTTTTGCCCTGGTAGGGAATGGTTAAAACTTGTACATTGGGTTGGATTGATTATGTTTGTGTTATAGCATTTAATCTATTGCATATAGGGCGCATTCAAGAGTGTTTAGTGATAGCAATAACTTCTCACGGATCACTTGATATTATTGCCATGCGGCCAACAATATTTTTGTTTTTCAACTATTAGACTTCAGCAATTAGGTGCTGTATACTAGAGATAACCGACCTTGTTTCTGTTGCTCTTAGTTCTGGCTAGACTTCATCAGGGTTTTTTATGGGATTATGCTTGTATGGTTTGATGAAATGTGTAAACCTCAATATGTGGCATACTTTGTCTTGGAAATACTAAGCACTAGACAAAAGGATAATAGGAACATTGCTATATATTGTTGTTAAAGAATTTCAGAGGAGCTGTTGGGCACTATCATAGGTTATAACTTGGAAATAGGATGGCTTGAATTTCATTCATAGTGCTTTTTTGAAATGGAGTTTTTGATGTTTATAGATCAATTGTGTGTCCTGTCACTTCTTTGGTGCTTATGTTGGTAACATTTAAGAGAATTTTTTAATGTCTTTTCCCTTTTTCACTTAAACTTGGTTGTTTGATATTTATACTTTTTTGCGTTCTCCAACTTAGGTTTTTAATAGGATGTGTGAAAAATACTACTATGTGACTTTGGCACATTGATGGCTTTGGAGTGATTAAAAGGATCAACATTAGGTGTTATTCAAGTAATTGTTTCAAATTCGAAGAACAAAGTATGTGAAATATTTCTGGGAAAAAAATTTAGGGCAAATTCTAAGAAAGTGGTGAAATGGTTATTTTGGAAAACTGACATTCATTATGAGGTTAGTGGTCTGTTTTAAAATAAGAAAGTAGGCTCTTTGCTTTTCTCTTCTTTTTCAGAAAAGTATCTACGGAAATGGATTGGAGATTCAAGTAATTTATTTTATTTTTATCCTTTAGAATTGTCTTGCAAAATATGTGATAAATGTACTAACTAAATCTGCACACAAAAAGATTCATGGAAGTTGCAGTTGGAAAAGATTCAATCATTTGAATTGAGGTTGAATTGAGGTTGAGTTGTGCTAAACTTGATCCCTGTAAATCATTTGAGCCCAAAATGCATGGTTTGTTACCTATAATTATAGGGTAATAGTTTTCTTATGTAGTAGAAGATAAGAGTTATCTTCTACACACTCATTGGTATAGGTGGGGTCCATTTTTAGGGGAAGAGAGAGAAAAAGTAAAGTGAGACTCATCTTGAATTTGTGTGTGTAGGAGATAGATTATATTTTATGCAACATAAGAATAATAAATCCCATAATTATATTGCTTAGACCTAAAACACCAGCATACAATGATGATTCTTTTTATCTTTTGCTTATTTCCAGGAAGTTACATAGCCTAGTTAATTATTATACTGATTTCTGGTTTTAGTTTCTAGCTTTATCGCAATAGTTTTTTTTTTTTTTTTTTTTTGTCGTGTTGTTTTTATGACTTTGAGGCCAATTTAATATTTTTGAACTGTCATACTTGTTTTTTTTTTTCATCTGAAGAGATTAAAACATTGAACAAGTGAGGTTGTTATTTGGCAGCTACACCAGTTACCAAAGACCTGTGGGAAAATTCGATTGTGAAAAGTGAAAGCCCAGTCCTTGTTGAATTTTATGCAAGTTGGTGTGGCCCGTGCAGGATGGTACACCGGGTAATTGATGAGATTGCAACAGAGTATGCTGGGAGACTTAAGTGCTTTATACTCAACACTGACACTGATATGCAAGTTGCTGAAGAGTATGAAATTAAGGCTGTACCAGTGGTTTTATTGTTTAAAAATGGCCAGAAATGTGATTCTGTAATTGGTACCATGCCAAAGGAGTTTTATGTGGCTGCAATTGAGAGGATGTTGAAGTCCTAAACATGGATCAATCAGACAAAAACCCAGTAAAGGAGATGATCTTTTACCCTTGCATGTCATGTCGGTTCGGTTAAATTTTCAGTTAGCTTATTAGACTATCAATATTTACTTTGTTCTTGTACATATTGTGTACTTTTTTCCAGAATAGGTACTACCGTGTGAGACTGCCCAAGTAATGAATGATCCACCTTCAATCTCTATATTCTCCTTTTGAGAAGCCTTGTTCAGCTATAAGGAATATCGGAGGTTAATTTGATTGTTCCTTTTCTACCTGGTTTGAACAGTAGCTGTTATTTTGAAAGTACTTTTTGTTGTGCTTATTTCCTTTTATTATACCATTGCATTGTTTTGCTACTTTTGTCCGTTGATCTCCCAACTGTGTTTGGCTAAAGTAATAACAAAAGTTCAATTGAGTAACTATGATTTAAGGGTTTTATATATGTTATGTTGTAGGACACTTTTAGTGTCATGTTACTCTAATACATTTGATGTGGGTCCCACTCAAAAAGAAAAGAGAAAACAAGGTGGGTCCCATTTGTCATGTGAGAGTAACATGACACTAAAAATGTCATGCAACATGATATGTATAAAATCCAAGATTAAATATAACAAAACAAAGATGTGTTTAGGGTCTATGGCTGGCATAAAAAATGTTCAATTTCATTTGATTAGGCTTTGTAATTTCGTGCCGGATAGGATGACCCTCTTCCAAAATATAGGTTTGTGAGGCTGACCAGTTGGCTATGACGACCCTTTATAACAGCTCTAAATGGTCCCGTTATAGAAAAAGTTCCACGTAATCCATCATATAAATTAAAATAAGAAAGGGAAGTTGAATTAAAAGCTTGTACAATTTCTTTTTTCAATTGATTCCTTAAAAATTTGACTATTTTGCTTTTTGTCATGTCAAATTCATTTAGCGGTAGTTCTCGGAACGACCATTTTATCCATTCTCAAAGTTTGAATTCCAAAATTGCTTGTGCAAATTTAAATCATCTCTTACACAATTCATGAGCATTTTAAGAAAAATAAAATGTGAGTGAATTTCATTCAAATTGATTCGTCATAAAATAGATTTTGTTACGTGACTCTTAAAATGTAAATGATTAGGAGCTCGGGTAGACTTTTATGCTCAATTTCAGTGACTCGGTATATGATTAAGTTAGATTACCTAGAATGGAAAGGCAATATCTACTTGAGGGCTTGGATCTCTGTATTTTTAGTGTAAGGAAGACATGCTTGGATGCTCATTTGTTATTGTGTATTTATAAGGTTAATGTGTATTTTTAGTATATGATTCAATAATTCGTCATAGTGGTGCTGGAACCATGCGGCTTTGCGCTGCATACGTTACCGGACAAGTAATCCATGGACGGGTGACATGGGAATTTAGTATATAGAATTCGGGGAATTGTTTTACCATTTAACATTAAATAAAATAATTTTTCTACACATATATATTGAGTGATGAAACTCATTTATATTTTATTTTTCTCTTTCATATATATATATATGAAAATAATTTTATCTTGTATTAAATGTGATAAACAATTCCTATATAATAAAGCTAGTTGTGTGACAATTGGTTGAGTTTGACTCTTGCAGTTTTGTTGCGTCTCCATCTACGAATTAGACATCAATACGTTGGCCCATTATATCTTTTCAACTCAAATAAGTTAAAACGCGATAACCAACAACAGGGTGTGTAGTTCTGAGTCATGTATTTATAAGATCCAACAAGCAGGTGATAGAGTCATCCATAGAAAGGTTCTGCGTTGCAGCGGGAGAAAATGGTAGAGATGGCCATGCAATATCAAGGTCTGGGATGTACAAAATAATTAAAAAAATGAACCGAACCGAAATTAAAATAACCAATTTTTTAAGAATCAGTTCTTAAACCGAATCGATTTTTAAAGAACCAGTTCATGAATCGAACCAATTTTAAAATTAGATGAAAAACCGAATCATTTTTTAATTTAATCGAACCGTTTGCGAATCGAACAAAATTAATTTTTATTACCTTGTTTCTTTAAATTTTTTAATTTTTTTCTTTCCAGAATAGGATTGACACGAATTAGTTCTGAACCGAACCGTTTCTAAACTGAACCAAAATGGTTTTGAACCAAACCAAAACAAACCGATTTTGAATCGTATTGAACAATTTTCAAACTGAACAATTTAAACCAATTTAGTTCAGTTTTTAAAGAAATTCCATTTAATTCGACTCATAGACACCCTTAGTCTAAGTGTAGGTATGATTATTAGTATAGTCAACATTTTTAATAATAAGAGGCAAAAATAAAAACTTAAAATTATAAGAATTTTTAAGATTAATAAAATATATTAATTATTACAAATATTTTTTAAAGAAGGACTAACTATTAGTACAAATAGTCTATTATCATTAAAAAAATTATTTTATACATAAACTAATAAACAAATTAAAATTTAGGAAGAAACGACCCAATACTAATCCCTTTCTCGTCCAACCCCTGGGTGTGACATTGTAGTGGAGTGTCATGCATGTAGATGTAATTAATACCATTGGCCGATGATTCAGTTACGCGCATACACAACCTACTCGTGGTGCTGGAACAATGTAGTGGAGTGTCATGCATATATATATATATATATATATATATATATATATATATATATATATTGTTAGTCAGTTTATGCATGATCCAAAGGAGAAACACATGCAGGCAGTAGAGAGAATTCTTCAGTATCTTAAAGCTACTCCTAGTAAAGGATTGTTGTTCCGACGGGATGGCAATCTATCTTTAGAAGTCTACACTGATGCTGATTATGCTGGATCTGTGACTGACCGTCATTCTACTACTGATTATTGCATGTTTCTTTGCGGTAACTTGGTGACATGGAGAAGTAAAAAATAAGATGTGGTTGCCAGATCAAGTGCAGAAGCTGAATTTCGAGCTATGGCCCAAGACATTTGTGAGTTACTGTGGCTCAAAATTGTACTTGATGATCTCAAAATAAAATGTGAGGGACCTATGAGACTGCTATGTGATAATAAGTCCGCTATTTGTATAGCTCACAATCCAGTTCAATATGATCGGACCAAACATATTGAGGTCGACCGTCATTTTATCAAAGAGAAACTTGATATTGGGCTAATTACCACTCCATACATTCCCACTGGGTGCCAATTAGCTGATCTATTGACAAAGGGACTTCCTTCAGAAAGATTTCAAGAACTTACTAGCAAGCTATGAATGATAAATATCTATTCCTCAGCTTATGGGAGAGTATTGTAAATATTAGGTTTATTTATTTGTTGTAAATATTAGAAATTAAGTTTTTTATAAATTTATTTGTAATCTTAATATATAGAAAGGAGAACCAAACTTTGGAAACTTTGTTGACGTGTCACTTCCTCCTTAATTCTCAACTTTGTGTTCACACCGGAGATAGTTTGAAAAGTTACTTCTTTTGGAAATGTTTTTTATTTCGTAAATAAAAAAATTCTACAAAGAAAGGAGAGTTTCTTTTAAATATTATAAAATATTTGGTGGCAGACAGTTGTATTAATGATGTTCTCAATTCAAAATTCGAAATTGAAATCTGAAATGGGTGAGAAGAATATTAATATCTCATTACTTTTTGCATTGATAGGTGGAAAAGTATTCAAATTCAAAATTTAAACTTAAAGGTGGGAAAAGAAGTCATCATTAATATCCCACTATTGGGCTTAATTATTAAAAAACGAAATTATTTTGTGTATAAATAGGATATGTGTTACTTGATCTTTTCATTTGGTAATTAGCTTTTGTGCATCTGTTTGTTTTCTTCTCTGTCTATTTATCTTCTTCATTTTATCAGTTCTTATTCTATTAGATGAACATGTAATATTTCTCATTTTTTTTTGTAGCACTGTTGTAGAGTAAAGCTGACGGGATGATTTGGAATCACTAGAATATGTATTTCTTTATTTCCTCATAGGAAGGTATGCCATTCTTCTCTATCTCTTTTTCTTCTACAAGTATTTTTTTCAATCTAAATCTTTCTTTTTCTTTTATTTTTGTTCTCTGTTTTCATTTTTTATTCGATCACAGGTGAACCATGAGGTCTTTAATGAAGGTATCATTCAAGCCCAAGCAAAGAACAAAACAAACTTGAATTATTATGCATAAGCACTCAAGGCAATAGAAAACCGACAATGATGTTTGACATTCATTTTACTCGAATCATATGTAACTTATAGCGTGCCAATATCACCCCTTTTAGATGAATTCCCTTTTAGATGAATT